>LUCM01003661.1:0-187022 GCA_008360955.1 Fasciolopsis buskii | reverse complement strand
AACAGATGACAGGATGAGTTAGTTGATAAGCCGCCGATGTAAGTAGAGAAGAGGAATGGTGGTAGAAAAGCACCCTGAAGCACTCCTGAGTTGTTAATCAACGGTTTTGACGTTTTAGCGTCCATTCGTGTGCGCTGGGTTCGGTTAGTAAAGTAATCAGACAGCCATATTAATAAAGAACTGGGACAATTAAATGTTTCCAGTTTGTGAAATAGAAGAGACTGTAGAACAGAATCAAATACCGACGAATAGTCTAGAAATGCGCAACGGACGGGTTTCACTGATGCGTCTAAGAACTTACAAATGTGGTGAATGAGAGAGGCGACAGCGTCGAAAGTAGACCTGTTAGATTTATAGGCAAACTGAAAAGAGTCGCCAGGGTGGATGCATAGAAGAACGCAGGCGCTAAAGTACAGTACGCTTCGTTAGTTTAAGACCAGATGTTAGGGCGATGGGGAGAAAACGTTCTGCTAAAGCAGTAGAACTGCTAGACTTGAAAAGTAGGAAAATTTAGGGATGCATAAACAAAGTGAAAGATATGATGATTCATTCCAGGTTATAAAAGCAGTGGTGAAGTCATAAAATAAACCGACTTCGTCTTCGACTTATTACTGCAATTAAATGTACACCTTGGCAAATGGTCCCGGTGTATTTCTTTAATAGTTAAATAGTTCCGTGGACAATACAGAATCCCATAAGTATGAACGTGAAATTGAAACGCATGGTTATCTATGCAAGCTTTCCGAAACCTCTTCCATCGTTTCCATGACAAGAAAGAAAACAAATTTTCTCTGTCCTCCGCTTAACCGAAATCCGATTTTAAATGCTAACCAGATTTCGCATTTCGTATGTTGATGAATGTTTTGAAGTAAACCGGATGGAATTTCTCAGTTACTTTACTATGAAACCGTGTTGAAAAGCCGAGGCAAAGTTGTTTCTGTTGTCATTGCACGTTGCTAGGTATCTTTTTCCTCTATCAATCAGCGGCGCAGTTGAAATAAATAGTATTCCATTTTAAAGATAACAACCAATAAACATTTAATTCCTTAGACCTTATCCGATGAACATCCTGGACAAAATACGTAACTGATGATTTTAAGTTTACTAGGATTTCATTGGGGCGATTGATTTATGTAGGTGGCGAGTAAGCAGCCTGGTACAGCAAACGAAATGTACTTGACAGATTGTTTGCACTGAAGTCTGTCGGGTTTTTTTTTCGACAAGACGGTGGCATATATTGTGTGAGTGACTAGTTCTCAGTTAATTTTAGTCTACTTGAATAAACAACTACCATTTCGATTTTTAGGTGTTTTCTCCACTTTGCATTTATCGAGCAGAATTAATATCGAACATTTTTGAAACGCCTGATACTTTGACTCGTATTCGTGTGTAAGTTGTGTTCCTTTCCGATAAGGGAACTGTGCAATGTAAATTCCACTCACAGTGCGTATGTAAACACTTGTGGTCTTCAGTAAATGCGAAGTCTGTGGTGCTAGTCTGGTTGGCACACTTGTCGAGGTGATGCTCTCATCATAGGCCTCTCTACAACGACGTCATTTGGGCAGATGGAGGTGAAAAAGCGATTTGTTGGACGAGGTACCAAACTGAAAACCATCGCCTACATCACGGACGGATAGTTTACCGATGACAAGCAATAAATTTACTATCTACGTACTATCTGAGGTAAACAGTCCTTGCTGTGGTATCGTGGCCCTCCCAAAAACACCGTTGAAAATTTAATTTGCCCCTAACGCTTCCGGTCAAAAGACTTCAAGAACAATTTCTGGTGTTCTATCGCGATCACTTTTTGACGAAAATGACCGCGAAATTCAGCTTAGTCATGTGAGCAATTTAAATCCTGATTGCAGTTGTTTTCTTTGCACAGCTCGACCTTAGGAAATGCACTTTATAATGTATAACACTGAAGTGAACTTGGGGAGAACTAACCGCATAATTCGATATTCCAAACAGGCGTAATCTAAACCAATCCGACTAGTAAAGAAGCACCCACTAGTGCATGGCCGACCACGATTTACTGAAGGCAGCGACCGAACTCACCTCTTAGAACCTAATATTGAGGGCCTCAAAATGTCCAACAGAATGTCTCCATGTGAATTGTTTTTACTCGTTTTACTTAGAGGCCTGTAGACGGTAAACAAATTGAGTAGACAAATTATTTCTGCAAATGTTATGTAATTTTTAGAATGTCGGCCGAAAAATCCCCGAACATTCTTCTGTTCAGATCTGACAATTTTAGGGCAACATTCAAAATGTTCCATTTGAGACTCACCCGGGAAATGTATTATTTTTTCCGGTTAACCCATCTCACTTGTAATACTTGCATTCTGGCTGTTGACTAGGCCACAAAATGTAAAAGAGCACGCGAAACAAAATGTGACATTTTTACGTATCCGTATACTAAGCGATTTTCTTAATCGGTTTCGCAAGTCAGACGAGGCCCAGATCGTGAACATTCCATCCGCAGCAGATATGATGCATCGAGCGCAAATAAAAATCTCGTGAACAAGTGTATACGTGCCCTTCCATTCATTGATCCGTACATTCAAGGCGTCAGAGGATGAATTTCGCTACTAGCTTGGTGACTTTGTTTGACACACCCATGTCCAGCCCAGCCAGTGGAGTCGGAATCCGACGCGTCGGCGGGTAACTACTGTGGGAATGAGGATGGCTTGCCCTGGATGGCACGAAAACTAATCACGTTCACCGGCTTTACTCGGCTTAGCAGAAAAAAATTTTCGGTGGACAATATCTACACACCGAAAGTTGTACCTCAAAAGCAGAATGAGCGAATTGTCCGAAATATCTTATCTATATTTTCAGACCAAAACGTGAAAAATAAGTGCATGAATTACCGGATTTTCCTGTGCACAAATTTCTTCTGATCAATAACTGTTTGGTTTCCATATCAGTATTTCTCTTAGAAAACTGGGGGAAAATGAGATTTCATGCAATCGTGGAATACGCTCGACGGATATTAAAAATCTTCACTTTATTCACATTCCCGCTTTTCCTTCTTGCTGCTCATTTGTCTTACAAATACCTGTCAACAGACACGCGATACACTGGGGGAAATGATCAGCTGATCTGAGTGGCGATTTAACGAATCACGCAATCCATGACAACAGGATAAACGCGAACCATGATAACAAGTTCCATTTCCCAGTGGACGCGTGCAGCAACGGTTAACTTTCCCATTTCCATCGATTCCTACCCATTTGTGTATTAATGTGTGACTACATTTTTTCCAAGAAACAACCATACTGGGTATGATCTTTATAATAAGTTTAAAGAAAAGTGAGCTGGCCTGGAATTATTTTCGACCTGATTTGGGGCTCATAGCCGTCATCGGACTTTACAGACCACAAACCAGATGAATAACTCTCAGGTGAAGATGAACTTCTCCGTAGGAAACATTGGCATTATACACAGCTGTACAGAGCCTCTGTCGTTTCCAGTGGCAAGTTCGATGTTGACACTGGATGACGAACCACTTGGACGTAATACAACAATGCTCCGAAATCCGTTTCATTTGTTTGACTACAGATGTGTGATATTTAATGAAGGAATATTCGGAGAAGCCGGAGCTTTCGAATAGGAAAGTGACTGATAGTGAGGAGAGTTGAGGTGACCTTCATATCTGAACACTTATTGGTTTTACTCCCCGTACTATCAACAACCACTTGTGAAAAATCGGATGAACCCTAGTCTGGTAGCGTCATACAATGCCCACTTACTCTTGCCGCTGTCTGAATAGATAATTCGTTATCGCGCTGAATTTTAACGACAAAGAAAGGCTCACGGTACTGATTTCTTTAGGTGTGTTTTATATGCATCCTAACCTTAACATGAGACTACTCGTTTCTAGGAGCTCAAAATTGCAACCATATACGTCATTGGAAGCAGTTTTCGGACAAATTGTGGTGAACTACATGAGGCTTATAGACTCCTTTATTCTGAACCATGAACCAATTAGCATAGACAACTAGCATTCTGAAAATCTGTGGGCCTGAGTTGGTTGATAAAACCTGCTCAAACTGATTTAACCGTCACTTGTATACTCCCGACCGATCATGCAGTGTGTAGTAAGATTACTTCTATCTCATTTATACAATCAATATCTCTCGACTTGAGACCTGTGTTAAAAACGCTTTGACCGCACGTCACTCTGGGAAACCGTAGCACTGTATCATACATGTCAGTTAATACGCAAATCGTTGTGACTTTCAAAATGAACTGAATAAAATCTCGTGGAAATTAAGTACTCAACGATCTGTTTATTGTTAATATTTCCTCTTGCTTTGGGATGTGTTTTAAGCCTTTCACAAGCTGAAAAACAAAGCTGCTAACCAGGCGATATCACCGGCTCATTCTTTGAGCACAAAGTCAACCTAAGGCTTCACTATCCAACAACAACCATTCGATATCGCTCTTTTTCTCATCCATGTTCAGCCAGCGAACTTGCCGCACCAGCGCTTTTGCGACTGGACAGCAGAAGACGCGTTTTAGGGTCTCTTGCGTTCGATTTTTACTGAGGAAACAAACACGGCTTGAACGAATTGTGCAAGTTTATGCAAATAGGATGACTTAATAAAGTCAAGCTACTGCGCATTGCAAATATTTTTGCTTTGCCGGTCATCCTCGGTCATTCACAAAAATATGGATGAATGTAGAGGATGCTGTATGTAGTTTGTGCCGTTTAGTTAACCATTTGCAGTTCTGGTTACTGAGTAAAAAGTCGATCTCTTTGTGAAACACAAGATGGATACGCATGATCGAACTGTGCTCAGTAGACACACTGAAAAAGGGCTTCGTTGTGTATATAACTTACCCGTGTGTTAGCTACCGAGAAGAATGTCACATTCGCGGTACTACCTATAGTTTGCTAATGTAATCTATGGAATGCAAACTACTGAGCAGTTTGTGTGGAAAACCAGGTTGTCAGTTGTATCTAATGAAACCGTGCAAAACATTTTTAAATATTCTACCAACGAGAGATGTTTCAAATGAAGCAAATTTACTCAACATTGGACATAGACGACAACCAGCAATATAACCCACAAACCTAACCTGATGAATTCTCTCATAAGCCCTACTTGCTTTACGGTATCTGATAAGTTTGCGAAATGCTCGTAATGAAGGAAAACCCCAATTCCAATGAATATTACATATTCGGTTGCTTCATTGTGTGTTAGCGGGCGGTTGCCGGACGAATAACGTCTCAAGAAGTTTGATAATATCCTTTGACATTTAAGGTAATAACGACTTTTTATTGCTTGCATCAAGTGTGGTTGCTGGGCGAGACATAAATCCCATAACCTCTGTGAACCGTAGTCACGAGTGGACCGGGAAACCATAATCCTAACATTGAATATGACACAAAGTCTCTTACGATAGTTTGGACATGGCAATGACAGTGGACTGCCGTGCGCTAATAGGGTGACAGTTGGAGTAGGAATCAGAAGATGACATTTTTGGAGAGGAAAATGCCTACACAGCCTATCCGAAACAGAATGACAAATAGAATGGGAGCAAGGTTGACTGGTGATCGAGTAGTACTCAACGACGCTTTTGCATCTGCATGCGGATAAAGCTGTCTCGGGTGATATATGGCAGCAAATGTGGCATCAACCACTACAGCTCAGCCTCTCTTATCCTTGAGGAAGTCTGAGCTGCTTATTTTATGAAACTAATCAACAAAAACGCAAGGTTGATAGGTTAGGCACAAACATACTGATCCAAACAAAAAAACACTTAATTGTCAGTTGACAATCTATTTGGCTCAGGTTTTAATTATACCGAGTAGCTTTCTAGAAACTGTTTTACTGTAAATACTACCCCCGAAGTGACGGAAACGTCTGCCAATTTCACTCTCAGCTGATATGACCATCGTCTGCCACTAAAAATTTCTCACTGGACGCAATCTGTGGCGCAAAGTCTTATCGAGTTATTCCTGTGTCACTTCGGTTTGATAAACTCCGAGTGGCTAATTTTATTATTGTTTTCAATTCCCTCACTTTTCTTTTGGTTTAATGCACCATGGATAAATAAACTACATCATATCAAACAGGAGGTCATCAACACGGGAAGAGATCCTTGTAACCAGCACTATCTGTCTTCACTGTGGTGGCCCAAATTACCTAAAAGTTCAATCAAATCACGCACTTTTCGAACTTTTCGTCCAAATAACAAATACATAAAGACAAGGATATTTTTGAAATTATGTTGGAACTCAAAAAGCATCAAAGACAAAATTCGGTGCTTCTTTGGAATGATGTTCTACGGAAGCAGTCGTGCACGAAGGTTTTCAATCCCATTTCTCACATACACACCAATGTGTTCTGAGGGCAACGTGAAATACATCACCAGTGCAGAAACACACATTAATCGCCACACAAGGCCTTTTGGGTTATCTGGGATCAAATACGTTCCCAAATGGCGTGTCAATTGATGCAACTCATGGCTGATGAAGACGAATACACAGGTGGTCCACAGTAAGTTCAAAAGCGGTAAGTCCGGGGTGATCACGAGAATTCCGTACGCATCAGCCGATAACCAGACGTGGTACTGTGCGATGAATAGCTTTTTCCAAATGGGACATCGGAACAGGAAACAGAAGAACGTGTGTAAAGTTCTGAATTTGTCCGATCTGAATAACGGACTTGTTTAGTTGGTAAATATTGTTTGTCCTACGAATTTCCACAGATACATTTACAACCAGTGGATTCAGTTAAAGTTACTATAGACATGACCAAAATTCTCAATATGAAAAGCAGTTGGTTCACACATTTAATCACGTAAACTTTCAAAAACAAGCGGCCACATGTTATCATAGAAGTTACCAATGTGGATGTTTCAAGAAAATGAGTTGACCGATTTAATTTCGTTTCCAATGGTCTACCGAATGTCAAGCCCTAGTTGCTTGGTGTAAACTTGAAATGAACGGGTGGGTTCCCCTCATTTTTCTGTTTTCTACAAATCTGCATTTGTGACAGACATGCAGGAGCGTGGCTAGAATCAGATAAAATTTCTTGTGATATCACTTATTCATTGCACGATGACACGACGGAGACCGAATCTTGCTCATCAATTCGCGTATTCATCTTCAGACCCCCATTGGTACCCGCGTCTGTCCGAATTTGCCGCGAAAATATGGGACATCTATCTGAACTGTGGATTCAAATTCATCTGGCTTCTGAGTACCATTTTATATTATATGCCACCGTATTTTTTCAAGTGATCCTGCAGCAATTTTCTGGGTAAATGCTTGAAAATGCAACCAATTGCGAGTTTCAAATTTTCCTACTATAAATTAATAAGTAGCTAAACTTTTAATGCTGTTTGTACACAATGGAAAACGAGTTTTCAAGGTCGGAAATACGCGAGAAAAAAAGCAAATAAAGTGCTACGCAAATCCTCGTGAATTTCATTGCCGAATTTGCTATTGGTACTTCATGAACAGCTAATAGATTTTTAACGGCGATATTGACGGATTTATGCACGGTACTGCACTCCCACTCAGTTTGAGACAGTGAACTGTGAACGGCTTCTTGATTGTACCCGCTAAGAAAGACAAATCTCACCGTACATCTTCCATCTTACAACTGGTGCTGTGGAGCATACACAGATTAGTTGAATTCACTTTGTTACTAGGTGAAAAGGATCGATCTTAAGTGGCTTATTGAGCATCAGTATATTTTGGAGTACCTTAAAATCACTAAATTTTAATTTGAAGCATGCTGCAACCTGTGCACTAACAACTGTTTATTTATTGTGTCTGCAGTTTAGAAAATCTATTTCTGCTCCCCATTGTGGTGAAAAACTATTTTTTACAGTTTCCGGCCAAAAGAGCGCCAAGGACACTTCAGTCAACGACCACCCTAGGTGGTGTGCAGCTTGGACAAACAGTGATGACATTAACAGCTGCTGTTATTTACGGAAGTCGGATCAAGATTGAACGATAACGAGCTAAAACCCAAGTCTTTTGTATATCACGGAAGTTAGTCCGTTTAAGAGCGCGAATATGTAAGAAATTAGAATTCCGCGCCACAAGGACGGTCATTAAGACATTAATAATTATTAATTATTAATGACCCTTTGTAACCACTTCCTTTAAGCTAGTTGATTGAGATTCAAGACGAGTTGGATCAGCCTGTGGTTAAGGACATGGTCCTGTCCTTCTGTGGAAGCGAAGGCATTATTATTCTATGACTTTCAATGGCCAGCTGGTCATTGTCATTACAAGAAGAATCATTCAGCAATCTTTAACCTTAGTTCATCGTTCATGCACCATCAACTTGGCGTAAAGTAAGCAGTGGAATTGGGTTTTTTAAATAATCAGCTTTTAACAGCCAATTACCCCTGCGAAATTCTGTCGGTGTGCATGCAAAAATAAAGCTGGTTCGATTAGGGGAACAATCGTACTGCGGAAATTGGACAACCTAGCAGAATACTGTTGATATTTCTATCCTATCATCTTTATGCTAAAGTCTGTCAATTCACTTCCCCCACCAAAGAGATCAAGCGTTCATCAAAATGGGAACGATCTCACCTTCGATTTATTCATCTCTGAATAACTTAGTGTGATTTTTCTGCTTGCCTAAAATAGAGCAGTTTCTGTCGCAAGTGAACAATCGAGAATGTCGGTCCAAAGGACTGTTCTCAAACAGTCGTCCGACTTACGATGCTCTACACTAAATTAACATGCAGATTCATAGATACCTTGATCGAACAAACAATTTGAAAAGTAAAGTATAACTGATCCATTATTTCCAAAAGATTCTCCCCCTGACGATTTAAGTAGATGGTGAGCAGTTCGTTAGTTTAACACAGAATCCACGATTTAACATTACTGGACATAAGCACAGTCACTCACTTCAAGTGAAATATCCCCAATCCACGCGAACAGATAACTAAATCGATTGCGTAAGTGCTGAGACGAATTCCGCAAAAGAATGTAGGATGAAATCTGCGGAAATCAGATGGAA
Source organism: Fasciolopsis buskii (assembly GCA_008360955.1). Taxonomy (NCBI): domain Eukaryota; kingdom Metazoa; phylum Platyhelminthes; class Trematoda; order Plagiorchiida; family Fasciolidae; genus Fasciolopsis; species Fasciolopsis buskii. The sequence goes on along the minus strand of LUCM01003661.1, from coordinate 178,017 downwards.
GAGATGTGAATTTTTATTAGTAACGAGAAATTCTACTTTCGCTTATTATTCTTCCTTAAAGCACTGATTACACCGCAGGAAACTACCAACAATCCGGTCTAAAATCGGTAGAATCTGGGACTTGTAAATTTTTCCCTTAATATATCCCGTTAGTGTATACCTAGAACTTATGAAATGGTCTGGTAGCTGAACACACATCGACGTATCACAAATTTGCTTTGCTTTACTGACGGCCGTTCAAACCACAATTTCGACGTCGAAACCTCAGGTTATCCGGTGAGCCGTGCACTCGAAAAGCGTCAGGTTCATGATTGATTCTTTTTAGGATTTGTTAGTGGGGCTTATTCCTCTCTGGTCTGAGAACTTGAAACCAAGCCTTTCAACCGAAAGACGTGCATGCTTCCCGTGCATAGGAAATATCTGTGCATGTCAACTAAAATTGCCAAGTTGGCATTGTTCAGTGTAAAGTCGACCGAATGACCCGAGGCTTGTGTGTGAAAGATCTAGTCCGAAGGGCAGCCAGTGGAATAAAGTTATACCAATCCCTCACACGTCTCAGAAGTCGAGGTGAGGGAATTATGAAAATATAACGGCTCTTTCTACCAAATGATTCTCTGCATGCACTGAAATGTCGCAACTGGTTTATGAACTGAAAAGAAGAAGCAAAATCAGAAAGCAATGAGCAAACCATTTTATTAAGCTGCTTAGTTTAGGGTATTTACAACACTCACGCATGAAAAAAGTTCATTCGTCTAGCTTTATCTATCACAAGAATTTGCCTCGGCCCATGTGTACGCAAGAATTGCAAAATTTCTTCTTTTTGATTGATGATGCTGCTAGATGGCAAACTCTGGACCTTGCAGTAACGCTAGAATAGGAACAGGACGTTGAGCAGCAGATAACAATTCATGACACGTGAGTATCCCAAGAACTGCTCTTTCCAGGTCTACAATCAAAAGAATTAGGCATACCAATCATTAGTACCACGGATTTCCGAGTTCAGAAGAAGTTAAAACTAGTTTAATTAAGGTTAGCTTATCCGATTCAGACGTCCGATTTTGTCGTAACTGCGTAAGTCCTTGTTCCAAAAACATTATGAATATGTTTCTATTTCAAGATGAGCCGGGTACTTGGGTACAATACTAAATTTTTTTTCATGTCACAATTCCAAAAGTCACATCAACTGTGTCTTTCCTTTGGAGTAGTGGAAAAGTGATTAGTTATTTATTATTTTCCAGTTTTCGATAGGTTAAATTCATTTCATTTTGCTTCTTTACATCCTACCCTTTGTTAGTGATAGTTTAACTCAAACGAGTGATCTTTTTCTGTCTTGCCACTGAGCGGTAAGAAATGACGACATTTCCAAATTGAGTGCGATTTCCGTAAAACATCAAAAATCAAAAGACCAAACGCAGCTTACTCAAGAAATACACTTCCAAAAACTGGAGTCTGGGCAAGGAAGCCATTGGTCATGTTCTATAAAGTAGGCCTCCACTACGCTCGTCCTTACAATATTTTAAAATTACTCCGTTTTGTGTTGAAACTGTTCGAAAAGAGGTGCAAACATGTTTCTCTTTCACCGTATCAAAGAAGCTTATGTCTGCGGGCAAATTATAGCATGCAGCAAGGATTTCAAAAGTGTGCGCTCCTTCAAATGCAAAGTGGAACCATAAACAACCAAATGCGATTAACGGTACAGAATTCAGGTAAAGATTTCGGCCAGTTTATCATACGAAAGTACGCCAACCGTTCATTGGAATCACAAGTCTCAGCAGTGAGAGTAAATCCTGATTTTGCCCTAACGGACCCAGGATCAACGGCAATCTAGACAGATTCGGTTCAGTGAAATGTTTCTCAATTTCGAAGCAGTGATGGGAAAAGGACTATACAAAAGCTAGTGCACAATTGGCTCACTGAACGAACCAGCAAGAGAATCTGTGCGATGCACGAAGCCTAAAAGAGGATTTAATAAACATCAAAGTGATTATTTGCTAGGCAGGTATATCTTCATGTATTTACCTTTGTACCGGTTTGGCCCAAGTTGCTCAGAACTTTCTATAAGGAGTCAGAGAATTAATCATCACAACATATTCTACTGCAGCAGAAGAAACTTACATCGTTTCCATTTTCACTTTTTACATCACTACACTTGCAATTTTTGAAAGTGAAAATGCTCGGATCTGAGAGGAGAGGTACTCAGAGACAACGAACTACTTTTGAAGTTCAATCTAGGTGGTATCAAAAAATTCTGGACATTTTGTGGAAGTAGCCGTGGGAGAACTCCCTAACATACGATCACATTCGGAAGCTTGCACGCATCTGCTTCCCGCCTAAAGTTGGTCGAACACTAAAATGTGTACCGTGAGCTGGAATTGTTCGAAAATCTTGACCACTTTGCCAACTCCACGTTTGAGAATATTGGAACGAGCAAGCAAGTTACAAATCCATTGCAATATTTTTCCTGATGTATTGATAAAATAACGTCAGTCAAATTATTTCGTCTTAGTTTATACCTAACAAGAAGTTGATTTTCGATATCTAGTATAGGAAAAAACATACTCCCATTTTGCCGCACTTGGATTCTATTCTTTTTTAGGGTAGACGAATCCTTTAGAGGGAATGAGCCTAATTCACGAATCCAATCTCACGTCAGCCAAGTAACCAGTGGTCGTCAGAGCGGTCCGAATTAAATGTACATTTGGTTTTTCACTCAGAATCGACTGAAGAATCTGACGTGAGCGATGCGACCAACTGAACACAAGTTCGTGAGACTTTGGTCTCCTAAAGAAACGCCATCTACACGATCCTGATTTATACAGGGTTTGTGAATGATTTATCTCTATTATATTGCATAACTTGGCGTTATGCGACTTGTCGGTAGTTATACTCCCTTCAAATTCCCTTTACATTTTACTTAATAAAGTTGCTATGCTTTCATCATTCTTTGAGGAGAAAGCAGAATAGCAAACCAAAATAATTTCTATAGGCCCATATTTTCAGCTGCACTGTCTAAATTCCAGCGTGGCAGAAATTTCAAATGTTTCTTCTGCAGTAAAACCAGGGACCATTAATGTACCACCTAGAGGATCATAATTTCTCTACTGCGTTAATCGAGCTCCCATCCGCGAAGATCGGACCATGAAGTTTGAGCCTTTTTATATGATAGCCAAATGAATACTTAAATGGACTGCTTGTTTACCGTAATTTAAGCCCCCTTGTCTTGACTGATGTCGACAATTTGGACAGTAACCTTGTTGAGTTCGTTAGCGGGCATCATAAAGTTGCCTCATCTGGCTAGAATGGGAACCAAAATGTTTACTACACGATCTGTTACCCCGTTTGCTAGTTTCGATTAAATCATCTTGGCTATGCAACTATAATGATTCCCCAATAGAATGGCATCACTGTAAAATCCTTCCACGAAGGCGGTGTTAAATTATTAATTGTAACTGCAAGAATTAGTTGTTTCATATCCTACTGAAATTCTCACTTACGCGATATTTTTTTATTATTGTGCTTATTGACTTATTTAGATATTTCAGTATGCACTCGTTGAACGCATCATTTTATTGAAGCAAAATCACACATTCTTCACAGATGTAATACCGTTAAAAATCTCCTTATTGCAGACAAATAACTGTGCGTGTATTTCTTCGTGCTGGCTGGCAGGCAGCACTTAAATCTATCCTTCCAGCCAAGATGTCCGTTCCGACATTGTTGGGTACCAACATCCGCTCTCCGTATACGAAAACGTTGGACCTATCCCTCAGTCTTCATTCACTGACCTATGTTCACACTTGCGTCATCCGCATACAAGAATCGTGGCTAAACCCGGATATCTCTAACTAACCCGTGTCGACAGACAGCTTCAGACTCCATCGGTAGGACAGATTTTGGGGTAAGAAGACTGGAGTCGGTGTGGCAATATACTTAAACTCCTTCTGGTCTGGCAAGTCCAAAGTTATTTATACGTACTTTCTCAACGGAATTGACTGTCTCGTAACAGAATGTCGTCCTAGGTATTCTCGCCATAGCGGTATAATCATAACGAACCTATATATTGCCTCTTTTAGCTCGCAACACAAAATCACATCTTTTTTCGACTCTTTTCTGTTCCATATTTAGCAGGCATTTTAACAGACCGCGACCGTGCTCAGCCGAATTCCTGAGCGACCTATCGTAATGGTCTCTGATCATTCCTGGATGCGTTTTTCACATTTTTACAAGGTGATGAGTGTAATTTTTTCCTATTTTTTCACCCCCATGGTTGTTGACTGAAATGCGACATTGTTTTTTGTACGCGAAAGTTTATACAATACAATACAACTCCAACGTTTTATGCAAATATGCCAAAAGTGCCTGAAGTATCCGCATGAAGTAATCCTTCAAACCTCGGTCATGAACAAAAGTGAAATCACAGTCTAAGGAATCGATCCCCAAATACTCCCAAATGAAATTCATTTTCATTTCTGAAAATTATTAGTTTTGTTGAGATCAATAGTCGTGTACAAGTCAGTGCTATTCAAACCCCGTCGCTTCGAATGGTTATTACAGTAAACAAAACTATCGTGTTTGTTAGAACGTGGATTTCGAATGTGGAGTCCAAAGTCCCAAACGCTCAATTTCTTGTTTTCATTCATCCATATGAGTTAGTTAATTCTCTGTGATGCTTGCCCTCTAGCCTCACGTGACTCATTCCTTGTTGAGCCCTAACAGGTACCCACCCTTTGTTGGGTCGACATGTGTCACTACCCCGATTATATGAACTCTCGATACCCTTGATTCTCTATTTATACGATCCGGCCATCTGTGACTTGGCTGAATTCTGGGTGCCAAATGCGGGACTAATTTCAAGGACGTTGTTTTGCTTGATCTTATTAAGATGGTTATTGATATTCACGCTTTGACTGTGCCATGTTCATGATCCGGTTTAAATAATGATTCTAAATTCAATGGAATATGAACTGTCTTTTTTAATGAGCAATGAATGGTGAGATTTGTTACGAGTTCAGGCTATTTTTCTGACTGAATCATGAAGGGACACACTTAAACATTATTGCATTATTGGAGTTATCGGGTTTGTTGTACGCTTGACTTATCTGGAATAACAATGCTTTTAACACTCAACTAGCCAATGTTTTGAATATTATGAATACAATTTGTAGGGTGTAAAACCTCTAAAACACTACTTGTCTCAGCGAAAGTGCTGGCCGTTAGTGAACCTCTGCGATAAATCTGAGTTTCTTCGTAGTGGGCATCTTCATAAATCGTGATAATCTGAGAATTTTAGGAACAAGTGACGTAAGAAGTGTATCGGGAATTCTTCAGATGACATCGTAAACATTTAATTCGTATTGAACAACAATTTTATTATACATCGGCCTAACGATTGAGTCACAAAACAACGGCCAGTGACAGAGTGAATCGGGTATAGAAGGCTTGGCCCCGTCCAACACGCACGCACACGCACACATACACAGGCACACACGCCACCCGGGTATCCGCGGTTCACAGTCCCCTAACCAACTAACTGCTCGCCTATTTTACTCGGTTAGCTTAAGAGCCGAACTTGTTGAACCCCTTTGGTAAGCTAAGTAAATCCGACTGAAATAAATATTATGCGACTGAGTGTAGAAACTGAGATACCCCATCCAGCACCAAAATGGGATTTCATCCACGCAAAACTAATGGACAATCAGCTTTGTCTCCTCTTGAATTGGTCCACTGTTTCTAACTGAACAGCTGCAACTTCATGATATTGAGTGATGTCCGACTTCTTGGGTTGATCCCTACGTTGGATATGTCCATACTTTGTGACACTGACACTCATAAACTAGCTAAGTTTGCTAAAGTGTTCAGTCGGTAGGATTTGAATGACCCAAAGAGAATTTCTTGGCGTAATCCGCTAATGGTTGCAACCCTGTTTAACTTTCCTATTTGTTGCTATTGAGACAGTACGGTCATTTTGAAAGAAACAGTCAAGAGTTATCAAACCAGGTCTTTTTAAAACAGTCTTTCTATAACAGTTGAGAGGCCTGTCGAAATTTTCTGATCGTTGATGCTTGAGCTTAAATTTAAATTTTACTAACTATCTTGCGAGGAACATTCATTTTCTCAAAGTGGAAACGAAAAGTTAAACTTACCCCTATGAAACAATAGGTGGAGTGCAGTTCATTTCCAAGGTTACGATCTTTGCAAGCGAAAGTGAATGTGACGGTGGCCTGAGTGGATGACGAAGAAATAAAAACGATCATAGCTGGTGATAATTGGACCGGACGTGATCACGTGCAAAAATCATTTGGAGAGCTGGAACGTGACTGATTTTTACTTGCCTCTAATGAAACCTTTTGCCTTGGCAGTCGTTTACTATTTTTGAACCGAATCCCATATGTAACGCCCGAGAATAAAAATAAACAAACACAAAGTCAACGTTGCAAGCGTGCTCACTCAGACACTCGGCTTAGACTCAAATCCTTGTCATCATAACTGCAACGCTGTTGCCGGAGATGATGAATTTTTTAGCCAGTGATTTTCCCTTATCGCTTAAGGCCTCGTCAAACAAATCTCCGACAGATTCAGTTTAGGGCCGCACAACTGGATGACTTATTATTGCACATACCACATGATAAACAAACCAGTGTCACGAGTAGTTAATTGCGCACTTGAACTTTGGCTACCGTGAATTTACTCCCTATCTCAATGGATTTCAAATGCAAACGCTTGTAAATGGGATCGGCTTGTCGTTTGGACGGAAGCAGGAAGACCAAATGCCAACAAGCTTCGATACAATTGTATAATATCTTGAAGGTCCGATGCGATGCATAAGTCTGGTATACGTAATACCAGTAGAATATCGTGAGATAACCCTCACTCTAACTCAGAGGTTAGAAACAGGGTTTTAGGTCCTAGGGTTCAAACGTTAAAATATGGAGTGAATCAGAATAGACAAAGGTGGTTGGACCATATTTTACGCACGGTGCAGAAAGACTGGCTTGTTGACGATTGTTCTCAAGGGCAACTAATAATCGAACGATGAGTCGAGGTGGCCAGTCGATAACATGGCAAACCGTATGAGAACCTTAACTAATGGACTGGATTGTGCAGGAGCAGTTAGACTACCGGGTTGCGGTCTGCATGATCCCACCACCAAGGAATACTTGGAGGTAATAGATGATATGGTCGAATGCAGCAGTCAGTGACGTTCTTGTTTTCAAAATCTAATTTCTGCATGGTTCTTCAAATTAGTGGCTTGAGCTGTTTCTATTTCTCGTTCTGTTTTGATCTTTTAGGTAGCTGATGCTGTGAGTTAAAAACCAAAACGAGAACACGTTGATCATTGTAGAAATCGAAATGAGCTGAAATGAACTGTAATTTCAGTCAAGAATGGGAGAAGATATTTATCCAACTTTGTGTAAAATGACCAAATTCCAGTAACTCATTGCCCCTGTGACACGCTTCCGATCTGAATAGTCTTTTGTGCATAACTTTTAGGTTGTTAGTCGACGAAAGTTCTCCGAATAGGCCGACCAAGAAGTCAAACCTGTTCATCTAGGAAGAGAAATTCGACTCAGGCTCCTAAATGAACGGAATCTTGAATCCCTGGCTATCTCCGATTATTTGGCAGGAGTGACTGTAACGGGCCGCACTGAGTCAATAAATGTTCCAATTTCACTTTTAATTCCAAATTTCTGACTAAAATATTGTGCTTATCGTTTAACCTTGTCGCTTGTTCTTTCTAAAGATAATCCGCAAAGCGGTGCAATGACGGTTGAAACGATTATATGGTGATTTTGGAGTTAAATTTAAACAAACATTCATTTTGTTGCTCGTAGTTCTGTCCTGACCAACCTCTGTCGGGATCCCATTTAATCATGTTCCTAAGCAACACTGTGCATAATACCCCTTCTCGTTTCTCCTAATCCATTTTTAATTGACAGTTCGCGCATGGGTGTAGTGTCTTCGGAATGCCCAACAGTCGCTAGGCTGTTACGCAGGAGAGGATAAGACAGGAAACCATGATCTTGTAACTAGGATTGCTATAGAACATCGTGAGGTCCGAATAGGTCAGGTGTGACTACAAAAAACAATTTCATTCTCGGCAAATGCCACTTCTGATCAATGAAAGTGCTTGTACACTGAATTCATATTTAGTGTAAATTTCGACAATTTCAATGGTTAATTGAAAGAGGTTTTTGCAACAGGGTGATTAGAAATGTCCACAACTTCTTACTCTGTTTTGGAGATGACTGCAACAAACACCCTGTTGTTGAAATCAAGTCAGCTATGTAAGTTAGTTGTTCTACTTATGTTTAAGCCTTCCGTTCACGAAATGGGAGCAGGTTTCATGTATTTTTTCGTTCATTTATACTGGACAAGTTACACTGATCATACTCCAGGCAACTGCCTCAGCTGGTCAGCAAAACTGAAACCGGACTGACTGAGGACTGGAAACAAGGGGACTACCGTAGAAGTCGTTTTTGCAAATCTTGTCTATACGGAACACTTTGTAAAATAGGAAGATGTAATAAATTAAATTGTAAGGTCTCATCGTAAGGGATGAAGATCTTCAGAGAAAACCAGGCACCTACGTCTGCAACAGTCTCAGTTTGACTACCTAAAGCGTGCCTATTCCCAAAAGTAATTTCTGAATTCGACTGTCACAGCCAAACGTTAGCATCTGCTTACTAGCAGATAACTCATCAACACACAAGCAACTAACTCGATTGGAAACAATTCTGCTTCATTCATATGACCACTCGAATGCTCAAAGCAAATCACATTCTGCAGTCATCTTCCAAACTTCGAAATCAACAATTCTTATTTGCCTAACCGCAAATTGTCAACATCTACCGACCATCGTTTGAAATCGACAGCAAACATATCAGATATGTGTTTCCGTAACTCATACACATCTCGAAATTAATTAATTGCAACTTGAAAAGTCCGCATTCTTTCAACGTATCTGATTTTGTTCACACGCTTTATTTTATTCGGTTGGGAAACGGTTGCGAGAACTAGCTTAATCTAATTTCGACCCTCCATCATGGACCGGGACGTAGGACAATAGAGGTTTGAACACTACATTCGCATGTGCGAAATCAAGCAAAACATGTTGACGCTGCCACGTATACTGCTAAAACGAGATTCTTTGCACATTGTCAGGTCTACGTTCAATCACCTTTCACATTCAAATTACCGATGTTAGCAAAACAAAGAGATGCCGATGGTAGGTCAACTTACCCCAAATCCAAACAACCCAATGAAAATGGAGATAATTTTTCCACTAGCCAAAACATCTTTACTTTTGGTCCATTTTGTCGACCGATTTTCAACCCGTTCGCCCGCTATCCAACCGACAGAATACAACCATTGTAGCGCCCACGCGAAGCACATACCGTATAGCGTGCTGTAACGATCCAACGACCAGCGCAGACGCCACACAATTTCGGCCCGTTCCTGTGAACCTTCATTTTGTCGCAAAATATTCGGTGCTGGTTTCGTTAACTTTAATAGCCAACCTAACGGGCTTTCATTGTGATCGAGATTGAAAAAACAAAAAACAGGCGACGTTAGCTACCGATCCCAAAAGGCTAAGCCGAGTTTTAAAGCGAAATAAAAATTGCCCTTGGATTATTACATGCCAATTCTTTCCTAGGATACCGAAATTCTTCCCTTATCTACATCGCGACTGAGTTAACTGAAAATGAAATAAATTAATTAATGAAAACATTTTACACCAAGTGATTATTGTTTGTGTCCAGCCAAACATTCGCTGTTTTTTCTTGTAATGTCCTGTTGACGTTGTGGTGGGACTCAAAATGAACCTTCCATCCGGTACCAGAAAGTACTTTATTACGCATTAAATTAATGGTTAGGTTTAATTTCTATTGATTTATCTATCACGTGAGGTCCGTTTTAGGTGCAACGCACAAGTTTTAAATATATAGAGAAAACTTATTTAGATAAACAAGGCGAAGAACTGCTTCCTTAAAGCTCTTGATTCCTTTGCTAGATTCATCCACACTCATCCTTGCGAAGACTATATGCATTACGGCCAAGATAAACATAGATAGCAGTTTACCGTGAAAAGGTCACTAGTGTACAAACCAACATGTCATATCTTCTCCCGTCACAGCTACAAAAGCCTCTAGGTATATTTTCTATCTTCAACCGGTCGAAAAAATGTAGCCTGTATTTCCTATCGTTCCACGGCAGGAGATTTTTTCAAAACTGGACGTTTCTTAGTTATCCCATTAGAGCAATGTTTCATTTCAAATAGTCCCGCTTCTCGTTCAAGCTAAAATCCAAGAACATCAGCTGCCATGAAAAAATGGAGTGCTGCAAATGTTTTTAAAACCATTATCATCTTGAGAGACTAGTGGTAATCTGAGTTCCATTCTGAGGATTTTCTTTCGTCATCCATGTCGGCAAGAGTTTGAATGGTTTGCATAGTGTTCGCAGGTCCGGATACATCTGCTCAGACTTCTCATTCCAACCTTCAACCTTTCGATAATGGAATGCAGGAGTATTCTGACTACCTGCATTCCCATATCTTGCCAAGTGCTTCTTTCATTCAGCTCTACTTGTTCTTAGTGCTGCTAGCCCGCATCACTCCTCAGCCAAAAGTTTGTCGATGAAAATACCGTGAAGTGAAAGCCAGTGATCTAAATTATTCTCCATGTGTCGTCTCAGAGGCACGGCGCACGTCTAGAATGTGAGCCGGATGCATTGCTAAAACTGCCTCATCTCCGTCTGAAGCCAGGAGCAAATTCCTCGATCACGTGACAAGAAGATAACTAAAATCGAGTGTAAGTAACCGGAAAAACAAGCGATTCAGGTGATTCAATGGAATCGCTGTGGGCTCTTGAAATATAAGTTGTAATTAATTATCAATCATTCCGTGAAATCTACTCACCCATTAGATGCTTAAACTGATTAAACCAAGCTGAAATATGCAGCCACTCATTTCTTTAATATTATTCAACCCACAACCTAGGTATTCATCACTGAGTTGTAGCCTGATCAGGCACTCTTCAGTAACACAAACAGTCTAACTAATTGAGATCCGAACAGGATTATGATTCACGCAAAGCAACACTTTAAAATGAAAAGTAGTCGAAATGCAGACAAGTTTTCTACTTTCCAGGACTACCAAACTTATTCCATCCGTTCGCAAACCCAAACGTATACATTGACCTGTTACTGAATCGACATATTGGCATCTACGCTATACATATATATATATGCTTGCAATGTTTTCAGATGCTGAGATCAGTATAGCTAGTTTCTAAGGTTTTCTTGTGAACTTCTTCCGCACTGACAGCGGAACCCATGACCACGTCCCGTGATTATTTAATTCAGAAACAATAAAAAGCATAGTGAGAGAATTAACACGTGGACGAAATATCACTGGGCTGAGACGAGCCGTCAAAAGTCGACTTGGATATCCTATGATCGATAGGTTTATAATCGTGTATCCGGACCGATTTGCTCGCCCAGTTGGTCATTGTGCATGTAAACCTATTTATGGAATAAACACATTTTTATTAACTATACAATAGTCTAAAGACTAATTAAAAACTGTTTACTTGGAAAATAGGACATATTTAAGTTCAAACTGGAGCGAAACTGAAACTATGTAGCCGTCAAATTTAACAAGTTTCAATGAGAAAAGTATAATTCAGTTATGTTTGCTGATGGCCTAATTCACCAAAGAAGAATTTCATTCAAGTTAATTTTGTTTTTTGCTCTCAGCATCTTAGTTATTCGATTTTTCACAGTGGAATGTACTCCTCCAATGATTTACGGAGAAAGAGATCACGTTCGGTACTGAGAACATACGCTGTGGTACACCCTTGGTCAGTGGCCGGTCGTTTGAAGCGAAAACAACACAGATGCACACAATCAAACATGATTTACAAACCGCGGCAGTGAATTGGCGTGAGCAAATCATGTTCTCTGCGGATCGTTCGTTTGCGGCCCCAAACTCTGACTGTTTACAAACTGTCCACCTAAGATTTAGCCGACTATATATGCTGCACATACCAGCACCAACTGGATTTAGTTTATCCATGTGGTTTTACTTGCAATGCAATGGGGACAAGTGATCAGTTGACTGTTGCTGAGGTGAAATTGACCAACAAGCAGTATACGTCCTAAAGCCATGAAAATGGCATGCCGTTCCGTAGAAATGTTGAGACATTTGAAAGACTGATAATACCACAAACAAGTTGGCAGGACCCTCCGGATTGCTTGGCCAGGGACCGAGGCCTGTTCATGAATAGAGTGCCAAAAGATACTAATTTAAGCAGCTATGAGATGTAGAGTGTATTTTAGACCGTCAGTTTATTTTATTTATCGACGTTTCAATTTTCACGGCTGAACTTTTGCAAAGCCAGTTTTCTTACGATCCTCATTCCATTTGCTTGAAAACGGATTTCGAGAAAGACTATCCAAGATAACCGAGATGCTAACATATTACTGACCATTTTGGCCACGCTGTGTATATGAATTATTAAGTTTATACGCCGCATTTCACGTGCAACATCGTTTTCTTTTTTGATTCAATGCGTACCGAACTCGGTTTTGAACCAGTCATTGTGCGTTTACTTTGACAATGATTTGTGCACTACAAGCGCATGACGGATGATATCCTTATTTCCTACTACTGCACTAGACCATTTTCAGACTCCAAATACTTCGGAAGTCTGTTTGATAATTTCTGCGTCTGTTGCACCCGATACAACAAACTCAACTACAAAAGTTTCTATCTAGAAAAGTATCTAAATATACATTTCATATTGCAGAATAGAACAAAGCATACCCTTTGGAAAAGTTGCTCGTGAGAACGGATGAACACAGCGGTTCGGAGGTGCAAGTAATTGCCTTCTGTGAGGAACACAAAGTAAGACCCGCTCCGTTGTCGATTCATGGATTTTAACGGTTTTCACGGACTGGCAGGTAACACAGGTCTTAGAGTGTTTTGCACTGATGAATAAGCATTTCCTGTGCATAAAATCTAGCTGCTGGGCTGTGCGTCGATCCAATGTTTCCACAGATTCAGATAAAAAACACTTTCGTGTCCTACTTTGACTACTCTTAAGGACAACAGTAGTAAATGATGATTCGCGGTAATTGGCCACTCGAGAGTCACCGCTGGACTGCTGCCTTTGTTGGTTCGGTAAAAGCTTGCGGAGTCAATTTGCTTGAGCATGCTAACCATGAATTTCTTACCGAAAATCCCCAATGGTAAAATTTAATTTTTCTCAGATGAAACTGTGCTCAATCAGTAAATTTAAGAGGAGCAGAGAGGATCCTCCCCAAAACAAATATTTTGTATTTAGTAAATCCACGTTAGGTTGCATTAGCAGCAAATATCTATCGCGCCCGGACTAGGACACGAGCCGTCGATGACCATCTCAGGTACCCAGCTCCATGGTCTGGCTGTAAACAGTTTCTTGAACGTCTATGTTACATGGAAATGAACTTCTCTGATTATAAATCGCTGCCCCGAGTACTCTAATTCTTTGAAGACGAATCACATTGATTTACTTGACACCGGTGACATTAGTCTGTTCGCTTTCGGGCAGTGAGACGGACGCTTTGATGAGCGTAATCAGCCGTAATCGTTTTTGATCCGGTGAACGGCTGGTCGGTCCAAACTTCCAAGATGACAAAATGATAACAACAAGGACGATAACTAACGGTAAAACATCGAAATAAGAAAATTGAACAGCTCACTCAACACAGTTTTGGAATGTTTCTCGAGCTGAAACGAGATGCAGACTGTAGGAAAATATTCTGGGAAAGTTAGTTTCCATTAACTTGTTTGCCATTTTATTTCGTTCCTTCGTATCATGTGTTCCTATGGCCGATCTTATTTTTTTGTTCCATGCAGAAAACGGTGGCGTCTTTCCTCCCAAATCTGCACTGGTTTTGGGGGATAAAATCAGATGCTCAACGCAGGATCCATTTGGACCCATACTACGGGGACAACTTCTTCTGGTGAGTAATCACTTTAGAAAAATACAAAAATTTATCCGCAAGGTCAACTGATTTCTTACCCAGTATGGAAAATTAAATGAAACAAATGTTGCGATCGATGGACCAGATTAATGCAGAGAGCAAGACCCATCAGAAGGAACACAGTGATCGTGTACCATTTGGTTCCATGCGGCTGTTTAACTGATGTGCAATGTCGCCTGTTGTGTACAGCAATCGTTTTGCAGTACCAGCAAAGAGCCATACCGAGGAAGATTGCGGTGAACCAGATTGAGATCAAGGCCACGAAGTAGTAGAAGAGATACTCCCGATCCATGATAAGGCATAAATTTACCACGAGAAAGTTCATCCGATAGATGACCTGAAATCGACGCCCAAAAAGGTTTGCAGGTGATTTTTGACTGACAGGAAAATAAACACGGAGAATAATTTTCCTCGACTAATTTGAATGAACGCCTTTTCTGGTTTCTCTTATCGCTTTATTCCTAGTCATTTAGGGTTCGAAATACATCTTGTGCGTTAAGTACTAAGCTGTTTAAAATGTTTGCATCACTTGTGTCACTCTGTGATCTTGTCTCAGAAAGGTGAATGGACCTAAAATCAAAAATATAATACGGAGAAAGATCAAAATCAAATTCCGTGCCCCGTCTCTGTTTCCGGTCTTTTGAAACTCATTCAAAGGGCAAAACAAGTCATCTATTCTGCAAGCCCTGAGGCACAGAAGCTAGTCTGCGATTTTCAACGAAGTGAGCGTACAGTTCAATGGGAACAGGCAACTTCGTAGGCTTTTCTTTGGGACAGAGCAGATAAAAATGTCAGCGGGCAGTCAAGTAGGAATGACAATCTTTATAAATCACCAATCAAAACATCTGATCGATGAAGAGAAAATAACCCCTTTTTGTCGGACGCCGTGAGTTTCAGTTTAGCTTTCCTTTAGTTTTGATCACGGCTGGAAAAAGTGGCACTACTATTCGGCTCTGCACTAGATAGATTCTGTCACTTCTGCCTGGTTCTGGTGCAATGATATCTATATTGCAAGTTACTGATCCGCGTCTGTCTTGTAGTCTTCTTTGATAGTGGCAAGTGTACGCAATGCTTCTCGAATGATGCTCACGGTAGGAATTACTCAGGTTAGGTTGGCGATTGAGGGATTTGAGATTGGCAAAATAACTTTCATAATTTCATTTTTCATTGACTGTTTGATTATTACGTCTTGTTAATGATATCTGCAGGACTGAGTAGCCTGACTGGGAAGTTTTACACTATCACTCGCGTTCTATATAAAAAGAGCCTACAGTTTCATAAGATCAGGTAAGCTTTTACCAGCCCCGTAGACTGAGATAAGACGCGGGTTATCAGCACTTCTGGTAGTGGTATCAAGTAACAGCAATCCCGGCATAAGATCAGCTTCGTCTCAGAACTTCTATGAAACTGTTATTTCACTAAATCGGTCTAATTACCGTTTTGAACTATTTTGACATGACTGGTGTGTACTACACAGTTAATTCAAGTTACTTTGAAATTATATAGGGACTACTTAAAACTGTCACTCGATTGACTGATTCCGATTGCATTTTTGTGCATCTGAAATATAATACCCCCACAAGGGACTATGTCCCAGTCCGTTCTGCCAGGTGAACGAATTTGGAATGCGTAGCCGATAATTTGCTGACACATATCGTCTTGTCAAATATCGTGCAGTAAACACCAAAAAAACCCAATAAGTCCGTCACTTTGATCTCATTCAGCCTGTAACTGCGCCGCAGATCCAACCATTATCTGATTTCTACACCACAAGTCAAACTTTACCGTGACATGTTGCAAATACATTAGGGAGAGGAGAAACATGATGCATAAACAAAAATGGGAACAATGAAAAATAGGCCATGTATATGCCTTGTCAAACAACGGGCTGGACTAGGCCATTCAATCTGTGGTTTGCTTAATCCTTTCAGATTGGAGTGAGTCATCCGGGAGAGAATGCTTTTGTGAATCTGTCGCACAATGAATCACTAGAATTTTGAATCCAGTGGTCAGTATGCAGATGGCCGGTTACCTTCGAAACGTCAAATAAATTACTGCACATTGCCCGGCTCCAGGCTACTGTAACTGATCCCTAGATTACCCGAGAATTTGAGTGGTTACCATCTCCTCAGAAAGGATCTTCTTTACCTTTAACTGGTAAAAGAACACCGCCATAATAGTGACCGGTTAGATCACTGTTCAAAATGCCTCTGACTGACATCTACTAATAGGATGCCCGCTGTTTTATTTCAGCCTAAATGAACGAAAATGATGAGTAGGCGATCTTGGGACACGTTTTCAAGGAACTTCTCTCAAAAGGAGGATCTTTCTGAGGGCATTTTATAGACCAACACTAACCATCCACTCCCCGTCAAGACAGACAGATCATCACTCGATTTCCAAGGACATTGGAGACATTTTGTAATTTTCTTTCTTCTCTGTAGTCCGGTCTATGAACCACTTGATTCATCCTTCAGCTGTATCAAGAACACAGGATTGTATCGCGTTGTTTTAATGGTCATGCGAATAAAGTTGTTTCCTTGTCTCAACATGATGTGTTCTCGACCTCCACAAAATCTTCCAACTAAAGTTTTCTCGTGAATCCAACCGTAAATGGTGGTCTTCTACTATAAAAGGCTGTGTTACGTCTAGCGGGACAATTCACACCTTATCCTTGTTTACAGTATGACTGTTATCTCTAACGCAGAATTACCCAGAAATCCTAATTTTGCCTGCTAGTAGATTTAGTGCCACGGAAGCAACTTCAGTGCATAACGAATCTCGTCCGACTGACCTTGACCTGGTCAATGGTCAACCTAGTTTCTTTGTCCTTGCTTCGATCGACTTTGATCCTGCCTGGTTCTTGGTATGTGCAAGACCGATTGCACTCAGTTTGTGATTCATTCTGCAGTTCCCAGCTTGCTCACGGTTTTTGTCGGTATCCAGATCGCTGGCGTTACGCCGGAGGGAAAACCCTATACATTCCAACGGTTAGAGTCGCGTTGTTTTTATACTAATACCTATGACATTGCTGCAATGTGTATGCCGCTTGGTCATCTAATGTCACTTCACAGGTTTGTTCATCAAGCAAAATTATTTCCTACACGTGTTTTTCCTGATGTGCGAATACAACGGACATGACGAAAGCACGGCCACAACTTTCATCGAATAATTGAAATGGTGAGCTTTTATTGCCAATTCGTGTAGTTTACGCATCCCGTTAGGTCGTCATTCGTCACGCCCCACTAACTTCACTCTGAGAACGAGGTTCGCCCACACTTGACTATCCCCACTCTAGTCTGGAACAGACTTAAATGGGCGAAACATGTGAGTGAATTCAGGACACTTACTGATGGCGTGATATATTATCAGCTTTTTGGAATCTTTTGATATGGCTAGTCGATTACATTCATGATACACTATGCACATAAACATGTGTATGTGTAAATTGTTGAGAACTCATTCATTTTGTCTCTATTTTGCCAGAAAATTAGAATTCACCATCATCTATGCTACGTCTTTAATTCTGGGAGAAAATGAAATGCAGCACTAACACTCTTATGGCGGAACCTGAACTTTGCCGTTGCTCTTATTTTCAAATATGGACAGAACTCAAGGTCAAGGTGCAAGGG
The DNA here is from genome assembly GCA_008360955.1 of Fasciolopsis buskii. NCBI lineage: Eukaryota > Metazoa > Platyhelminthes > Trematoda > Plagiorchiida > Fasciolidae > Fasciolopsis > Fasciolopsis buskii. Next base: position 160,360 of record LUCM01003661.1, on the reverse strand, counting down.
TAGTGGATGGTAAGTTGCCATATCGATTATCCTGATCAAAAGCCAGCACAATTGAGGTGTGATCGTGCTGGCTATTTCAATCGATTAACTAATCAAAAAACCACATGATAAGGTCAGTTAATAAAGACGAATCCAGATTAGCAAGTCAACGGAACCTTCTCATAGTGTTGACCAAAGAAAACTAATATAAGCGATTTGGTTTTAACCTATTAAATGAATCTTTGTGTCTGCTCGACTTCTTTTTTCCCACTAGAGTTAGTGGGAGCGGGAGACACGATGGATTGTCGATTGATGAATCAAATCTAGACCAGACGTCTTTGCCTTTAAAACATAAGGAAATTTTAATGTCACTCACCTCAAAATAACGTCTAACTAGAATCCAAAGGCTCTGAAGTCCAAGGCAGACGTGTTCTTCAGTAGATGCCTGAAAAAGGTGCAAAAGAATGTGCTCCTTTTAGTGCCCACTTCCTTTAATAATTAAACAACAATGTACACATTCTTCACAATGAGATTTACATCAAACTGGAGATTGCCAAGGAGACAAAATTAACCTTCGGCTAGGGGAATCCATTCTGCGCATTCAGGTTGAAAAGCCCCGATTTCGGCCGTACGATTAAGGCCGGTTGTAGAAACACCTCAGACCTATAGAATTCTCAGTGCACACTAGAACAACTGAGACAAGTTTGAACAGCAGCGTATATTGCAATTCACCGGTCTTTACGTGAATAACGAGTTGACAGGAATGGCGTCGCAGCCTAGCTTACCACATCGTTCTGCAAGTAAGGCATCTCTGAAGATACGACTAGTTTCTCGTTGGGGTTAAAAATTTCCTCGTCCCCACACTATCTCCTGTACTTCTCTGAATACTATCTATTTTTGTTTCCGCATTCGCTTCTTCAGCATTGAGCTACTGATGGTCCTAAAACCAAATTACCAAATCTAAATACGCCGTTCTGTCCCTGTGATTCAAGGACGAATTGGAGGCTCAGAGATGTTTTAAAAAAAGGGAGCACTATCATGAGCGTCACGAAAGTGTTCGGTCACTGTGTTCATTCGAGGCTAGAGTAGACTAATTGGTATGCGATTACGACGCAGTGACACAGCCTAATTAGTCATCTAGATAACGACATGAATTCCGGTACTACTAACCAAGTTGCACGATAATTTTTCACTGTTTCAGTTCTCAGACATCGCTAACATCGCGAAATTCGAAACAGGAAAATTGGTCTCTGGTCCTTCGAGGCCGGCTTGGTCAGCTAGAAGTGTGATGATGTTCCGTAGTTACACTGGTGACAGAATCCTAGCGAAAACACGTGGTCAGTTACTTGAACTGGAACTATATAATGGGCACCATTCAAATTAATTGCTACCTAGATGGAATGAAATAACTTGCAGCAACCTGCACATAGTTTATCACTATTATTTGATTTGTGTGATAACTCTTGGTGATCCTGGTGCATGACGCTTTCCGGTATTGTTTTGCTCACCTTTTAGGAGCAGCGCGTAACTATACAACTCCTTACTCGGCTACTGTATCACTGGCTTTTGATCCAGTTTCAGACCGTTTCCTTTATGTTGGCACACCGTGTAGGGCACTGCAAACAGATAACAGGTCTCAAAAAGCAGTCTATATTTGGGCCCAGTCTAATGTGCCTGCGATCAGTTAACAAGATGATTTTTAGTTCGATACGAAACTTGATTTTACACGGCCGACAGAGGGGTCAAGGGGTTAAGTTGGTGACGTCCCAATCCGAAGGTCGCAGTTTCGAGTCCTCCCACTCCCGGCCAATTTTCCTATTTGGCGGCCCTTTGGTGACCTCATTCCTTTTCCTGAAAATTTATTTGCTTTGTTATTTCTTTGATAAGGAAAATAAGAGATAAAATGTGACGGATGAAGATTTTCTCCGAGGTTCCTCTTGCAGTTATTTTATTTACGCAGACTGTGCTGAAATTTAGAATCGGTTTAGCTGTTGTTGTCAAACTAAGGTGAACAGGTATTCACTAGTAGTCGTCTTGGTACAACGTTTTCCGTTGTATTTGTTGAACCAGGTAGGAAGCGTAATCAACACACCAGTGAAATTTTTTGATGGATACATAGCATTTTATATAGTATAACGATGCCTTAGATAAGTTGATGCATTCATCACAAACAATAGGACAATGTGTGCACAAAACATATTGTGCGTATTAGATGTGACAATCTCCAACCCATTGTTATTTTGGTCCTGGCAAAATCCAAGACCGAGAGAAATCATGAAAAACGCAAAGACTTACATTCGTCCTCGTTGCTGGGATGTGCGAATTGCAGAAATAAGAGAAGTGTCCAAATCCGGACAAGAATAAATAGCTGGATACACATATTCTCGCCCAGAAATAAGCCGGCAAGATCTGGGAACAAAATCCAGGAATATAAAAATCACATTGTGAAATTTAAACGGAAGCATTTTAATCCTAACTGTCATTTACATTTTCTTCAAAAAAAAAAATACACGAACTTTGTTCTCCATTTCCGAATTAATCTGATTAAACACACGGTCTACAGGGAATACAGGGCCAAATAGACTCATTCGTGGAAAAATGGAGACGGAAGAAATGTGCGTAAAAAAGTGTCCCGGTTTTATGTCTTGTATTTGAGTTGGCCAGCAATTCCTACCGTTTGAGGATCGTAAAATTTCCACCAAATTTATTTGCATTTCTAACCCGCAAGTTTTCCAATCACCAAAGCAATTCATAACTTCAGCAGGTTGCTAGTCCGAGCATCAACGAAGAACCGGGAGGGGGTTGTCAGCATTAGGTGTAGAACTTTGCTCCATTCCACACGGTTTCAGCGAACTTTGGGAAACGCAAAACATCTGACGTTCCGTGGTCTAAAAACAAAGGTGAACTCACCACACACACACACGCATGGGTACACATATATAAAGCTACGAATAGCACTCCATCGACAGACAGATGAGGATGGCTCACATAGGAAACTCGATGTTCGTGGTTCCCTTTTGCGCGTCTTACGATGCTCTATTGATCGTCAGTTTGGAGACAGATGAGTTCGTTTATTTTCACTCACCAAATATGAACCTCGTTCTATCGGTTCTATTAGTTAAATGCCCAGAAAATGTTATCCGTCACAAACTGAAGCGATGAATCGTTTTATTTGCAATTAAAAGTTTCTTCATTAAGCGATAATGGAGGTTCGTGAATACATTTTGGCTTAAAATGAAGACCAGACCACTCAGTGGAACAGACTCTCAAACAGATTCATCAAGAATATGTATCCTGCATTGTCTTCGCTTATAAAGTCACGCGTTATTTGTGCGCGTCACTGTGTATGTTATGATGTTCGACGGTCTAAGATTCAGTGACGAGACACCAGCACATTGTGTGGTGTTGACAGTCAGTAATCCGTGGAGGTCTCGTCCAAGCAGCCTAGTGCAATAGGTTTTTGATGCTCTCTTGCCAGCTGGACATAGCGGATGCTCCTCTTTATTGACCATTTCCACCATAGTTGTCCATTTGTGCTTTCCTTCTAATGATAGCCATGTCGCATAATTCGAGTTCGATAACAAACAACTTTGGTATTACTGGAAAGATTCACTCACATGAAAAGCTCCTGTGAAATGATAAATCAAAATGTATAGTTGCATGATACCCTTCCATTCGCGTGTGATATCCACGTGGTTGATACGAGTCTAGTGAAAACGAAGGAACACTTCAGTCAATGCCAGGAAGTACATTTCATGAAAATTTATCTCGAACAAAACCACTTCATGCCGGAAATAAAGCAAATGCTTACTCATACCCAAAAGCAAAATCGAGAAATGAAATTCACTGATTTATTCGTGATGGGTCCGGACCCGGCCGGAATGTGAACCAGGGCTCTATGGGTTTGTTGATTTATGTTGGGCGAATAGCGAATAAGTTCGACCATATCATAATCTGCAGCTCATAGGAAATGTGGTCTAACTGAGTGGTGTGGGTTCGAGTCTCAGCAAAGTTGCCATATTGTCATCTTTTGACCAGCGGAACTGTTACTAAAAGTTATATCGAAGCATTGATTTTTCCTGTAGCTATTCAGTTAACTTGGCCTTGAAAGTGCGTGTCACCAATGCTATGCTCGGTCCTATTATCAGAGCATGCTGTAACTTGCAGTGGTACATTCATTTTCTTACTGACAGAAATCCCAAAATCTCCACTGTTGAGTGTGGTTTACTAAAAACTTAGGGCTTCATCGTAAATTGCCCCGCCCCATGGGAGACAGTTGGATCATCATGAACGAGAAGTAGCTACCCAAACCACAATATATATTCACTGAAAAGTCAAATAGCATAATTTTTTCCACGACATGGATTATAATTGAGCAATCGCATACGAGTTTACCTGCTAAAAAATTAGCTAGCTATCATCTACGATAGACTTTCAACCGAAAACTTAACTACCATTAAGCGGTTAATTTTCCAATTATATGTAAGTTAAATTGCATTGGATCCCTTGCAGGCGATTCCAGATTTTGCACTCCAAAACGTGTAGTGATGTCACTACTGTTCCGTAAGTTTTTCCTCGGTTTGATTAAACCCTTTTGCCTGGATATCGATCCACTTTTGTCTACGTCTTTTGGAAGAAATCGTGTCGATAGATAAAGCGTAAACATCCATTTGCGATCATTCAAACGGCTTGGGAACATTTCCCCAACTCCCCTGATGCATCAAGCCAAATAGTCTTAGCATTTTCTCCTACGATACATATTGTGATAAGTCAATCAAATTAATTACGATCTCGAAAACCCGAAGTCCGCCTGTGGCAGACAGTAATTAGCTCTCGCTTGATTTTATTCACAGTTATCATTATTCATTATTTATTTGCTTTGGGCCACAGCCTGCTAAGTATAGTCAAGCGACTGCACTCACGCTCCATGTATATAATTACGAATGGCAAACTGCCCCAAATAATGCATGTCGTGCAAGCATTTTGTGCCACAAGAACTTGGAAAACAAAAAATATTTTCAGGCAGAGTAAATCATGGGAAAAGGAGCGAGGAAATTTGGCTTGCATAATCATCGAATACTGCTGGGCACGGTCCACTAACCTGGGTAGTTTTACGAAAGTAGCACAGACCTACTGCGAGTGTAATCACCATTGGAACGAGCATCTTCTCCGTACTGAAAGATTTGTTCGTGTTTGAGAAAATCCGTGTGCTGAAGGCAGTGAAGCGCATAAGACAGCATGTGATACTTCCAGAATTCAGTCCCAATATCCTTTCTTGTTGTAATTCAAATCTACATTATTAATTGCCATCCACTACTGATCAATGTCTGCTACATCGCAGATAGAAAAAATAAAAAACTCCTCGGAAATGATTTCGTAATGTACTTAGCACGAACTGAACAGTTTGTAAATAGTTCACTTTGTCCTATCCATGATAAATAGTTCGGTGTTGAAAACCATGGACATCGGTTACGTGCATGTTACGAAGGACCGTCAGCACTGCTCATCCACTGTACCCGGGATTGGGTTCGAATCAGGATTGAGCAAATATGCCCAGTGCATTCTGGCAGTGAAATCATCCCAGTTGGCTCAACGTGATGCTCATAAAGCATGATGCCTCTTCATCTTACTGGCCTTTGCATGTTGGCCAAGTATTTGTGACACAGCAACTGATTTCTATGGTGTATCTACTTCTCACTAAATCAACTCCGTTGTTAGTTAAACAGAGTGAATAACTATGCTATTCCTCTTAGTGCTTCAGAGTTGGCAAAATTATTTAGAACTGTTTCAGAAGTAAACTGAACTTTCATGTAAACTGCTTAGTACTATCTTTTTTCTTGTGGAACTTAAAAGATACCCACCATCAATGAGCAAATTCTTGCGTACACACTCGGGTTACATTGATTATCCGAGCCATTCCCTACACACTGCGAGCAAATGTACACTTGGTTGGCCTGGTAAAAGTAGGACATTTTGATGCAATAGTTTTGACATAATCACTAAATCATTTGGCAAGTGATCTAGTCCTCTTAGGTTATTCGTTAGTTCTTGGATCACTACAGGGGAATCATCCACCTTGTGAATCTGTCTCGTCTTAGGAGCAAAATAATATCATGCTGTACAGTTGTCAGGTCAACAGAATAATTAACTCCGGAGTGTGTCTTTTGTTCGTTTATTCAGAAGTACTCTCTGTGGACAGGCAATGCCGCTGGTTTTGTCAGTTGAATAAAACCATGCATACACCTTGCCATAGTGTCGACGAATCACTTCGTATTAAGCGCAAATTTTCCGACGTTAGAAATTATCCATCATTTTCATTGTCATGACAGTTACTCCATTTGGGCCATGTCCACGCAGACGAATGCTCAGAAGTCGAGCAGAAATTTTGCCATTAGCTTTAAGGCCTTTCGGAGATTTTAAGCAAATTGGGGTATATAGCATTAAAGTTTATTTCAAATAAAAATCGAACTATTAAAGAACATGAAAAGATGAATGAAGTATTGACTGTAAGTTTTGCCTAATCGTAGATATGTACAACTTTAGTTGTGTTAACAAGAATATCTGATTCCGAGTGAGCGTTTTGATAGGTCTGCATAGACTTGGCATTTGCGTGATTAATCCCTGTGACTCCCTCTCTGAGTCCCCTTAAGTCCAACTGGTTAGGTTCTGACAGGTAATACCTAAACTCTTCTATAAGCTCATGAGATTTTTTCTGTTCCTTAGTTTGAAAACCTTAGATTTAAGTTTTGAAAATGGTCATGACGACTGCACCTGATCAAAATGAAACCGAATTACCGAAGGCAATTAATCGAAATGGGCAATTCTTTTGGCTTCGAGTTTTCTTACATTACAATTTTACATTGCCAGCCAGGTTGACTCTAATCGTCGCATATTCACACGTGATCAACTGTAGTTATGGCCAATCAATGAGGGTGCTAGCCCTTGCAACGAAATGGTAAAGGCTTTCCGTTCACCTTATGTGAGCACCTTGACAAATATCGGAGGAAGTCGCACCACTTGGGCATGTTAGTGGTATCGATTTGCAACTGACTACAAGCCACTAATAGCTTGTTTCAAGGTCAGAGTTTAAACAGATCCTCATCCCTCACGAGATCTTTCTGTTAAATACTACTACCCGAAATAAGACTAAATGAGGCAGCAACATGGTAAGTTGGCTTGAGGCCAGTCACCGCTAGGACCCGTCGTGCAATTCCTTTACTGAGGATGTTAAAGGTCATTCGGTTTAACGTGCAGTCTTGCGAAGGAAGGAAAATATACTGGGCAAAAAATGAATAAAATAGCAGACTTTTTGACTAAATAAAAGACCAGACCCCAAACAAAGGAAAATGACCGAAAAAGGCACCAAAAAGAAGCAAACACAAATCCTACTAAGCTTCACACAGTTAATTTTAATTTCACCTGTACACTGTAGCCATGAATTCCGGGTCGATTTTGTTTCGACCAAATCTTTTTGTTACTCCTGAAACTGATTTAGTCGAATGATTTCAGAAAAATCTAATTCGAATTAAAGATAAGCATCTTAGACATGAGTATAAAGGATAATATCATTTACTGCAGCCCTTCGATGTGAATTAGGAAAGATATGCGCAGTCAGATTTGAAAGTATGTCTGAGAGATCAATAAACAACTGTCTTGGACCAAACCCCCTTATGAGGCGAGATATAAGATTCACATGGCTTTGCCCCTCATAAGACATTCATTTCAAAAAATAAAATAGTGGATTTCAGTTTGCTAATTTACATTGGTTTGTGAAGCCATTTCCCAACGGCTCCCGCATTTTCTGAACATATTGCTAATGCGGTGGTCGTTTGGGACAATAATATAGTTGATACTACTCGTCATCGCCGACTAAACTTACCGATCGCACAGATAGAAATAGATCAGTATGATTCCAAATCGTGAAAGAAGTGAGAACAGTTTGTAGAGTTCTTCTGTTGAAATTTCCGCAGATGCATTCCCAATTCCCCATTCAGTTTTTGTATAACTCGTCGTTTCACAAAGCGAAATGCTGACTTTTGTCATTCCCGTTCCTATAAAGCAATGAAAAATTAATACGGTAAATAACTGAAAATCGCCACCATTTCGTACCTTACTAGCTATTTACTCGGAGTAATCAGAATCCCACCTTCGGCCAATTTTAATGAAATTCCCATCATACTTGTAAGGCTAAATTTCACGGTGAGGAGAAAATCATTTTTCTCCACTTTCGACAATAGCTGGGCATCCAGAACCCAATATCATCGCTGCTTGATGTGTACTCATTTACACTTGAGGGAGACGCGTTTTCCTCAGACCGACTGTCAAACCATGTAAAATCTGAAATTCCTAAAAGTTCTGCCTGCGGTCACGAAGGGCCGATTGACGGAATAGTTGTTAGTCAGCCCTTCTGTGGTTCTCCTGTTTGAAATGTACTGAAGAGTGCATTAAAAAGGAGCTCTCTTTCTCCAAAAGAGCAGAAGGCAGTTCAAGTGGAACCCAAAATAAGAACACGGACTTCGTCTCATCTTTGTCATGAGCACGATCTTATTCAGTAAAGGGCTAGCAGTAGATAAGTGCTTTCTGTGATGGTGTAATCAGTCCCTGCAGACAGGATGTTGTATAGCTACAAAGTGTCACCTATGCATTGCGTGTAGACAGAGATTTCTTATTTGGAGCTATTAATCGCAACAGACTACGCCATGGAAAATAGCGCGATTTTAGAAGGTAAGCAAATCGTCGGCCGTTGAAGTGAAATATAATACACCGGCCGTAAATCAATAAACATAACTGGGATAACTCAGCGAGGCGCCCTGATGCTAATACACGTATTCCAGTGCGTATCGACCAATGGGACAGTTCGTGACCGATAATTGGGGTTGCGGTACAGGGGTGCGTAAAGCCGCTGGTAAAGTGAGGCTAGTGTTGAATAAAATACCGTTGATCACGTGAGACACCCGGCGAATTCAGATTCGTAATGAAAAAGAAACACCGAAATGGATTTACGGGTAAGGCTTTGTATTCAACAGAACAAAGTCACAGTAAGAAATCTCTCGTAAAGTACCAGTAACTGGTATAATCACAGATCAACCAACCACCTGTTGAGCAGTCATTTAAATAGACCAATGCGAACTAGGCAATTCCTTATTAGTGGTTGTTTACCCAAACTGACTGTTTTAGACCAACAGATTGCAGTAGGTTCAAATGGAGACGGTTCTGGGAACCTGTACGGCTAATGCGTTCTGCACAATATTTGGTTTGCAACCACTGCAATCACATGATAATAAGCTGTTTGGGCTGTCAGACTAAGATGGTTCTAATATGGTCAAATCTTGGTTGAGAATTTGGCCTAACATTCCCTTTGGTAGATCTGTAGTAGAGATCAAGGTCAAAGCAACTTGTAAATTCTTAGGCCGTTTTCTTTTTGTCTTTAAAGGTTTTGCCTATTCGCTATTCGAAAAAGAACGCAGCTAAATCTGGAATTACATCTTACCCTTAGAAAGAAAAGCATATTAATATTCGTGAAATGGATGCCGAACAATCCTCACCGCGGTTTTATATCTTACATAAATTCATCTCCGTCCATTATTCGGACTAGTGAAATCCACGTCATTTTGTCTTCGACCTGGTAATTTATCTCACCAAGCAGTCAACTGCTGGTCGAATTGCAAGGAATATAGCACGTTAAGATCTTTTGCTTGAAGCGACTCCAGAACAAAAGATATATATGCTGCAAAACTACACCTGCTTCGAGAATAATTCCGAATCTTTCTTTGCCACGGAGATAAGAAAAGATCAGACAATATGTAACTATTAAAATTGTCAGTACCAATCTAAAAATTCCATTAAAATTACGGTGACTGGTTTCCGGTCTATCCATATGTAGCATTTTGTTAAGTAAAACGGGTAAATCAATCTTCCACCTTCGGTTGCTTGGAGGCATCTGTACTAGAAAACCTTCCAGATAACGTGAAAATAGATAGCCCTAACACGATCTGAGAATTTACAACACTTCACTATTACTTGGCTGAGCCTGCACTTGCATATAAGTATGGAAGAAGATCGTTGCCCCATCTTGTGTTTGCGCGATTGTCCTCGAAAGCAGGACATTCCGGTAGCAGAAATAAACACGCCAATGAGACGACACACTGTAGTTTTGGAGACACGCGGACTTCAAATAAAAATCAGGCAGATTGATCACTCGTACGTAGTGCACCGAGGATAGGAAAATGCCGTAAAACCTATCCTGGACGAAAATCTAAATTGACGAGTTGATTATTTTAACATATCTTCTAGACAGACTGTTCCCGATCACATGCCAAACGCCTTCCATTTCTAAATTTTGCATCTCAACGAAGAAGCAATAGCCCTTTCGATTAGTGCGTTGGCAGTCCTGTAGTGCACAAGCAAACGCGTGTGGGCAGACGCAAACATTTTCAATTAGAGTTCCAAAATGGACTGTGAGCCCAACCATACATGGTCTAGATGTTCCCATAGTGACCCCGTTCTCGCTGACTGATGCCTTATCAGCTGTATTTTGAAGGAATTGAACTGGTATGGTCTCCGTAAGAAATTCATAATTCAATCGTCAGTCGGAGCAAACCAGAACGAAGCTGGAAAATGTTGGTTCCAACCCGTAGTGATCAGGCAGATTGCATCCTATATGTGGAAAACTGGAGTCCTCTCAACACTGGTCATTCCCCCGCCGAAGCAATCGGAAACTTGATTTCATCCCCTTCCTGAACTTGTTGTTTTTCTCCTTAGTAAGATAAGATCTTACCCGCTCGTGAAAACTCTCATGGTTTACACAGATGAATACTAGCTCCCTACATCTGCTGTAACTGTTACAGTTTACGAAAGAACCGCAGTGGTTGATTGTGAGATTGGTTCCTTGGGTGACTTTTAGGGATCTCTTGCAGAAACACGAATAAACTCAAAGTCATAAGTTGTGAAACCCCAAATGAAGTGATTTGATAATTCTTAATGAAGCAGTTTCATTTCATTGGCCATAGTTGATCCATATGCTCGACAGGTTGATAGACCTCGGAGTCATTGAGCCGCTTGTGCTGACTGGGTTCCTGACTAAAGTTCCAGTTCCATGGTAGGAAAATTGCAATTAACTATTCCAGAAATGAAACTGACCTTGCGATCGCTATGCCGCAACACGAACTGACTTCATTTTTCTTCAGATTTTGGAAACCCGGCGGATGACCGCAGCCTTCGACGATTACGATGCAGCAGTTCTTATAGGCGGTCTCATCTGCGTACGGCTTTTTTATCGGGACAGCAAACCCCCTAGATGGACCAGTTCACAGTCCCTACCTGAACCCGACTGAAAATGTTTGTGTCGATTGTAAAAACGTTTGCATGTGAACGGTAGTGCTGTCGGTTTTCTAAAGAAAGGAGGTATTGGTTCTTTAATGAGATGTAAAATTTGGAACTGGAAAATGTTTGACACCTGAGTGAGAAGAGTTCATTTGATTGAGGTTTGCAAACAGTAGCGAAAGCCATTTTGCTATCTTTCCTGATTGGGGAACTTATTATGTGTCCAACGAGGATTCAGCAGAGTTTTGCAACACTCAAAAATCAATAGATTGCATTGAATGATTACGCTGAGATATGTTGATCTGTCCGTAAACGGGAGCACTAGGACTGAGAAATTAATATCGTGCCACTTAAAGACAGCATACAAGTGAAATTTGTCTAACCATAGGGCTGACGAGTTATAGTTGGAAGAAGGCTTTCGTGCAGTTCACATCAGTCAGTGCCATGGAGGAGATGAGAACTTTTCGAGTCCGACTTAGACTGCAATAAAAATGTGAACAGCAACAGTTCAACCAAGACGCTAATGTTTACTCAAAGAAATACATGTACGTGACCGTGTCTCAATGTTCCACCATAAAGAATATCGAATATGTCAGACAGAAATTAATATTCAGCTGTTTCCTACTCTTGGTTAATTTTGATGGAATTTCGTTCTTGTCATTCGGGTCATTTGCAAAAGAAGTTCACTTGAGCGTAATTAAGCTTATGCAGTCTTTGTCATAATGGTCTGTTTTGGTTACAAGATTTCTATTCACTTCTAAATTGCAATACCACTTCCCGAATGTTTCTTCGTCTAGTTACCTCAGCGAGAGGTTTCCTGGTGAAAGCATTCTCATTTGTAAAAGTGATCGCATTTTGCACCACAATGATCCAACCAAGGTTTCTTCCTGGAAAGAACTGTCTCTCAAAATATTTTGGAACTGTGCAAACTTACACCGAAGTACATCAAAATTATTCGAAATTCGGTAAGACTACGTCTTTGTTCCGTAGAATCTAATAAGCTTGTTTTCCCGCGAAATGTAAATCAACGCACAGATAATCAAAACGTATTACAATGCGTATGGGCCATTACATACATTTAAAATCGAGCGAGTTTCAGATTTATAAGAACTAGAAATGAATGAGCCTGTCTGATAGCAGTTTCAGTTAGTTTCGACGCACTTCCGATTAATTTCGACATAAGTCCGGGGTAATTTCAGAATTGGTAAAGGTTTAAATTGAAACCTGGGATGCCAGGAATATAGAAACAGCATGATTGGGGACGTTTCGTAATGAAACGACGTTTCGACTAATGTGGTTAACCTTTTTCAAGGCATGTCTGTAGTCGATTGTAAACCTGCCTTGAAAAGGTTGGCCGCAGTAACCAAAACACCGGATCTTTGTGAAAATTCTTCACCAGGATGCATTTTCTTACTTCGAACGTTTCAATTGACATCATATGATGCTTTGCTTCTTTGAACGAGTTTGAATTACTTGCCGTTCTGATACACATGGAGGTGGACCTTACTACAATGTGTCAATCTTTGGCATGATAAAGACAAAAGATACTAAAATTGATTCTTAATATTAAGAAAGAATCTTTGCCTTGACAGATATTTCACAGCAATTACTTACCAACTCTGCGTTTCGTGCATTGTTTGCAAAAGAACAAAAGGACAGTTGTGGCAGTGCTAGAAAATAGAAATCAATACAAAATATCTCCTTACTTTTTGAAAATTTGACAAAAAAATTCCATGAATTAAGTTACTCGATTTAAGATTTCCCCATGTGCCATCAAAACCATGGGTACGGGGCGGAAATGCGAAAAAAGGCTGAAGAAAAAACACGGCTTATAATTTACCACATATTTGAAGGCCCATTTGTTGTCTTGCTTCACATTATCTATTGTCCAATTTGAAAAGTGCTTCGTCAGTAGGTTCATTCCTACAGGCTTGTTTAAAGCAAAACAGAACGCTCACTCGGGGACGCTACGCCGAACCTTTGAAGAAAGGATCTAACCATCGTGACACAGCCTAATTTGAATATCCGATAGCTCAGTGAGAGCCAGTCATTGATTGCTCGGTACTCAGACGGCTCGGATGAGACCACCAAGCTCCGGTACCAGGTAGGTCTATCCGCGTCATTTTCCGGTGTCACACGCTTCGTGAGCTGTCCGTGGTTGATATGAAATTGCTGCCTGACCATCCTTCCTTGGGTGATTGTTAGTCAACCTGATGTATAGCGCCCAGAATTTGCTTCCTTCCTCACATTTTAATAAGTATACCTCTATCTCAAGAAAGCAATCAGTAATCGCCGTTCAACAGAGGCTATATGAGATGTCAAGGTCTAACTGCTATTTCTTGGCTTCGGAAACCGACCCCCGATTATACTTATGCGAGTATACAGGGTGTCTTCGATGTACTAAATAAGTTCATCCAAACAGCTGCGACTTATTCGTTAGTCCAATAAGGCAGGTTGAATCTAGTTACCAGAGTGAAGAAACTAACTAAGGCTGTGTTAAATAAACCTATACATGATTACACGGAAGGTGTCAATGAGTAAATTGGTTCGGTTACATTTAGGACATTTCTGAGAGCATCTCAGAGAAACGATGTGAAAATTTATTAGAAAACCTTCATACATGCGTCTATCATTTCCATTACCACCTGACTTAAGCAAACAATCCAGGTCTGAGCTTGTGGGACTATGAATTTTTCGCTCCCTGATTTGAAACTACCCATTTTATGTTGTTCACCTACAAAGTCTTCTTTTTGCTTTAGCGTTCTATGAGGACGTCGTCCATTATCGAATTCGAGATTTGTTTGTGGAATGAGCTGTGAGAGTGTACGCATTTTTGACGAAAAATTGTGCTGGTTCATGGAGTCCTGGTCGATGTTACGCTAATCGTCGAAAGCCAGTCGCGACGGCCTGGTGGCTTAAGTGTCCATCTCATTCGTTCACCCGCTTCGAGATCCATATTGGTCACGATGGGCACGCAGTGTCAACCGTTCCCAGAGTATTTTATGGTACATCTTAGTTTTTCAATGGTGAAATTAGCATTGGTGATGGACTGGAGTAGAATGGCCTCCTACAGAAGTAGCAGCTACCTTGAACTGTCGTTCAGAATTGCGAAAATTTCCGTTTTTTTTCAGTTGTTTTCATTTGCTAGTAACTGTTTTTGGTGCTTCATATTTTCTCTGACGAGAGTGAAATCAAATTAATCTGCTTTTGCTTTTGGTCATTCCGTGCCATAAATCCTTCCACACAAAATTCTTTCCAAAAAGCTGTGTACACTCACCACATGCCAACCAGAGTGAAATAGCGCTTTTGCATCTCGGTCATCGGTTCTTGTTTTCGACAACAAGACGAGTCCTCGAATCTCATGTAGGCGTTACAATGCAAATTCCAAAATAGCTGGGCGATCTGCAAAGAGGGTATTAAAACACCAAGTCTGTTACGTTTTCGATCAGTTAGACTGGAAACAGACAAACTCCTTAGTCTTCTTTTTCTATCCTTCAACGTTTTGTCCTTTGTTATCCAATCTAATACTCACGAATCTCCTGTGCAGTTGTATTTTGTGCCTATCGCCTGAGCTAATCCGGAAAAATGCTGATGAAATGTCTGAAATTGCTTAAGGTTAGCGTGGCTATTTTTTGCTAAAATTGGATAATTTGGTACTAGCTGAAAAGTTGTAAAAGCCGATAAAATTGAACATGCAACTGACTTCGAGGTCTGTCAGTTCAGACTGCCTTCTCTAATCCAAATTTATGATATTTCCCGCTACGTAATTCGTCAGATCACAGTTCACTAACACGGATGGAAGTGCACCGAAAGTCAGCAAACACTGTCCATAGCTCCATTTCATTTTGCTTCAAATTTGTACCAAACTAAACGGTGCACGCATCCCATAACCATTGCAGTGCAACGCAACAATTTAGTGGCAACTGAAACGCAATTACAAATCTTCTATATTCTCGTTTATCATTAGGTTATGTTGATTTGGCTTGGCATCTAATCTGTGAAGTTTAAAAACTGATCGAACACAATAGATTTGCGGTGATATTACGCCCAAAGTTCAGAGATGGCACTCTTCAACAAATGTTAGCTGGCGTTGAAATTGTAACGCTTGGATGGTTTACAAATCGGCCAGCTTACCTCGTGCGCGACAATCTGATTGGCTCGTTTTTTGGATTCAGAACAGGTAACTACAAATGAAGATCCGTAAAAAGTTCTGAATTACCGCTTATTAGGGGGAATGGGGCAATATGGAAATGTGATTGAAGTTCCACAGAAGCGAAATATGAATGCAATTATTCTTCCGATAAAATATACCCCCAAATATTTATTATCCATCTCATGAGATAGTGGAAGTCACCTATCTCCGGTTGTGGAGATTTTTTGTATTTAATGCAAACCTACGACGGGTACCAGGAATGTTTTGTTTATCGGCGAGAGAATGATCATACATAAGTTTGTGGTAAATGGGAACTCATTACACTTCTGCGCATAACAAAAATTATACCTTTTTATAATTAAGTTTTCAGTTACAAAAAATAATTTGAACTTCATTAGGAAAGATGTCATTTCCCCATGAAGTTTGGGTAGTAGCGATTTTACGATGACAATGAGTTTTGCACACTTGAGTCAAACAGGATTTCCCATGGTTTTTCAAGCAGCAGTCTTGATCCCGATTTGCAGTGCAGTTTGTATTGAGAATTTACATCATGTCTGAACCCTACTTACAGGCAGTTCATTCGAATCAATCCGAACGTGACTAGTTAGTGCTATCGTCGTCTGCGAAAGCTTTGTCCATCCCTGTGATTTCATCGAACTGTTGCTGTTTCATAGCCAAACTCTAAAATCGCTCCTTCCAATGGGGTTGCTGTAGTTCGATGATTTGTGTGGCCCACGTCATCAGCGTTAATCGGGCCATGGTGTACTGTCACAGCACTCTCTTTGCCTTATGTAAAATGCGGTGTTTTACTCTTCGCAATGAAGTTTATACTACGAATATGTTTGAAGGAAAGTGGTATATGAATCAGTTAGCTTGAGTCAGCCAGTTCCTTGAAACGCCCGAAATAGCGCAAATTTCTACGTGTTTTGTGATCTACCAAAGGGATTATATGATGTCGGATGAAATTGTAAATTCTGTTAGTCTGTCAGTAGAGGTGAAGCTTCGGCTCATTTTCCACTTTTTTGGATGAACAAAAAGATGGGAGCAGTTAGAGTTGATGTTGATGCACAAACGAAGCAGCTATTCCATCTGAAGGACTGGGAACTTGCGGCGAGAATGGTTTGGCGAGCATCACATTAAATTTTTTTATTGTGAATCCATCACTTTCGACAGATCGCGTGCTAGTGGTCCATGTGCGGCCTGTTTTTGTTCAAGTTATTCACAAAATATACCGAGAAGAAGAAATTCAATTTTGTTTTCATTTTCACACGGGGAAAATTACTCGAGATCGATGAAATTGTCAGTAAAAATAAACAGCAATTTACAAGTTCTTAATGAATCTCACAAAGTACTCCGAGGTGGATCGTATTAGGAATGACGGATGAAATCGCAATCTCTTCTACTATACATTGATTTTTCAACACTACTTAAGAAATTGCTATGATGACAATCTTTGGAGGTCTTTTTTCTCTTTCAGTTTATTTAATCACAACGAGCGAATGAAAAATCAGCAACCTCGTTCGTTTCACTGCTAGTCTATGCATAGATGATTTCACAATTTGAGAACCACAACAGCAGTTTGTCGAAAGTTTCCATCGGTTAAATGGGGATAACGTGCAGAAAAAGGGAACAAGGATGATCCCAAATTCGAGTCATCAATGTGAGCCGCATGTCGAGCAAAACATTATCTCCATATAAAAATCCGAATGAGAAAAACCTCCAGGTTTGTTGATCAAAGTATAGGGCACGTGTATTAGGTAGTGTACCAAAGTTATCTGTGGCAAAAGGTCGTTTTTTAGTTTATATCCTCAGATGCCCAACAATAGCTAATTGGGGATTTTTTAAAACGGATGATACCGAACTGGTTCGCTATAGTAATTCGCGGAAACTTAATGTAACTGCCTTTTGTAGTTTTTCATGTACGAACAACTGTCAGTGGATTGGTGGAACCAACAAAGTCAGTCTATGTGGTAGGACGTAGGCAGCAATTCACTCTCCTTCTGGAATTCGGCCTGGAAAACTTGGTCTTCGTCGATGTCTGACCGATGGAACTGGAGAGACAATTTTACTCTTGGCGCCAGATAGTCAGATTAAATCGAACATCTATTTAGGTGTAAATTAGCCAGGTTCAAGGCACTGTGGAATTCGTACATTTCCGTTGCATTTTCGTTTCACTGAACAAGAGAATGTACAGAAATTTTTTTTTGAAGAATAGAGGACATTTCCTTGCCCACATACCTGGTTAGTTTTGTCTTCAGATGAAATCCGTGTGCATATGGACCAACTATTAGCTGTGAGGCTTATGCTTATGTGGAATCCCACATCAAAGGTTACCGACAAATTCGAGCTCATTCGTGTTTTTTTGTTGGCTTCCCACTTTTCTTCTGAGCAGCCTAATTGACACTGGCTCAACTGTCAACTTTTTGCAATTACCTTGCCATTTGTCATGCATGATTTTTTCATTTGTCTATTCAAATCACCCTAAACAGGGTCCCCAGAAGGACCGAAACCGGTTCCCTAAAATGGCTGGGATTCAAGAAAAGCAAATGGGATGTGTATTAGAAATCACAGAATGAAAGAAAATACTTACGCGTACAACAAGAGCATCCCGCTTTTTGAAATGACTCCGCCATCTCATCCACAAACAGAATAATAAACATTTTGGAGTAGTTGGATCTGTAAATCATTAGCAAAATAAACCGACGTAATCTGCTATCTTCAAAACAAGTCTATGCTCACATGCTTAGGGATAATTTGTTTCCAGTAAATAGGGCCCTAATTTGACGATTATTCCGTTTATACTCCACCTTCTAATGCCCTGACTGACTAAAAGTGTGGGGAAATCAGCGGGTTCAGTAGACAAGCAAGATCCCGGTCGAATCACTCTCAAAATGATGGCATAGTGATTGTTAACTCAAACAATAATTAGAACGGAAGAAATGGAAGTAGAAGAGATTCCTGTAGATAGAAAGTTGAAGGTACTATAACTATCAATACTTTCCGCGTGCCCTTTGAGAGCCCTAATCGGAGCCTTTGACTCAAAAGTCTTACCCACAAGGCAGTAGGTTGTTAACCCAGCTCGGGAACTAGGAACAGGCACATACTTATCACTAACCGCTATGCTCATAGCAATGGGCAGCTCAGTCCTGTTTATCCTACCCCAGGACCGTTGGAGAATAAAATTTACTGTGTTTGTGCTGCTGACTGAGGTTTTTGACGATTTTTTCCGACTGAGTCACCACCTCACTCAAACCCTACATGGAGGACCACCAGACTATTTTGTAAGGCGTCTATCCACTGACTTTCCAGGCGTGATTATATCTTGAGCTTTAGATAAGTTATCCTGTATAACTCTTCTGGTCCTGGAGACAAGCAGGCCGTTGCATCACGTCAAGGTGCAGTCTCGTTGTGGAAGAATACACAATAACCTCTAGATTGTACCTTTCTCACTTGCTACGCGGTAGAGAAATATCTCGTGAAAGCAGCTAGTGTCACTAAAGTACGACCCAATGGAGAAGTGACTAACATCAAAGAGAGTCGAAACACGGACATTCTTTTTATGAATTATTTGAGACAAATTTAGTGGATGAGTCGCGTACCATAGCTGCTAAAGCCCACTAAAAAGCGATGAGGAAACTGACATCAGTGACGGTAGAACTTAGAACCGTATAGCATTAAAAAATCTCAGGTCCAAAAGTCGCAATGTTAACTGCTCAACCACCTCAGGTTTGGGAGTGTGGTCTCTCAGTATTTTTGGGTGTAATGTTTACACTCCAAATGAGCCGTCAGTCTTAGTGATGCAAACACCCTAAAATCGTGCTCGACTTCATCTTGTTTCGCATTCAAATTCCAGTTCCTATGGGGGAAATTACCACCGCTTGATATCCAGGTATGCCGTCTTATCCTTCTCCCGACGCTTTTCGTCAGTAACTGTGCGTTTTCAACAGGGACACATTTTATTTTATACCTCGAATACACTTGACTGCTAGGAACAGATTTCGAATTGTTGATTCAAAGTATTCTTTTACTTGTCTTTCCTCACTAATTTTGGATGATCTGATTAGTCCGATCTGAAATTCGTACCCAAATGCTTTCGGAAGATTTGTTCCTATCCCGTTCGTTATAATCTCCTACAATGACCAGCGCAACACCGCAGATTCCATAACTCTTTCCGCTTGCAATAATTACTTTTCCAAATGCAGAAATTTCTGAATTATGCTGCTTTTTATGCTTTAGTCGGAAAGATTTATATGGCGCAAACTGTGTGGAACGTAGCTGGTGAGATTGCTGGCATTTGGAGTCGGACTACTCATCACTCATGCTCGTTGCAAAATGATCGTATTTGCACCCGCGTTCATCAGATTGTGTATGTTCATCACTGTAATAAGAACGCCAAATGAGAATATATAATGTGCCATTGCTTGGTAACAAAAAAGTGCGAAAAGATGTCTGCTTTTGCTTCGTCTCGAAAATCGGCAATCGCCCCCTGCTCTCGTTCTCAGTAATTCTAGTGAAAAAATCCAACTCGATTAGACACAGGTTTGTTTGTTATTCAAAGCAAAATAGCTTGAATTGGCTTTGCTTGATCAACATTCACTCATCGACTGTTCTACCGTATTCACCGAATTTCTAATCCGCAACCAGGGCAAAGTTACCGCAGCTCTGCTGATCTCTGACCCGGTTAGCGGTTATAACGAGTTAATACATATTATCCTTACATCCATTACATTCAAGAGAGATGTATAAAAAACAACAGATGCGTTCGAATTAACTAGC
Organism: Fasciolopsis buskii; assembly: GCA_008360955.1. Lineage (NCBI taxonomy): Eukaryota > Metazoa > Platyhelminthes > Trematoda > Plagiorchiida > Fasciolidae > Fasciolopsis > Fasciolopsis buskii. Next base: position 140,130 of record LUCM01003661.1, on the reverse strand, counting down.
AGTGGTCAGCAATGAACCTCTAAACTATATTGTGTGGCTCAACGAGAGAGAGAGGGCGAGAGACGGAGTAACACCGGAAGGCGTAGTTTAGTAGAGAAATCTAATCTTTGGAATTTACCGTTGGAAATCCACAAGAGATTATGGAACCTCAGTTAGCCTCTTTAACTGATGATATATATGAAACGGCGAAAATGCAACGAACAGAACATCAGGTTACTGGAAGTATTCAAGTAAAAGTAGGGACCTGTGTCTGTGCGCATAGTCCCAACAGAACATGTTGAGAATAACACCATGCGGCAAACAAGCTAGTTTCCGGTGATTCCAAAGCTGACCGGTACCTCACATTAAATATGACTGATATCAACCTGTATGAGGAGTCAGTGAGAATGAGTCTGTTCTCGTCGCTTGTAGATCAGCGTCGCTTCCATCTGCAGAATATCTCCGTAAAATTTATCTCAACACTGGCAAATCTTTGACCGCCATACCAAACGGCAACTTCCTTTTGAGTTCCATCTTCTAAAATAAATGGTCAGTGAATACCGACAAATGAATTCGAGCTATAGTTCGTTCGCCGCCATGCAGTAAACAGCATTCGAGAAAGCAAATTCCCTCGTTTGAATGAGATCAAGGTTGGCAGATTCGTCCACAAAACGATTGAAAGAATTGAATTTTGGCTTCTAAACTGAGGTAAGCGCCGGTGTATAAACCTTGTATTCTATCGTTTTTGTTACGAGTTGAATATTGTGCCAGGTGGCAATCCAACTAACAATGTAAACTAACGATTTCTCATTGAAGCAATCAGTTTCAGGATATTCGAAAAGCGTATCGAATGTATTTTCTGTTTTAAAATGTCTGTGTATACGATCGACCCACATTTGTACGCGGGGTGTCTCTTCTTGCCTAAGGTACAAAACTGACCTGACCTAGTGAAAACAGCTTATCAGATGGCATGGTCTGGACTACTAGGGTTTTCCAAAAACCCGGTTTTTTGTTCAGTTACTCTTGGTTTGTCCTAGTTTCTCCACGGGATTGTGAAAATCACTTGTTCGAAACTTTGTTGGAATGCGTGCCTCATGTTGGTTTTGACACCAAAATAACTTCGCATACCAGAGTGGAACCAAACTGATGACTTTGTCGACTTCAGCTTAGCGTAAGCCTACCTGCTCTGGGCTAAGTCCTGATCACCAACAGACGAGTTTTAACTATAAAAATTTCCACTTCAATTTTGGGTATCTGTCTTCTAACATTTTTACTATTCTCTCAAGAGCTGTTCAAAGAACTCCACCTCACACGGTATCTGAATAGAAAAAGAGCAACAGGATAGGAGAACGGAATGTATTCCTGTTGAAATTCCAAAACTGGATTGCTCATCCTTTAATGGGTAAAAATTTACCCACCATATAGTAAACCTATTCTAGAATAGAATTCTTTACGTAGATCAAAAACCCACATTTACTTTGCTCAAGATCCAGGGGAAACTGTGCAAATTTGACTCACTGTTTTCGATTTAAACTTGGCGGATTGGATAATCCTGTATTGTTCATTTGTCCTGGAAATTCCAGAATAGAATTGGTATTTATTTCAATCAAAACGCTTTGCCACCGCATTAAAAAGACATTAGTTGTAGACGATTTAGAAACTTCTTTTGCTCGTTAAGTGCTTTCCCAACTATTACTAGCACCGTGGTGGGTATCCGAGCCCCAAATATGCAATCGGTGGATATTCATTCCTGGCGATTATTTTGATTGCTTCCAATGGCTCCTTTTTCATTCTTCCATCCTAGTTCGAGTAGGCGAACTCTGAACAATGCTGTCCCTATCTCTAGAGCCAACGAGATTACACATTGGTCGATTATATTGAAAATACATCATCAACAAAGCGCCAGTCTTATAATCAGCCAACGGGTGAGCAAATACCCTGTTAGCACTAACCATTGACAGCCGCATATTACATACAACAGTTCATTCAAGACAAGTGTCCACGACTCAATCGTTTACTTATACGCCAGTTTCACACTCACCAGTAACCGATGCCATTACAGCTACCCTATCAAGTGATCTAGGTCCACACGTGTGGATCAGAATAATCGATAATCTTCGATGAATTCGAGCCACCGGTGACTAATGTCAATGTGACTGACCCAAGTTCAACACTGTAAAGGTGAAGGAGAGCAGTAAGTGAGCCAGTATTGTTTTTTATGACAAAAATTAGTGCTGGCCAGAAACAGTCTGTGGTCGAAACAAACTTGAATGAGTTGAACTCTGGTATCGCTAGGATTGGCTTGCAAAGAAAATAGGCTTCCAATGGGCCATTCCGTTTTCGCTAAGTGGCCAAATTTTGTTAAAATCACCAGCTGAGCTGCCCACAAACGACTACTGACTGGCAGCCAGTCTTACAGTGCATGCTCTGCTGGCAAGTCGAAATCAGTCCCAACGCCATCCTGATCACGAGCGATTGAAACCGAATCATCAGACGCACGAATTGTAAAGCCAGAGAATGATGTTGCATCAGGGCTACTAAAATTGACTGTGAAAGTGGGGTCTCGCACATCCGTTTCGGAGACGAAGCATACATTTATTCTAGAAGTTACAATTTTAGTCATTGCATCTTATGGCTTGCGGACATTGAGGTGAAAACTGAGGCCTAACTAAAACATGCAAATTATTTCTTGCCCTTCCACTACTGTCCCGTAAGATGAATCTGTCGGACCGCAATTCTTTGTGGCATTTCGCCTGGTCCCTGCATCGGAAGAAAGGGAAGCAGAAAGGTTCACGGTAGAAAGATTGCTGGAAGTATTTGGGCAAGCGATAGTTCACGGTTGCCCACACAGTAGATGTTTTTCCTTGGGAAGCCTAACTGGAGCATTTTACACGAAAGTCTCACCCGCAAGGCAGTGGAGCGTTGACCCAGCTGGGGAACTCTTGGCAGGAACTTACTGATTACCAGCAACCCTCCTCAAAGTAATAGACATCGCTGTCTTGGTTATTCTGTTCGACGAATGAACAGTATGGATTCTGTGGTTTGTGCTGTTCATGGAGGTTTCTGGATGGGTACTGACAAGGTGGCCAATAGCAGGACAATTAGAGCTCCCAAGTAGAGTAATAGATTCTGACAAGAACCCGCCCGCAAGATAGTTAGGAGTGGTTAAATGGAAGCCCATGCATATTCACCTGGCTTAGCACCAACCGAGCCAGGCCTGAAAAATTCAGAAGAATGGAATTATAAGCCGCTTCATTTTATCCTATATTTACTCTATCAGCTACAACACATTTGTTTCATTATCGGTGTGTCTGCTACGGATCAAAAAGTAAGTGGACCGGCATGTTCAAAGGTAGCTTACCGCTTGAAATCCAAATGACCCTCAAACACGCTTGTGCCTGGGATGATATGCGCAAATTTTCTAGTTTGTCTAAAACAAGGATGTGGAAACAAAAAAGAGGAAATTGTTTTCCAAGCATCAAAATAATTCTGATTTGCTCAAACAAAACTACAGTATTGAATACAGTTAATAAGTACCACGAGGTGTGATAAAAAACCTTTCTAGGCCGCTTCGCAAAATCATGGACTGCATTTTCGGCCTTGGTAGCAGTAGTAATAGTAGTAGTGATGACTAACGTTATTATTGTTACTGCTGTCACTGTTGTTACTACTGTCGTCCCTGTCGTTGTCGCTTCCGTTGTTATCACTTTTATTGTCATTGTTATTGTTGTTATTTTTATTGCTATTATCGTCGTCGTCTTCGCTGTCCTCGTTGTTGTTTCCGCGGAAGCACCAGTGGTAGCCTGTTTGGCTCCCAGACATAATAGCACATATAGCAAAAACAGGGGACCATTTTTGTACTCTACATTAGGTTTAGCATTGTAAAATCCAAAATTCAGTCTTAGGTCGACATTTCACAGACTTAATGCGACTTTTTGTTATACCACTGGGGTTTTCTGACGGACTTACTCCGTCAAAACTTTTGGTGGAATCCCTGTTATCTTGACTCTAACTGGCCAATAGCCGGAACGTCAGAACAAAAAACTGTCCAGAAGCGCTCAATTCACTCCCAGTCCCACGTTCGTAAACTGACTGAGTTGGGACTTGGTCAACCAACTTGGGTGTTCCTTTTCCTCCCACTACAATCCCGTCTTGACCGGAGGGCCGGGGTGTGCACCTCTAGCCACAGTGGTCTTCTTGTCAGGTCCTCGTGTCACGCATGCAACTTTTGTATTGTGCGATAAATTACGGCTTTATTCAGTCCCGTCTGTATTCAGCTCTTGAAATACAGTGCACTTTTTGGTTGAGGGACGAGGGAGTCCCCTAACAGTTCAATTCTAAGTTTGTGTTAAAATGAACATAAACTTTAATGTACGATACTTCAGCTGCGTGAAACGACGTAGTGTAACATTTTGTAATGAAAGCCGTTAGGACAGTAATATCCTCGCATCTGAAGTGGAGTGAAACAAGAAATGAAGCATTGTTTGAACATGCTTCCTTTAAAAAGTAGTCCAGGATAATAGAATAACGAAACGAATAACGAATAGAAAGAAAACGGAGACTAAAAATAGAATTGATTCATCACGAGACTGAGAAGCTTGCAAATGGTTCTCACTACTGATGCAATTTAAACTTGCATCGGTGTGCGGTATTGGCTTCATCGAACCTCAATATCTGTGCGTTGTTTGTCGTGCACACCAACCGAAATGCAGTTTCGCCTCTAACCGGATGTTGTGTCAACAAAAGGTGACACTGTCTAATTCCCAAGTTTTGAATAAGACATGTGTATAATTCGAGTATAACTTGTAAACTTAAAGTAATCACTGATGTTATTCCATTCATTTTTTGCTTACAGTCATTCGGAGTGCAACAACTTCGTCACAATTACGTAGAAATAACACTTAACAGTAAACGTGATGCGATGTCTAGCTGACTAGTACCCCGTTGTCAGAAAAAATGGATGTCTACGGTGGAACAAAAATCCTAATCACCCATAATCAAGAACCGCAAAATACTCCGATTTTGTGATTTGCTATCTGTCGACTGATGCTCACGTACTCAACCAGTCTGATTTCCAGCTCTGTTTCAAGGTCTAAAATTTTGAGAAATCGTGACCAACAACCGACGGTCATATCATGGGACAGTTTCTGAGTTGGTATAAACTGCATTCATGTGACTTATCTAGGTATCGGCTTAGTGACAAAAAGGATGCACCGTTTATATAAAAATCGTCAAAAATGACATCTGGGGCGAACGGAAACTGGATTCTGGCACAAACAGACCCTAGTTCAGTTGATCTTAAGCCTGAACTTACCTTGAAACTGTTCCGAACTTCGAGCAGTCTTTTGGATGACCAATAATCAGACATAAAATTAGAGAAAATACGTAAATTATGGTTATATTTTGTCATTTAAACATAATTTAGCACATAGCAAAAAACCTTAAGAATCCCTTTTAGCATAGATGTTTTTGTAAGTAATTCACGGTAGCTTTGGCTACCGCTTTGGAAAAGGGTGGAAGGTTATTGTCCGAGTCCAAATACACGACCTTCAGATAGAAAATTTGGTCAGATGACTGTTCTGACTAATGCTAGTTGATTGGAACAGCTTTTAATCTGAATCAAATCACTCGGTCATACTTATCGGCGGGTATTTGGTTTTCAGGGTGTAAACAGATATAATGACGGAATCATAATAGGATCATGGTGTTTAATCAGAGTTCATTAATCGCTTAAGAATCTGACGAAAATTCTTCGTAGAATCTCAGGTAATATGAACTTAGTAACAGCGTGCTTTAATCCTAGTAACCATTGGTGAATATACTCGCTCCCGATCAATACTCTAATGTTGATCCTCTGAATTCATTGGCGACGATGCACGAATTTTATATCCATTAAACTTTACCTCAACTGATCTAAAAATGTCACCCTAACCAAGCAACTGCCCACGATGCTTTTAATGATTGTCATGCGTCTGTCTTGATTTGAGGTGATTATGTCCACAAGTTTGACTGTACGTGAGACAGCAATAATCGCACGTGACTTATTCAGGGCCCCGGATGTGCAGACAGGCTATCTCGCACGTTCAAAACACCATACTGTGTATTTAATTGTGAGTATTATCGTACTTGGATGAGAGAACAAAACTACTCCAGAAGCACACTACCAGTTTCGCGGTTAGTGCAGCTCATCAGGCCTAGTTACTCCGTACATTTATGTTCCGTCATTCCCATAGCTGTGAGCTCGTTTTCGAGCCAGCATCTCATTTAAATCACGAGGAATATGGATGGACGATCAGACTACTTATGAACAACAAAGGTGAGTCGGGGACAGTTTTCTGACCTAACCGACGAACACTGACCACAAATCATCGTTGTAGCTTATTAGTGGACCCACCCACACTCATAGTGATCCAAATCTTGCTTCGGAGGAGCTTGAAGAAACAATTAAAAACAAATCCAGCTCGATTTTTTTCACCATCTACCTTTGTTTTTATTAACGGGGTGAAGGGAAGAAACAAAATCCCCACTTTCCCCAGTAGGTCTGCAACCAGTTCTACCGCTTGGTGGTTATCAATCCTTCCCTCTACCTCTGCCTCAATTCTAGTGGGCATAAAAGTTGGTTTAACAGTCAAAACGAAGCAGCTTTTCATGAAATAATTCACCACGTGATATCATCGCTCAACTCACATAAAGAATCCATGGAAGCACTGTGCAGTTGCTTCATCCTTGTCGAGAATCATCAGATTTTATTGGTCTTTCGTGATCAACACTCACTGCTCGATTCTTCTGCTGGCCAATTTGGTCCACCGACACTCACCTACTTCCTCAAGCGCCGTTTTCGATTGGCGTAGTCGATGCGATGTCACCGCAGCTATATCAATATCTGACTAGGGTCGGGGGTCTTGACTTATGTCCTCAAAGCCTTGACCGGTGACTTTATTTTACCGGTCAGTTCAACATTCATAACACAAAATTGTTAATTCAAAATCCCGCTTGTTTATGACTAACGCATTTATTTCGTTCGATTATATGATGTTGGGTTTTTGTAGAACTTTTGCAACGACAGGCTGAAAAGTGTGCTGGTATTAGTAGTGTAGAAAAAGCTATTGACGGCAAAAATTGTTTGGATTGATCACCAGGACTTTACCTGATTCATGAAACGGAATCCGACAAACACGTAAGTCTGCTTCATTTCCGAGCAATTTTTTATCTGCTGTTCATTGATATGCCACAAATTCTGTAAAATAGAATTCAGGCAAAGTCAAAAAGAGACCTACCGAATGATTATGGATTTACTTTTAGCCCGTTATGTAGGGTCAAAAATGAAATCTGGAATCAGTTAGCAAAATTGTAAGAATAACACTGACGTCAATTCACTATCTTCCGACTGGTTACCGCACCTGATCTAGTGTGACCTAATGCGGTCCAAGGCCACTCCAAGTTCCAGGGACACGGTTGCGGCCCCCAGTGTATTGGGCCCTAGTAGCTAGAGGACATGTCCCTTTCACTGTAACCATTCTTCAAGCATGTCATAAATAAACAGTGACAGTCATGACAATAATAATAAGGTGACCACTATTAGAACAGGAACGGCAGTAATAGTAAGTAATAGTAGTGGGAGGAGTAGAACTTTATATCATTCCTTCTTCCATTGAGGTAGTTTTTCCTGAGTGTTTTCATCACCAAAATTAAACCGGTTCTAGAGACAAAAGTCTCCCGGGAGATACCTCCGACATGTTAGTGGGGTGGGCGGAAACCAGAGGTAAACAACTCGATGGTTGCTGTTTGTATCCCTGAGCTTTTCTCCACCCGACTGAGTAGGCAGCAGAATGTGGGAGTTGCAGTCTGGTGCGCAGAAAATGTAGGCTGGGATGTAAACAACGGAAAGCACAATTCAATGGGCATTTAAGGTCAAAAAGTACGAATATTTTCCGAAATCCACCTTACATAGTACCTAATTATGAGGCGATCTACTGCATAATTTCTGCATTCAACTCACTACTGAAGACAGTATAAACCGTTTTGTCCGACCTGTTAGCAATAATTTATATTTCGTGCATTCCCAGCTCTACTGAGAACTCAGATACACAACAGGCAAACCTAGGTCGATTAACTTAACTGCAGAGCTAAACAAGAAGAATCATACTGATCCGCTGACGATCAGTTACACATGCTATAAGGACCTAACCATTAAAGGATTTTACATGTTTGTAAACCGCATAATCCAAATCAATCCAACAAAATGAAAGGCCCCTTTTGCACACGAAGTCCTGCTCAACCAAGATCTGTGCTCTTGGGATATTTCATTAGGCTTAGCTACCTGATGCATTCGAGAGATGACGTTGATGTTGAGGGAACCAATAGTATCCGACTCGGATAGTCTTCTGCCTAAGGTTTTTGACTCGCATTTGTTCCGTCCCAGTTTTGGACGTGCTGGTACCCGTCGTCAATATGTTTTTGATTATCCACAAGAGAAATGAGACAGAAGCATGCTATTTTCATAGTGTTCAACGGTATTTCGGTCGGGAAGATTGTCCAATAAATCAGTTCAGCAGAAAATGTAATATTCTGCTACTCACTTGCAATGTGTCTATTGAATTATTAATAAAACCGATTCGAAAATTACCAACTAAAATTTAATCGGCGTCTATTCTGGCATACCTTTACCCACAATCCTCTGAGCAGCTGACTGTTATTAATTGATCTTGTTAGGACCTCCCGTAATGCTTCCAAAGTTCCATCGCTAACAATGATCACTCGTGCGGGTTTGTCGTTTACGCATCGTGCTTTGTCTCTGTGTCAAATATAATATATTCATTCATTTTGTTCTGCCATACCTCTCTGTGTATCGATGGGTCATGCAGTCTCGGGGTCTCCAAACGCCATCCGACACCAAGCGACCACGTTCAAATAGTGTACGACAGGAATCTGATTGCCTCCTACGAAACCAACCGGGAATAGACTCACCTCTGTCGTGGAAAAGAATCAGTCGGAAGACTAACGTGAATAAGAGAAAAAAATATAATATGTTTCCGTCAAACCAGCGGCAAATTAGCTGAAGCATTGAACAAATCCAGTTCGTTTTGCTCCTCTTAAGCCAGAATATTGAAGTTTGCTTCCTGTAACAAGTCGATCAGAGCAAATAGAGGCTAAAAAGCAAATGCGCTGAATTGAAATTTCATCGTGAAATGCTGTTCTATTGTCAACTAATGAAAGGTACTTCTCAAAAACCGCGAAAAATTAAATTTAAATTGTGTTGTCCACTGGTAATACCTAAGAAAATCAAGTGCCAATCCATCTACGGGGGATTTTTCAAAACTTCCCCAATCCCAACTCATCCCGGCTAACTAATTCATAGGAAAGTTGAAGTGGTGACGGTCGAAATACAAACAATCCTTGTGATGTATGTCACGTGTTGGCATCAATTAGGTACTTATCTTATTTGTTTCGCATGCGAATGTCTGAAACTCTTTGGAGGACCCTAATAATTCAGCTGGTAAGGGATACGCAATATCCTTGCATGGGTAGCGCCAATGCAAGGGTATGAATGCCCCAGGAGTTGAAAAGTTCAACTACGAGAATTCATTCAGTATTTGCCAACAATAGTCAATCTGCTTTTCAAAATTCCCCTTGTACAATTAAAACCTTTGATTTTCTCGCTTAAAAGATTTGGCAAGGACATTCACACAATGGCTTGGAAAAATTCATTGATTCGGTCTAAGTGTAGCTCTCTGTCGGTGTCCGTTCCATTTTTTCCCGGGGTTGCGACACCTGTTCCTTACTAATCAGGTATTACCTAATTTATTAAGCTTATGGGAGTACCTCTATCTCGATGTGCTATCGCACATAAAATGAATCGGAAATTTTCATCAAGTGACTATTTACATCCGTGATTTGTTAGGATCGTTATGTGAACAGGTTAGTGCAGTATTACTGGTAGATCTTAGCGTTATATGGGCCAAATCACTAATTCTAATATTTTGGCTAACTTATCCACGTGGTAAATGCAAGTCCCGTTGACAAGACTGTTAACAACTTTGAACGCCAGACTTTCTCGGACATTTGCCCCTTGTCAGAAGCAAGTTAACTGTGAAATCGCGTACTTCCTGCTGCCGTTGATGCTGTATAAAATGCATATTTATTCCTTACCGATGACTGAAAAGTCACTTAACATCATCGGAGAGACTAAGTCATTTGATAATTTGCTAGGAAACGATTACGGGCATCTTTGTGAATCCTTAGCTATAAGAACCAAACACCATCGTGACTGGAGTAATTTTAGGTCTGCCAGGGGAACTGCGGGTCACGACTTTTGGTTATTCTTTCTACGATTGCTTGCACAACTTGCAATCCTTGCTCTCATATTTCAGAAGTCTTACCCTTGTATCCTTATTGCTTCTTTAATCCATCCATCAGCATGCATATACAAACGCATAAACACGTACACAGCACACTTAACTGCATCGTTCACTTTTTCGCTTATTCATAAGCTAGTTTATTGGCTAATGCCTTCATGCGATGTAATGCCTGATTTCCTTATCTTCTGATTTGTCTTGCCTGGGTCGTGAGTTTCACGAAGTAAGATCTACAATACAAAATTTCGAAATTCCGACCCCATTGATACCACTGTTCACTAAATTTATGTATTGATCATACGTTCATGAGCACCTGCCCAGAGATCACTTAATTAGAGAGGGCGTTTAGCTTAGCACCAAAGGGAATGGAGATCTTTAATATCACGTTTTATTCCGGTTCGTTTAGTTCGATGCAGGCGTTTCGGAGTTGAACCCAATCAAAAGCAAGTGAATGTTAACCAATATAGCATTATTTTAATGTGTCTGCAACAAGTATGCAAATACTATTGTATGGAAACAATAACTAACTTCTCGGCAACAATCGTGGGACAGCCTTAGCTGTTTCATTCACTTTGCTAGGAATGCTCAGTTAAGCAATAGGCACGAAGATTCAAATAGGACAGCGTTTCAGCAACTGAGCTGGAAAGTATGGCTCTCACCACTTAGCTGAAAATTACTGCTAGACCTAGAGGCCGTTCGTCGCCCGTGCATCGAATGCTGTTCAACGAATCATATCTTGAAAAGGAAGTTTGGTTGGGAAATTTTGACAAATGTAAAATTTATCCAACGGTGTAAAACCTTCCACCTCCGTGGGATTCAAACTCGACGATGGACGCAACCCACCGTTTTGTTCCGCGTGTGTTCTACCATCGGAACTACGAGGCTAACCCGAGCGGTTTGCGGACATTGTACTTAACGAACAATGGTAACCCACTCAGATTGTCCAAGCACAGGCCATCCACCACGTGCGGATGCCAAATTTCGGGGCCACTTTACCGCGGTGCAAAGCAAGACAGTACCCGGAAGGAATAGACTGACTGTTAGACTCCTTTAACGTCAGTTAAACGATCCACTGGCTTGGAATTGGACCGACAGCAAGCCCGAGGGCAAGTACGGATTCATCCAGGCCCCCGAGATCGCAGACTGAGTGAAAGCGGTCTGATTTTGTGACACGCTCAGAGAGGAGCGGAGGTAGCAATCGCTACGATGACTAAAGAATTTTAATTATCCCGTTAGATGGAGGGCAATCGGGTGAAGAACTCTGTCCTGTATGGAGCCATACAAACAAATTATGACAACTAAATGAAAAAAGTCTCGTGTCTAGTGGCCGGATGTAATTTGATTGTTCTCGTTTGATTAAGCCGGCTGGGGTTTAACTAGAGTCCGTACGAACGACTGAAGACGCCAGAGTTAGTGACCGCGCCGGACGACAATAATAGAACGTGAAGTTCTGGCAATTGGATTCCCAAAGTGGGCTTGCCCTATGAATTAGCCAGCATCCACTAGTTAGAATTCACTGGCACAATTGTTTGGTAAAGTACTGAAAGTTCAGTTTTGCGAATGCCATATGCTTGCGCAGTTTGGGAGGGTAACTACTGATCGTTAGGTGAAATGTCCCCAAACAGTTCGGCGTGATCTCGCAGTTAAGGTGGTAAAGCACACGCGGTACAAGTGCGTGAGTTGCTTCTGTGAGTGGGCCTGAATCCCACCGAGATTGCGGATTTTCCACAGCTTGATCAGTTTTACACACATTGGATAACTGAAATCTGTTAGTTTGTACAAATGGTCAATCAGTAAAGCGCCGTCCTTCTCTAACTGTTCTGTGAAGCCATTCTAAGCTGACCTGATTTTTCTTTGTTAGCACACTTGGTTCTAAACCTCGAATCACTGGGAGATTTCAAGAAACATGCCTACGAAATGCGTGGCCACGCACCTATCAAACTCTACTTCATCCTTATCCTTGACAAAATCATACATTTAAAAAAGCAATGCCCTCTCAAACGAAATCCTTCGGTTCGGAAGCAACTTATCATGGCAGACTTTCCAACACGTTTGAATTCCGATCCAGATAGCATGGCTGCACCATTCAACCATCATCGAGGAGATACGGTACCGCCAGGAGCAGACTAGTACCCAACTGCGGTCAAACAAGCTTCATCCGAATGAGATTTCATCTTCATGGAAAAGGATCATAGCAACAGTAATCATAGGTTTGAAAGGCCTCCCATCTATCCGAGTATAATATGGACATGAACCACACGAGCATGAGTATTATCACCAAGTGCCAACAATTCTTTCATGAAGGGCACTAGTCCTAGTTCATGAAGGCCTGGTAAATACCACACCACCAAACGGTCTTTCATCAAACGTGGTTTTTAAACATCTTCGGCCTATTGTTCTGATCTCACTGTTATCCAGAAGGGAGAAAAGACTATGCACAGTCTTTCACTTTATCCCGCTATTAACTCCTGATACCAGTGTCATTTTACGCATAAACCTCAAAGGTGTATAGACGATGAGAACGCTTACTTTTACCATTCTGCTGATAAATTTTTAGTTGGCTTTGTAATAATTGTTTCTTTTGTTCCCCTTTATTCTCATGTATCTCATTCCAAGCTCCGAACTTATCCTTTCCAAAAACTGTGATCACACTACTGTCTTCCGCCCTTGCTCGCATGGCTAGAAGAATATTTTTCCGCTCAAACTGAAACTATCAGATTTTAGTGCACCGTTTCAAAAACCCTGATGAACACTCCAGATGTTCTTCAGTTCTGATTTCCGATGACCCTCCTTATCCGCGATTGGGTTAAAAAGAATTTTATAAACTGCCTTTTCAGATTTGTGGACTCAAGCAATTTGGAGATTAGCAGACTGCTATTGATCTTATTTCATAAAACACCTTGTCTTGCCCAAGTGGCTCTAATGCTCTTGTTTTCCCTCTCCCTCACCCTCGAGCTATCCGCCCTGGATTATTAGAGAGATTATTCCAGCACGTAAGCTCCCTCATCAGACTAGAGTGTAATCATCACACCAAATCAAGGGGGGATCTGCAAACAATTCTCACACAGGTTCCGGTCCTTTTTACGTAACTCCACTAATCTGCAAGTAATTAACCTCTACCAACGCGATCCCAACATAACTCATCCGCTTCAGCAAAAACACTCAGTTCATTTCGCATCTTGTTTGACGACAGGGTAACAGAAAATTCGAAAGAACCTACTTTGTTCGACCTCCTTTGCCCAACTTTCTGTTCCTATCTCCATTCCGCCATATCAAGTTTGCCTGTAGGAACTAGCAATTTTTCCAGAATAATTTTGACAAAAAACAGGTTTCATTTGAATTACACCAAGACTGCTTACAAATATATACAAAGAATACACATTCAAGTGTCAATATCCGGTCAGAACAATAAAAGGTCGGACTTAAGATAGAACATTTCCATTGCACATTCCACTTGTAGCATGGTGCTGAGTGCGCTGCGTTAATTATTTCTAACCAGAAGTAACCGCTCCGTGCTTCCATGGTTCAAGAGCAAAATCTCACATACGACAAAACCGTTACATAAACCCGAAAAAGTCTTTCATGTCATTCCAAATGGGAGAAATAATAAGGTCTCATGCAAAGTTAGACGAAAAAGTTTAGTTTCAGTCACGCTGATTTCAATCCATCGAAACATTCGGGTTTTGAAATAGCCACAGTGGTATTTGATTCCTGTGAAAAACTGAAAGTAATATAGGAAGTGAATCTGTCTGATTATTTTGCCTGATAACTCAGTGATTTTGCTAAATAGCAGCTAAATATAAAAGTTCTATTTGGCATCTCGTGAGGCATCCATAGACATTCTTATACAACAGATTATTTAATGTGATTCCCAAGTAATTTGTGTAGCATTGGCTCTTAACTTGCGAGTGGACGAATTGTTATACATACATTTTATCCTACTTGTTAGGATGCATCAACGGTGCATAGCCGTGGAGGTAGACCTCGGACGCGAATAGGGAAGGAACAGGTAGGTTAAAAGCCCTGGCCGCTGGACTTTTCATGCTGATTTTCAACGACTTACCAAACACAAACACTGGGTACACTGTCTTTCAGTCCTAAGTTAACCGCCGCTATTGCATGATGAGTCGTTTGAAAATATGCTCCCTCGGCTATTATTAGGCCGTCTTTTGTGGATTCCTGAAGACCAAAATAGACACTGTTAAATGAACACATTGTCCAAACAAACGACGTTTCTCCTACATCTGGGTGATCTGTTCCTCTAGAACACCGGTAAGCTGATTTAAAATGAATGCTCTTAAGGGGACCGAACTCTGTAAATGTCAAGCCTATTATTACAGCTATTATAAGTAAAACGTTTTAAGCTAAAACCGTGAAATTACTTTGATCGGATGAAATGACTACTTACTTTTTCCATCCAAATCTAGTCATATTTTACGGCGATCCTCTCAACAAACAAAATGGATGAGAATCGATGAAAATAAATTTTCTCGAGAATGGCGCTGAATCCGAAGATATTGTGATGTTTTGATAGGCAGATAAACCAAGAGATGGCGATTCAGAGGGGCAGGCAAACAGACGGGCAAAGGGAGTGGTATGTTAGGTAACTGTTCATTGAAAACAGACACACCAAACGAGGGACAGACAGCGAATCAAAATCCTTTGCTGACCATTAAAATGAGAAGCAATCAGGTGTACATTTCTCACCGATGAGATTAATATCTAATTCTTTTCCCGAGGATGAAGGCCAACAAACGCCACATTTGATTGACCGTCACCTCTGCGAAAAATTTACTTAACTGAACTACGTGATTTTGCAGTTAGTTTGAACCATACCATTCAAGTAACCTCTTTCTGAACTCCAACTTGGGCAATGTAGGTGTGGGCGAAGGCTGTCCGTGGATTATTGAAGTCCGCCCCCAATTATACCATCTCTTCTGTGGTCATTTGCTTGTGATGATTTTAAACTGTCATCTTTTGCCAGCCATGCTGATAATGGAACGCTCCAAAGCAAAAGTCAGTAGGAGCAATTCCCTTTCTCGCGGAGCCTGATTCTTTTTCACGAAGAACAAGCTACAGTCACGAGGTGCAATCTCTCGCCGGCTGTGTGAAATTAACGCATCAAGCGTAGACCGACTGGGGTCAAACGTCCCAGCTGAGAAATGATTGCCTGCTCCTTAGTTTTATCCAATGCGTGTGTTTTTCTTACTGGTGTGCCTTTGTGAGTCAACTGTCATGTTGGACGTATTAATTCCGCAATGTGCCGCAGAAACCTGTTCAATTAAGTGATGCTGGCATTGAGGCTTAAGACGTACGGAGAACATTCAAATAGCGACATCACATTGACGCTGATCTTGGGTACAACACCAGACCTTGGTTTGTGAGACGGTAATCGCGAAAACCAAATAAACGTGTGGTTTTTTTATTGTGAATGATATAATATTAATAACAGCGTTGTTGGTAGATGTAATGCGCCAACGTTTCGACTACCGTGGGTAGTCTTTCTCAAGGCAAGTTTTACAATCAAATGACTGAGGGAACGTTCACATGCCAACTGATGTTTAGTTGTGTTCGTGTATGTGTGCTTTGAAATGTGGGTCAGGTGAGTGATTAGTTGTCTTCCACGTCATGCGTCACCGTGGTGGTGGGGTCAACTAGCGCGGTGACCTTTGGTATGCTTGTTTCTTAATGATGTCAGGGCTGTCCATATCTCCGAGATCTCTGCTCCGTCGTTCCGATTTATGCATGTGGGGTGGGTGCTTATCGCCAGAGCCTCGGCAACCTTACGCTCAGTGCAGGTTCTGAATCCACGTTGAAGTATTTTTGCGTTTTCATAATCTATGTTATGCCCTTCTGCTATGGCATGCAGAGCGATGGCTGAATCGCGCTCAAGTTTTGATAAGGCCGCCTTATCTGTAGGTCTGCACTTTTCTTTCCTTCTGTGTTCAGTTATCCGCGTCATCAGTTGTCTGCTGGTTTGTCCAATGTATTCAGCCGGGCATTCCTTGCAACTGATTTTGTAGATGCAATTGTCGTGGTCTTGCACACCGACTTGATCTTTAGCTTTTGATAGGTGGCGCTTTAAAGTGTTATCCATCCGGGAGAAAGTGTGAATATCAAAGTCACTGAGGACCTTTCTTATTGCTTCCGAAGTACCTGATCTGTACGGAATTCCGACGGAGGCCGTTTTCTTCTTTTCTTTCTTCGTCATGTTTGTTGACACGCTAGTTTTCATTTGTTTTCTTACGAGGCGTGGTGGGTAGTGATTGTCCTGTAGGATGTCGTGTAGACGTCTTAGTTCTTCGTTGCGTTCGGTATCATCACTGCATAGCTTTTGAACTCTGTTGGCTAGCGAGCAAATAAGAGTCCGCTTCACGCATTGTGGATGAGCTGAACTGAAGTCCAAATACTTATTCGAATGTGTGGATTTTCTATGGATGCCGATATTGAATTTTCTTGAGTCATTAACTTTCAGACGACAGTCTAAGAAGTTGATGACTCTACTGGTGTCTTCCGATTCCATGTGTGGTGTTCAAACTTCTGCTCGCGCACCCGCATTATAGGGGTTTCACAAAGTTTTATCGTTGATTTAAAGGGAATAGCTCAAAGTGTCCAGATTCGAGGCGATGTTATTTATATTCGAGACTAATTTCCTATTTATTTTTTCTGCATTTCTCCTTAGACAAACTATTTATAGTACACCATAGCACCGAAAAAGAAAACTACTATACTTCATTGCCCGAAACATCGTAATTGCTTCAATTTTTAATACAGAATTATCCCGGCTTGTCCATTGGAAAGTCACACTGGTCTCATGAAATTTTATTTTTATCAACTGGCAATAACTTCCAGTTTCTTCGAGACTTCTAGTCTTGATTTTACATGCTTTCTTCCTGATTACTATCACCTTCCGTTGCGAATCTCTAAACAATGCAATCACTATCTACTGGTCGGAATCCGAAAATTTTAACTACCTGACTGGACCAACAGGATCTGCGGGTGAAAAATTGCCATCTTTGGTTTTCCTATACTTCGTTACCATGTTGAAATCCGATTATGAGCAGTAATTCTGGAGACCTCACTGAAGTGCCTTTCCAGAAGGAAATTCACTGTTTTTCGGTGAGGAATGGGTTCATATCGTGTTGGCTGATACTTAATATATCTCTACCCATCGTCACTCTTAGAACTCAGACAGCATAAATAGAATAGAACTAGAGTGACCTGGCTCAATGTTGAGTTCGTTCAGGATACTATCCATGGGCAAAATGGAACAAATCGTCGTGTATGGTCTGTCTTCATTTGTTGCCTGCATTTGAATGCCATCTGAAATTTTACTACTTATAAGTAGTTTCACTGTGTTACTCACACGTCTCAGCAAAAATGCACTCGTTCGAAACCATAAACCGGGATGAGGGATTTTCCATGTGGCGCTAGAAAATGAAATGGGTAGAATTAATCCCCGCGTTTGTGACTTGCCATAGAGAATCCACTTTAAGCATGTGGTTTAAGTCAATTTCTAAAACTGGAACTTTAGAAAAACGAAGAACCAAGATCATGGAGACCTGATCTGGATAACTGCGTGCCCTTTGTCGAGCAAGAACCGTACGCAGTATATACTACCATACAGTTGCACCTCTGCTATCAACAAATCCAGTCGGTTGTTGTTCCAGAGCCCACCAATCTTGATCGAACGGGGGCAATGCATGTTCTACATTTTTCACTATAGATCGAATTGCTTGCCCAGACTATTCAAAATTTTAAATTCATTTTTCTCACTCGATGAAAGTGCTATCGCAATTCGGTTACTGGGATCAGTAAAAAGAAAATTGGTTCAGTTCTCGTTTTCTATCTTGACTTATGGATAAGAAATACGCTATGGAGTTTTCCCATAGCTATGACAAAGGGCTGCACATGCTGCCTTGAAATTCCACGATACCATTGTTTGCATTATTTCCCCCTCCAGACAAGGAAGAAGCCGATGACTTATAGAAGCTACTGTCAAAATATTGTATGCTAACAAAGTACCTGGACCTAGAAGTTTAGTACTTATGGGCACAGCATCTGTGCGACTTGAGAATGAGTGCTTTGGCCAAACCGGGGCGTATGATCGTGAACAGGAATTGTCATAGTGATTATCTAGATATCAGTGAATTCGCTTCAGTCGACATCAATGTAGGATGGCTTCGCATTTCTAAGACATTGAAGAACCTAGAATTCTAATGAGTTTCAAATGTGTCGTCTGTTTTTTCAGTGCATAAACCTCACTTGTTGGCTGCTCCGCCGTTCACTTCCCAATGGAATTAACCATGAGTAATAATTGAAATTGCACTCAAATAATCAATACCTTACACAGCGTGAAAACGGAGAGCATGAACACCCAGCCTGCTTTTTTTTTATTACCCGGTGTTGTAGATGAGTCTTCTTGGCCGAGTTACATAAATACACGATGACGTCTGACTGATGAGTGTGAAAGCTTTAACTGAGGAAACCACTGGTCAATAAAGCACTTGTCCGCGGGATGATTGAAGGTTGACTGGCAAGTTTGTTGAGAATCTATTTCCAGGGAGCTGTTTGACCTCTTGGAATCACTGCAACATAAGTAACGGCTGAAAACACTGTGTAACTGTTTCATTCCCGCTGAGTCATCTGTGATGCAAATGAATCAGGCTGCCAGCGGAATGCAAACTGAGAACAAAAGAATCAGTCGAACATCATTGGATGTGGGTTATCGGAGTCAGATGACTGGTGATCCCCGACAAGGTGAAACAATTGCACAGTCATTCCTTGGTTTTCATTAGTGGGCTGGGCATTCGAATCGCAGGATTAGGCAGTTTAAAACCACGTTGATTATCACACTACCCGATTTTTCGACGATATTAAAACTAATCCATCAGTTTTTTCCAGTCTACCTCTTAGAATGACGTGCAAAAAATGAGCATCCTTCGACTGACAATAGACAGGCGGCTAACGTACACACTGTTGAAACTGCAGAAAGGTGTTTTAAATTTTCCGGTTGCCTGTCAGCTAAACTATTCTTTTTGGTCTAAGGGGGAAAAGCGGCAGTTTGCGAGTCACGCCCCGTTGTGGTGAGTCTACATGCAAGTCACGTGAAACACTCTGGTAGGGCCTGCGTAGACGAGTAACCAATGGGAACCATGGAGACAAACGGTCGTGAAATCCAAACATTCCTCAAAGGCCATTGTACAGAACGTATTCAGACAATCGGGGTATATCCAATTTTATACATAAACATATGAGCTGTAAACAAGCTCCACCTTGTTTCCCTTTTTTGGTGTTCTCGTTGTACTGGTTTGCGCAAATTGTGTCGGAACCATTTCAGTGTCAACCGGTAATTCCCATCTGTTCGTTACTATGAGTGATCGAATTCCGTGTACTAATTTCAAGCTCAAATTCTTTGCTCGTTCTGGCGCTCGTTAAATCCCATACACCACTGGCATTTTTGTGGAGCTTTTATCTTGAAATTCGGCACAAGGCCATTGAATTGCGGCGTTCGGTCCTTCAATTATGAGGGACGTTGTAGCTAAAAATGTTGAAACGGGGCAACCATTGTGGAAAATTTTTTGCAGAAAGGTAGAGGTATGCTTATGAACACACTCAAAGGCTGCCCATTATCGTCCTTCATGCAACCGAGCTCCAGTTTTGGCTCAAAGCGAATTTGCAAGTGTGAGTCATATCTCAATCCGCGAAGCGATGTCTACCGATATCTGATATAAACGACATTATCACTGCTGTTGACAGAAATGCTTTGATTAAAGAGGTAGCTTTAGCCAACGAATAGGTTCTTCTCCGACCAAAATATTCTATAGTTTCTCGCCATCATTACCACAGTTCAGGCAGCTTCTACCACATTTGCAAGCACTTTCAGGCACTTACATTGCGTCCTATCCTGTTCACATCTCTGCCTCTTAGTCAGCCTTCAAACTTACCCGTTTTCAACATAGTCACATCGGATGCATTGCTGTATACTCGACAGTTCTTTACCAAACTTTGATGTTCTCTAATCGATTTCTCCGCTCCACTCGATTTTATCCTGGGACTCATTCTGGTCGATAACCTGGATTTGCTCCTGGTTTACCAACATGTCTAGCTGACTCAGCATGACCAGGCCGAGTTACTTGGTGAATCGAGGGCCCAATTTTTATCAGACGCGAATAAAATTCAGGTTGTTTTTACCCACCTCATCCAATGCTGCTAGTATCAGTAATCTTTTCTGTTAAGCATCTCTGACCTTAGACTAGCTAGATTCTCGCATCTAATTGAACAGGTACCAGTGTTAGCAAACCCAATCGAGACTGACTAGTGTCAACTCAGGTTAGAGTTGTGTTAAACAAGAAGCTTTGCACATACAAACACGCACACATGCAGGTATACTTAAGCGTCTCGGCCCGGTTTCATCTGCGGTCTGAGAAAAATGTTTCTAAGCGAGTCATTGTTCTTAATCCCTGCGTTACGAAAGCCCAAGTGGGGTGCAAAAATTCGATTTGAAGAAAATCAGAAAATTTCGTTGGAATAAATAACAGGCCAGTTGTACTGAACGGTCTTTATCCACCGAAATGACAAGACGTTGCCCGTAGGCATCTAATACAGACAGGCCGGCGGTGTCCAAACCCTCAACATCTTGGCGTTTGGACAGGAATACTCCGAGTCCCAGTTCACTAGCTGGCCTATTTTTCCCCTAGTAACAGCTTACACTGGTGCACAGCCATTGTGGATAATGTCAGAAAGATCATGTTGACTTTGGTTACGACTTGCATCAGAGAAAACGGCAATCAGTAATACAATAAATCCTGCCGAATATTGAACTCAATAAAAGTAGAAGTCCGTTCAACTTAAGAAAAACACCGTCAAAAATATAACGATAACTGGGATACAAAATGCAGTTCGACAGGTTACTGATGCTTCAAACGTTATGATAGAAAAGCGAAATAGCTGTCCACCCACAACGATGATCTTGCTAGTGATGTAATTGCGGTGGGAATAAGGGGAGAATTCATGCGTTGAGCTCTTTTATCAATCTTTTATTCTAGTTTACTTTGATTCTTCTTACAGTGGGCCAAACGTTACCCAATGTCACACCAATAAGTCACTTGTTTCACGCCGCCTTGTAAAGGTCATTCGAGTTAACAGCATTTGCTGGACACGATTTACCTGATCATTCAGCGGTAGCGAAATTTGCAGAGATGGCTTACTTGTCAGCTGTTAAACAGCACTATGTAAGTCTTCTGATTTGTTACAATAGTTTTCTTTGAATTGCAAGTTACGATCACGTTATAAGTAGATTGGAATTCTTCGCCGGAATGTGTTTATTGTAATGCAACATCAAAACCACGATTTGGCCTGTTCAAAGTCCAAACATGTCCCCGAATGAAAGAGCCCAAGGTCCGTTACTCCGGCGTGTACGTTGTCATAGGGGAGCTTACAGGTTACTGAGCCACCTTGGGTCGGCTATCCTCGATGAATCGGCGAAAGTTGACCTGGAAACTATTGGTGTTTTCACCTGAACGTGGCGATGTGTTGCAGTAGTCAACACGAAAGCCACTGTTTCCTGATCAGGATTTTATTTATTAACTCGTCGAGCTTGTGGTTAATGGGATATTGCAGCACTCACGCATACTTTTTTCTCAGATGAACTGATTTACATCTATCCTATTGCAAAATTTCTGTTAGCTCACGATAACAACAGGTTAACTTGTCAGCATAGACAAAAACTGCTAAAAAATCAAGATGGAGTTAGCGGAATTTCTAACTGCGGCATTTTTTTCAACTTTCTGTTCTAACCTGGTGAACAATACTCAACCAAGCATTGTTTCAGTAGTCCGTATTTCGTCAATCATATGCCAAGTCATAATCTAATTCGTGGTTTTGAACTCGCTCAACATTTTACGTGGTCAAACAAATTGATAATTGGCTTCACAGATCCTTTTCACACATGCGTGATTTATTTTGTGATTAATTTATTAGACCACTTATGTTATCGGTAATTAATTTCCCGCACATTTGCACCCAACTGCTTGTTCAGTTAAAAAACCACTAGAAATTCCCTATGATACGACTCCGATCAGTGTGGTTCTGATTCTCTTATATACTAGGATCGTGAAGAAGTGTTGTGTAGAATCCGAGTCTGACCAAAGTATTAAGATCCACAGTTTCCGACACAAATTAATTGCAAACCGATTGCAACAGAAATATTGAATTTATCAAATAACAACTTGAAAAGCCTGAAATGTATCTTGAAGTAGCTCGGTCTCCAGAATGGACACTCACTCCACCGAAGAAACTCTTGGCAAAACAAGTGGTAGCTGTTTCGTCCGATTTGTCATCAGTTACTAGCCCTTTGCATCTAACGAGGAAGGATTAAATCCCACCTTAGACTGACGCGTTTAAAGCCGATAAGTAGGGATTTATGAATCACTAAGTTTCTTCCTCTTACGGAGTGCGGTACCTGAGAATCGGTCCCAAGGTATTTCGTGAACCTAGATGCAGTGGAATTTGTGACCTGTAGAGGAAATGAGCTACTGTTGTGTCCGACAGGCGGGGAAGAACGAAATCTAAAAAGGACGGAACAGAAGATATCTGCGATCATTTAAAAGAAGCGGTTTGTTATGCATATGATTAATGAGCTGCTCAGAAATCGCTTTCCAAAATAAACAACCTATTTTTATCCAGTCAAAGATTTCTGCCGTTGTTCAGACACTGATACACAAACTGTCACCTAAAACTTCGAGTTCTAACCACCAAACTACAGTAATGCGGGAGTAACAAATAGTAAAATGAAGAGACATTGTTACACTATTTGTTTTGACGTCCCGCGAAGACCCACTTATTAAATAAGATGGAAAACTCAAGTGCGCGTTATGCATCCAAAAGTCGACAGATCACACTAGTGCCTTTGCAATTTAGACGACAGCCAACCTGTGGGGGACGGGATGGAATATCAAAAGGCTATATGTGTTTGTATGTCTGTATTTGTGTGTAGTATTCTCCAGTGTGAAAATCGGTGGGGACAGACTATCATTCGTTCCGTTTCAGAAGCGGATAGCTGTGGTGGTATCAGTATTTGCGAAACTCCAAAAATCACTCTTGGTCATTTATCACCTCCGATTGTATTCCACCTACGGTCCTTAACGTTCACTGCTCGATTGGGGAAAATTCACAAAGGAACCGTTTGTAAATAAAACTTAATCTATATTGAGTTTATTTTTGTCAATTTCGTCAAATTGATGGGGACAACAATAGAGTAGGTGGAAAAGCCCACTCGAATTGAGGTTTGCCACACACCGCGTTATATCCTCACTCAGGTGTATTAGCTGATGTCACCTTATTGCACAAACCTTGTCACTGACTCAGTTTCCGGTTAATTTGCTGTGCCGCCGTCAAAGAAATATCCGATTTGGTAGTTTTCGATAGTAGGTGATTTGATTTGATTTTTCGTGTGATTTTTCATGCTATAAATTTCCTACTGCCTCAAACTATCAGTTACCAAAACGCTGTACGAATTTGCGTTAATCTCTTCGCTTCCTACAAATGAGTTTTTCCTTACCTGAGTGTATTTGATCCGATACGGTGAAAGGTATGCAGCCTGTAAAATCGACTCACGGTTATGGGCACCATAACAAGTATTACTAATGTTTGATGAACCTCGGAGAATTATCTTGACTACCCTAGTGGCTGAGGCGTTCGACTCATATTCGTTCGTCCTGGGCCCGCATCCTAGTTCCTGCGCAATGGATATGCATTGCAGATGATTCTTAACAAGAATGAAATAGCTATACAGTACGTCTATGATATCCAACAGCGAACTGGATGTTGACAATGTATGACGAATCATTCGGAAAATATCCGACCGGTAATGGCATATTGTGGACCACTATCGTCAGCATCGGTGAGAGAAACCCACTTGTTTTTGGAACAGGTGCTCATCGAGGAAATGACTTAATTGCTTCGACACCCGACCACTCCAGATGGTCGAATTCAGTGTTACTCGGCTGAACACTGGATGCAGACGGTTTTGTAACGCGAAGAAGCACAGAGGTAGTCAGACATTCACAAAACTGATGAGTGGCATTGTTAACTAAGAGAAAACAGATAGTTCGCACTCGGACAGATCTCCTAAGTTGTCCTAGGCATTTTTTCACTCCCGTCTGCAAGATCATATGATATCCTGCGGTTTTTGGAAAACGAATGCGTTTCGCTTATGCTGAGTGGACATTGCGCTCTGGAAACGAGAAAAAATACGACTATATAGGCCAACTACTGCAGTCTGCAAATAAATCAGCGACGCGAATAAAACCAAATACATCCAGCAATAAAAGCTCGGTACTTCTGCCATCAAGTTCTTGTATTGTGTTCACTTTTAACGATAGTGTACTAAACATTTTAAGTAGGAGTAAAGTTTTCATTTGGAAAACCTAAACCGGGAATTATTCTTTAATCGGCTCGGATTAAATTGAAATCATGACGAAAACTGATCAGCTTTATCGCACAAAACAGCATACTTCTGATTTCTATTCAAATGAAGCAAGCTAGCACGGAGCAAAATTAAATCCTTTGTCTTGAAGATTATTTGTCAGTGAGTTTCAATACGTTTCGTTTGTGGATTTTGTTGTGTTAATTGAATAGTTTTGTGAACTGCATCGTTAAAATGATGATTTTCGGATGCACTTCTCAAAATTTCGGTCTGAATTTCAGTACTGCTTGAATGACGGACGGAAAAACTCGTATTTCTTGGTGACGATCGCGGAATCCGGCGCATTTTCTTCCTCTGGACAAACTGGGATGTGCGACATTGAACGAATCAGTAGTAATGATTACGCTAGATCATAAAATCTGATAAAATTGTATTTTGTCATTGGCCTGGTCAAGAGCCACAATAAGTACATCTTAGTATTTTAAAAATGAGTCATAAATTTCTTGCCTTCTCACTTTTTTCTCCATGGAGTTCGACTGAAGGCCTAGGGGGAGAAGTCAGATCATTGTTATTATTTCACAACGGTGGATTGTCGCTTAACTGCAGCTTCCATTGAGGAAGAAAATTCCCATGTCACTTATCGACTGAACTTCTATTTAACACAATTCACTACAACTAAAAACTAATCTGCTTGAGCCAAAATATGCAGACAAATTTCAATGAAATATGACGAAATCTTTGTCCAAACAGCATGAATTCCGCAACAATTTTCGTAGCAGTTCTATATCAGTTTGTTTTTTCTACTTCCTCTTTATTCTTCTTTCTGTCAGAACCATTTTTCTTTTTTCAGAAGCAGCGGACCACCTGGTGTGTTTGTTTTAGTCAGCTTATTCGCTGTTTTACTAACTAACAGTATTGTGTTAATTCTGCTAGGGTGGACTAGTCTACTAGGATGCTGGAAACCCATCCTTCGTTGTCCTTATGGGACTTCGTGTTAATATATCTGGAAATGAAATTTACGGCGAACGTGAGCGCGCCCACACACACACACAGTATATCCCATCAGTGGTTCTCATTGTCCAAGGTTTCTTGGCATCACCACTTTGTCTGTCTTGATCAATTTGTCCACTGCCCAAACTGGTTGACCGTCTGACTAGAACGGAATGAGGTGGAATTTCGTGGTTTGCCTAACCGTCGTCATCTATCATCGTTAGGGTTCGGCTAGCCAACTAATACACAGACACAATGTGAAGAAACAAAAACTGGAGTTGTGTATCACTTGTCCAACAAATTCGAATTCGTGAGCACAATCAACGGAGACCATATGACCCGACGGTTTAGTGGATACCGTAAGCGATTGGGCCCTAACTGGGTGGGCTGTCTTCGGAGACATTTGCTCCGTGTGTATGTATATAAGTGTATCGTGCTTGATAGCACAGTGGACTGCAGTTCCGTACATTCGATTGAGGTGTGTTGTAAACCAATTTAATCATTCGTGCTCAAAAACACTGAGATTTTCCGAGTATCACGGACATTCTGCATTACGTTGCAAATTTATCGTTTCGTGGGATCTGTTCAGAGTGGATGGAAATCTCGAACAAAAGTGGCTGAATAAGTTACACATTTTGTATTCTTACTTAGCAGATACGCTATTTATCATTAGCTCCTCCCACTCGGGGTACGATTGTGTTCCGGTTTGGAGGAATAGTTGAATACTCCCCAAATACAACTGTTAACTAGACATCTAACCGACCTGCCCACAAAGTCGTTTATCAGCTGACTCGGATGAAACATATCGAGGAGAAATTATTATCCATAAAAGCAGGTAACGGCCTGTAAATGAACGGAAGTTATGACTCGAATGGCCCCTGTCTGCTGGTATTGATTTTGTTTGGTTGATCGATGTGAATCCGTTCGGATAGACCGTGCTTAGGCTATTTTACTGGTAGTCGTTAATTCCAGTTTCGAATCCCACTTGGAGCAGGGCAGTGATGCGCAGTAACTGGGGCTTCTTGAAAATCCGGGTGAGACTGTTCCACCACCAATTTGTTTTAAAATGCTAAAGTAAAATAGTTTAAAATAAGTATTACTAGGTTAGACCAAACAAAAGGGGACTGAAAACGCAGTAGTGAAGTTCAGGTCAACATTAGGAACCCAAAGGACCACTGTAAAAATGTTTCATTCAAGTTGAGAATGATCAGGAATGAGTGTCCATTGCACCCGAAATGCAACTTGAATCTGGGATAAGCAACTGTGAATCCGTGATTATAACTAGCAAACTGTTGAGGTCAACGTTTTACTGTGCCATATGACTTCATGAAATAGCGTCGATCGATCACTATCCTTGTACGGCGGCAGACCACTGTGGGCCGACCGTCAGTTCCTCCATAAAACGATTTCCCCAAAGGCAGCACAAGTACCGCGTTCCAAACCACCCAGATTGTTTGCCTAATTATTCAGGATGAATATTAAGGAAATAGACAATAGTGAGGTTATCCAGGAGACAGTATAGTTCAACTCACAGCTATTCGTATCGCCTTCCTGTCTCAGTTCCAGCTTGGTAGATATGTAAAGACCTGGAAATGGCCGTATTTGATTATACAAAATGCCTTACCAAAATACTTTAACAACTCATAAATAACCGAAACTTGGCGTTAGGATATCTGTGTTCCGTTCGATGCCACAGGGTCGACAATGTAGTTTGTCCACGTGCAAAAATATCGACTGGTTTCTGCCAGTTGAAAAATACACTTCTGGCTGTTCTACATGTGGACAGTTGAATTCCTAGCTCCCTTAACACTGTCTGGTACCCTTGCCACTTTAGGATTAGCACGTAAGGACCGAAACTCTTTTTTAGATAAACACATCGTTTCCTTGAATACGGTTTTCAGAGTTTCGGGAAAACGTTGGAACCGTTGGCTTGTTGTCCGTTCCTTCGAAGGTCGCATAAGGAAATAATTAACGTTCTTTGTAGGTTGTTAAATATACGCATTGCGATGAGTACTAGAAAGCTGGGTGAGGCTGCTGCATAGTATATCCAGTTAGTATCATCATATCGTCCATAATGTTAGAAAACATTTCTTCCTCACGTACGGATTCACCTTACCTGTGACTAATATAAGGACTTATTATACCCAATTATTAATCCTGTGTGAAAATCGTTTCATCTAAGTATATAAGGCACAATTCGTTTGGAATTTTCAACCGAACATATTAACTTCCAAACCTCCCGGCACCGTGTATTTACTTACATGTTTGCACTAATGTGTCAGTAATCCGTAGAATTAATGCTACACTTGACAGCATTCCATGGATTTTCCTAAATGACCACCACAACACAAGAAGTATGGAATTCCTCACTATAAATGAATCCTTATATCTTCTGCTGGAACATTACAAAATTTTGCTTAATTAAAGTAATCCCAGACCTATTGATCGAGCAGTCAAGTTTTGTGACCACAGTAATTTTTCAGGCAATTATGCCGGCTCCACAGTACCCCTAAATAAAACAAACCATACTAGACTTAAATTGCAGGCTTTACACTCCTCAAATAAATCAGAATAGGCATTATTATGCCGCCTGTTAGACGGCGGGAAAAATTCGCCTTGACTTGTAGCCACGCCAGTACACGAAATTCGTTAACAGAATTTTAAAGCCTGTGCATAATGACAGAAAAGAAACTAGACAGGTGCAATCCGGCGAGGTCTGATGAGTTTACGTTTGTGATCTGTATGGTGGCCTTTGTGTCACGCCCGGCGGGATGATAATGGGCATTTCGTTAGACGGGGGAGAAGGAGGGAGTAACGAATTTAGACAACGCAGACATGAAACGTGCTGATGAATACTGCATGGCTTGTTCGGTTCCCATACAATTGAATGCTACCAAAAATACATCGATGTAATTGGTTGAGACTAGGCCTAGGGCTGTTACTTTGATTTGATGTTTGACATCTGAACACATCTTTTGAACTGAAATAATAGTTAATGTTTTTACCTTCCGGTATCCCATCGCATCTACGGAAGCGATGTTTCAATTTTCTACTCCAGTGCTCAAACGAGACCCGGTGAACCAGTTCACCGCAAAGTGGCCATACGTCCATTACCCAGTTAAAAAATTCAGACGTTCGAAGTATAGCACGGGGCCGAATCTGACCTTCCTCACCGCTTCGTGTTCGTCAACAGCAATGGAATCTAGTTCGTTCCCTGATATCCCAGTGAGTTAAAAAGAAGCATTCATATTTGGGACAGTTAATAAAGCAACTAGTGGACGAACTAAGCTAACGTCGGTAAGAAAAATCACCTGACCTGAGGGTAAACAATATAATCCTTATTTCATCGTGTTTATGTGCCCTACTTGGAAAGAGAAGTACAGATTTGGCTGACGTATGCCATGGAAAACCGGGCGCATTACTCTGGATGCAAGAGTTCGCATAGAGCTTCCAGTACAAAAGGAGCAAATCTCCCAAGCTGTGATGCGAGAATATTGGTGTTTTTCTGAAAACAGCAAGGTTTTGTCTTGAAGAGTCGTACTAGTTTTTGATTTTCACCATGCCTCCAGAACGGTGTTTTAGTACTAGACACATCTGGTATGGTTTTTATGCTTGCTCAACAAACACTGTAGGGATTTTTTTCCCCATAACCTGCACAGGGCAACCATAGTAACCATGCCGCTAGTGTAAGAGACAGTTGTTGACAGTCTGCTTTCAGGCAGCTTATAATGCTTGCAATATTAAGGTGACAACGGCTCGTCTGCACTGGCCGTTAACTAATGGACGGAACACTGCATCCAATATTCTCATTCAATAAGACCTATTGGGAGAAGCGGTGGCTTTCACGTACCAACCCGTGGCTGCACGGATAAAAGGTCAAAATGAGTTGTTTGCTTGGACCAAAATGCCGCATCTACGCCCGAACCTCTAACTGATTAGAAGGTCGCGTGGTGACTAAATTTCCATCCTTTGTTGACCCGTCTAGGGCAGCACCTACTGTTGTCTCGACTATTATTTTCAGACCGTTTGAATGACATCGGAAAATCATATTCAAACAATGCCGCAACATGACCTGACGTGTGGCATCATGCTTATGAGAACAACAACGGTATTGAAATGCACGGCTCTCGGCTCCCAACTAAACGCTATCAACTCAGCAAGGCAAGAGTGGAATTTGGGTTTTTGTTGGAGAACAACTCCGCACCTGAAGCAATTGAACAAAAAAATAAAATGCCAAATAAAAAGACATGAGAATTTATTTAGGACATTTGCGTTTATGTTTGATTGTGGAATATTTGAACACAAAAACAAATCCGAATTTTATTTGGTGATGCCAGGGTGTGTTCTCCCTTCATTCTACGAAAACAGCATTAAAGTGTACCAAGTCCATCGGATTTGTTTTTGGTGAGTGAACAATGCGTTGCTCGGTTTACATCGTTCGTGTAGGGATAAAGGAACTACTGGAACGGATGAGAAAGCAGAACATTAAGGAGGGTATTTTCTTCTACATGGAAGGAGGTTGAGAGAGATCCATTCCGTGAACAGAAAATAGGTTTGCGTGAACATGTCCAAGGGAGTTCACTCAGGATAGATTAGCACAAGCAGAAGTCAGTATTTTCTCCAGGATAAGTGTGATTGGTTTGGGGTCAGTCAACAGGTAGCGGGAACTATCCTTCCACAAAGCGGTACTGACCATCTTGATCGAATTAGGATGGTAACATTATAAGTATTGATTATTATTCTTGTTATAAACTTGCATCCTTCATTCGTTAGAATGTTAACTTGCAATATTTTAGAAACAGTTCAACTTATTAATGACTAACTAGAAGTAAAAATAAAATATTAAAAGTATTAAAATTATACACAAACAGGTCTAAAGTTCTCCTTGGTACGTGTGAAAAATGCGGACAATCGCTCGGCGGGTGACATAAAATTTAAAAGAAACTTCTGTTTTCCAGCCCTTCATCGAAGCACACGTCCGGATGCAATGACGTGGGCTATCTAGTAAAATTTTGCTTAATAAAATTCTCCCTTTAACCTTCAAGGTCTGCGGACAAAACGACCAGCCAGAATGAATCAAAAAATAGCTGATAAACGCAATGAACATCCAGCTCAAAAGATGCAATCATATTCGGTCAAACCAAACCAACTGAATGAGAAACAACAGTAAGCCAGAAACATGTTAGGGGTATTGTCAACATCGACAAGTGGTTAGCTTCGGTGGATTGCCTGAGGCGACAAAACTGAAGAAGGAATCCGAGTCGTACTAAGGGGGAATTTCCGTACATGAACGGATTCAGAGGATTAAAAAGACGGCGATCCCAGGTTGGTCTTTCAAGATTAGGCTGGGGGCGATCAGAGCTAATGGTAGTGAGTAACTTCAGTAAGTCGGCAGACATCGCCTGTTCCAGAAATGACCTATTTTATAGTTGTTCAGCTTAGCTCACCATTGAAAAACCAAGAAAGCATCCCACTGTTGCCTTTTTGTTCTTCTTAGAAATCAGCACTAATCGATATCTATCGACTCCTGAATGGGAACGAACTTGACAAAGATGACCGTAAAGCATTCGTTGTAGGCCCCAAGGTACCTTATCAAGTTCTCAAAGTTTTATTAAACCACCAGATTATAGTAACCAGTGGCAAACAATTACTATCAATTTTGAGAGCCATCCGGGACAATATAACTGTCGTGCTATTCCTCTTTCAGTCTTCCGTCCACGGTCCGCAGCCTACTTCGGGTGTGAGGGATGTGTGCTGATTCTTAGTTGTGAAATGAATTTTTGTACTGAAAGATGAATAATTTCCTATAGAAATCTATTCTCCTACCACTAGCATTGTCCAACTAGTCCTTTCAACACGACCAATCTGCAGAACAACGAAACTGCATACTCATTTTTCCTTTTCCAGCTAGCAATAGAATATAGGCAATTCTTAGGTAGCGGGTAGGTTATCAAATGAGCAAGTGAACGACAATAAGAGGACCTGAATAGAAGCCATTCGAGTCCACATTTTGAGGCAGGAGTTATCTGTTCAACGTCTGCATGGTCACAGTAGATTTACTGTAGAGTATTCTAATGTCGGACAGTCAATCCAGTCCAATTTTTTACTTTGGGGTCAACAAGCTACAGCATTTTGCTGCAGACCGCTGTTATCGGAATAATTCTGAAACAACTGCAGGCGACGCAAGCATGATTCCAAGTGTTTCATCAATGAAAAATGTTACCCATTTTCCCTGTTTCATCAGCAGAGTTACTTGAGTTTTCCTAAGACACAAAAGCAAAGATTTAATCTGGTCGAATAAGCGTGACTTAAAACGGTGAATACTGTGATGATGACGACAGTTTTGTCTAATAATTGGACATTACGGTTTATTTTTAATAATTCACCAGGCAATGTTCAAGCTGAACTCCGTTTCATTTAACATCAGCTTCATAGGATGACTCTTTCATTTCATTGTTCTGAAAGCCAGCAACCAGCAATCCATCTACTGGTTTGCTTCTTTGATAATTCATTCGTTCCAAATATTTACAGCAATGAAACTCCGTATACAATCGTCTTGTTCATTATAAGTTTCTGATCGGGAGACATTCGTTCGCTTGTGGGATATGGTAGAAATAATGATTGTCTTATCCTCTTGGGCAATCCCTTCAAAACATAAATAAACACAAGTGAGCACGCAAACATACAAACACATATATACACACACACACACGAATATCCCTGCATAATACCATAAACAGGGTGTGAAGGTAT
Organism: Fasciolopsis buskii; assembly: GCA_008360955.1. Classification (NCBI taxonomy): domain Eukaryota; kingdom Metazoa; phylum Platyhelminthes; class Trematoda; order Plagiorchiida; family Fasciolidae; genus Fasciolopsis; species Fasciolopsis buskii. Next base: position 107,625 of record LUCM01003661.1, on the reverse strand, counting down.
GTTCATTTTCTTCGACTCACCTATTCTGTTTTGGGTTCCGCCCTTGTTCAGAGTTGCACAAAATGATTCGGGTACATCGAGCGAGTTGTTTAAAATTATGTGCCCATGTGTGTGTGTGTGTGTGTGTGTGTGTGTACGTGTTTGTGGTAGACAATGATACGTACCGAAATCTCAATTTCTAACACCAAGGGAATATAGCTGATGATGATTGACGGGAGTGAGCGGAAAGTAACGATGAGCAAATCATACTAATAAGGGAGCGTCATGAAACCGATCGTCGTGGGCAGATATACAAAACAGGTAATTAAATCGGACCGACAATGCTCTAATTACACCTACGCGCTGTTTCGCTCCCGGTACTGCACACTCTAGGTGGGAATGAACGGTTTCACGCTCGACCATCTTCCGTAGACAGTTAGCCAAATGCCCGCCCTGTTTGGTCTGTGACATACGATTTGAGAAAGCCGATCCGTGTCAATGTGGCCGTATTGGCTAATCGGGAATAGGATTGTTTGCGATCCATTCGATCCAATGTTGTCCCCTCTAAAAGTGACCGTTAGTAGAACTAAGTTTAATAAAGTGGTTTTAACGCACCATCCCTGTTCACTGCTATCCTTATATCAATAAAAAGAATAATCCTAGTAATAATAACCGAAGCAAGGGCCAAGACACAATAACTAGGTAATTTTGATAAGTTCCACCAACAATTACAGTTTTTCTTAATAAGTCAATCAAAAATTTCTGGCTGACGGATACAAATTTTGCGTCTTCCTGCCACCTCAAAATAGATACAAATGAAAATGTATTTATGGGTCCATGTCCACAGGATAGATGGTCATATAACGGTGAAGGTAGTTTACAAACGAAACGGTTCAAGCATAACAAAACAAGTCCTATTGAAAGCGCCGATGTCATTAATTTGCCCCCGAAACTCCGTCTTGCACAGCACGCCTGTCCAAGTCCACAGTAAACAATCCTAGTCAGCTTGAACCATCCGCCACGTATTCTTCGTCATGTAGTTCGATCCTTTCTTGGCTAACATGGTAATCTAATTATGCAAATTAGTTTGGGAAAGTATATTTCTTTGTCACTAAACTGTTCCGAGCAGATATTGGTAAACCGTCACCACTAATCGACTGAAGTTCCTTTGAGTATAAATTAATTCACTTTATACAAAACCAGATGACACTGTAGCTTTCATTGTTGTAGAATAACTCACACTCTGAAAAGGATTCTCATCATGAGATAATCTATACTGACGAAGTATGTTGAATTTCTTCAAGTCCTCATTCGATAAACGAAACAGAGTAAATCAGAATTCGTCTTTCGAGATGTTTTCATTTAGTTTTGACAGAAGGCTTTTTGGAGTATGCCAAACTGGACTTATTCGGCTGGACACCGCAGTTCTGGTACGATGTTTGCGTACCTCGTACACTGCTAGTCAGCAGAGCCGAAATTTTGTTAGAACCCTGTCTTAATACTTTGATACGAAGAATTTACACCCAGCTGTGATCACAGTCGGTAGATTCTGACTTGCAAGGAGAACACCTCAGGATCAAAGTAGTCATTGGTTGGATACAATAACCATAATGGCCGAGATTAGAAGCCACATGTGTGCCAAGTGTAGACCTGCAAAATTCCTACTTCCTACTTTTTACCGTAACGAAACAAGTCATTCTTTTCTCCATGTGCTTTCTTTCCATGCCTTGTAACGTTGCAGCATGGTTGAATGTACTTCAATAAAATGCGCTAATGAACTAATTTTTCGATGAATCACTCACCATCCACTTACGCTCATCAGATTGTAAATAAGGACTAAGGAGAAGAAGAGGATGAAGACGGAACGGTGTTTGTAGTTTCTCAGATGAATAAATTGTCACATTTGAACGATTTTAGTCTCGCTCGAGTTCAGGTTGGCTGGCAAAAAAAACACGTCCTCTGAAGCAACCTTTATTGGGAGCAAAACACTAGTAAAGGGCTGGGTGAATAAGAAGATACCGGGTACAAAGACCTGATGAGTTACCACAGCTACGTACCGGTAGCATGAAGTCGCCAAAATGTTTCCTGTCGTTCATAATCTTTTCACTTAAATCAGCAGTACTTTTACTTATCATGCAACAAGGTTGCACTGTTTCAGAACATACATAATGGCTCTTTGGAGGACACCAAATTAAGGCAGTGACTGATGTTAACGGAATTCATAACTGATTGCCGTCGAAGTACAACAACCATGATCACATGACCGTTGCTAGTGTAGAAGCTTAACTGATGGACTTCAATTATTTTGGTGCTGGCATTTAGTAAGCCGTCGAGAACTTGCTCGAATAGTATGGCAAGGGTGAAGTACAACTCGTATGGTTTATCCTGCCGCCAAGTTGCAACTCGGAAGCCATGAATTTAAATAATTATTCCCAGTCAGCCAGTAGACGCATCTGTGTAATTCTTCCGTCGTTTCCTAACACTGATCTGAACCTTGAAACTTCATGATGGACCTCTTATTGATATTAACAGCGAAATCATCATGGGAAGTCTAGTTAATATAGGTATGTCTCTCTCTCTCCATTCTCACAGTATATATATATATATATATATATATATATATATATAGAAGCAGGAAGTAGTATCTGGATGGGTAAACGAAAATTTGCCCGGCAGCACACGACCGGTTTCGCGGTTATTGTCGCTCGTCAGGTATGCGTACCCGATGCTTTCTTGTCCAAACATCCACATACTTGTACACTCCGAATTGATTGATATTTCCCACCAGAATCGAATCTGCAGCATCAGGAGTGCGCATGGAAGCTCTTCGTCGAAGAGTCCACAAAAGAATCAAAACTGTGATTCGTTGATAATTGTTTGTCAGTTGGGCTGAGCCAACCTTAGGAACGAGGGCAGAATATACGTATGTATATTTAGAAACAGGAAGTAGTATCTGGATGCGCAAACATATACATATATGTATATGTAAGCTTAGTCACTGAGAGTAACCAAGTTCTTTGAAGAGATCAGGGGCAAAGGAAACCGGAAAGGAAATGGAACCACCTTTTTTGAAAGATTTCCTCATATAAATTCCCCCTCCAAAATGGCGGAAATAAATAAATAAAAGGCAACATGGCCAAAGAATAACTAGATGCTAAAAATGCCGCGTCGGTCAGCTTTCCGCGGAGAATGATGAACTAGGAAAATCTTGCGAGAATCAGTGGAAAAATCAGTACCCTGTTTCGGAAATCCATTCAGTACATCGCGAATCACTTCCTCAACGGAGCACAACAGAAATTAGGTGGACACCATTCACACATTTTTTCCTCTCCCGTTAACAGATCTTAAAACTCAATTATTAAACATAGCCAATATCATCATAAATAGTATTTCTGTACGGGCAAAATATTCCTTGGAAGCACAGGATTGACTTTATGGGTATCGCCCGTCATCAAGCATGCGTATCCAATAGACCTTTGAAAGGACCCTTCCTATTTTCGCACTCACAATAGTTCAAGTTAGCTGGTATTGCGAATAGCGGATTTTGTTTTGATCGTCAGAGTAAAGTGTGATTCATCAAGCAGCTCCGAGCTGAACTCATCCCTGAAAACAATAGAATCATTGTGGAGTAGTTTTATCTGGCCTGTTGGGTGTCTCCGGTAGCACACATCTATCATATTTCCGATTCGGAACGGGATGTCGAATGAAGAGTAAACAGTCGAACATCATGACGATAGGGCTATTCGCGCTAGCTGTCCACGGTTTATTGAATATCAGCACTACGTGAGACGAAACCCGGTCACCGTTTCATCATACTCTTGTCCCATGCAACAACAATATTTTCGAATGAGTTTAGTGGTAGAATTTTGTCGAAGGAGGATATGTCGAAGGAGGAGGATAACATAACCAGTGGATTCATGTTTGTCGCTGCAAACCATGATTGAAGTCACCGGTGTCAGAGACTTCCTTCCCCTCCTTTTCTGTGAAACTCTTCCCGTATGTAAGTGTTTCTTCACTTAGTCAACCGGCGTTTTCAGTTCCTTTCCGCGTGGTGTATCGGAGACCGTTGATTTATAATCGACGTCCGTCAAGCGATCGTTTCCGTGATTCTCGTTAGATCTTAAAAACACACTGGAGGCCTATTTTTGGGTCTGGCTGATACAGTGTTTAACTGGTATACTAGTAACCTAGCAACTTCTAATTTCCTTAAAGGTTACTGCTGTGTCCCGTGTCAAGTCCACTTTCGGGACAGCTTTCTCTGTGGATGGTCATTGGGAAGTTTGACTCTAATTTGAGTCTAGATTAAACATGTAAGTTATATCAATGCATTGATACAAATAGCCACTTATTATTTTTGTTATTATTAGTGTGATATTGTATTGCAACATTGTAGGTATTTACCACTGCTACTGTTCAATGACAATCGAAACAAATCAGTTTTGCGGTAGTTCTTTCATCGTGTAATTTTATTTTTATTATGAATGTAAAGGCCTTTCATCTCTATAGTTTACTGCACAGGAAACCAGGCAAAAATATTAGGGCCATTATTAAGCAGTAGGTTAATTATGAATGGATAAATGGAGGTTTTCGGATACGTCAGCATAAACGATTCTTGGTGATTGCCTAAGTCACAGGAGCGATTTATGTATGGCAACCCTAACGGGAGCCTTTGTCTCAATATTTTCATCCATGAACAAATGGGGGGATAAACTCTTACTAAATTGTGACCGAAGTACTCAGGACAGCACTTGTTTTGGACTTCGCACTTTAAGATGAAGATATCCGGAAGTCAGTGGAGGATTCTTTGGAAGCGGTGCTTGAACGGAATCCAGAAATACCACAGTAAGTTGCTGACTTTTGAGGGCACCAAAGCGAGATACGAAGTGCACGGTCGGATGAGTTGGATGAGTTGAATGAGGCATTATCCAAGGAAGCTGCGCAAGTTAAATTCGATTTAATGGATTACCGCACAGATTAGATGGCATGGTCTGAGGTAGCCCGCCTGTTTACTGACACGAATCCTCAGGTACACTTACCTACTTCCAGTCCACTCATGGAACTCCTGGTGGCCAGGCTGAATGAGGAATCAGTTGTTCAGGTGGTGACTGATCGTTCCACAGATAGTTTGAGGAAATCCCTCCGGGGGAAGTTCGGATTGACTTTAACGACTGCAATGCGAGACTGCAACAAGTCGCAAAAGTGGCACACGAATCGGCCAATACTGACGTGTTGGTAGTGATACCGACCAGCGCACAAATACCAAGACCCCAACAAGACAGAGGTTCTTTTAGAGAATATGCATTGAATATTTGGCAACAGGCTATTTACAGGAAAACAGGGCAATTTTCGTGGAACAATGGGTCAGGTTTGCAGTTTCGCTCTAGGTGTTGAGAAGCAGTCTCGGCTCCGGAATCCCAAGCATTCATAGGGCTGCCTGCGAACGGAACCCCTGATGTCTGATAAAGTAGTTGATGGAGCATATTCGAACTAAACTGAATGTAACGGCGAGAAAAATATTTGTCGATTCGACGCACATTAGGTGAGCCGGTCATATAAAGACAGATGGTGACCAAAGAGTATGCGGCTGGCAAGAACAACAAAATGGTTGAGTACAGTTCTGCATATCGAAAGTTAACAAATAAATGAAATGCGACGCCGATCTTATGCTTATAGGAATCGAACTCCGTGAGCACCTTGTCGAACAGGGGTCTTATTTCAGTAACTGTGGTGGGTTGGGTGGAAGATTTCCGTGGAGTTTGAATTGTCTTAGCAACAGTGCCTCAAATAGGCACTGCAGATGAGTGAGGCCACTAATTCCCTGTGAGAAGAGGAATGGAGTGGAATACGAATATACTAACAGAACATTAGTTTGAGTTACTATCACTATGAGTGTCATTGAAGAGGGGAGTTCCGAACTTGGAAGGGTATACGATGTAACGAGAGCAGCTTTTTTCAACCCTCGTCGTGAAGACTACAATACTGGAAGAGCTGGAAAGATCGGAGTGCACTTTGTAGAAATCTTCCGCAATCGACTGGAGGACTGGAGGACTGACTGGTCATTTGCTGTTCAAGAACAGTGGTCTGTTTCAGGTGTTGATGAACACCGAGTTCCCTATATTCCTGCTACGAGAAGGATAGGAAAACTGGATGTTTGAGCGGTTGTTAGAGTTTAAAAAACCACAATAATGAAGCGTGTGTGCAATCAGGTACATAAAGTGAACTTTTGCATGACTTCAGCACAGTACGAAATTGTTGGTCAAGATAAAATAATAGTTTTTCCAGACTAAGTCTTCCAGATTAGAGCACTATTAATCTGATTAATGCAGATAATTTATGCACTGCAAACGGCGAATATTTCGCGGTCACATGAGCTTATGATGAAAGTCTATCTACTACTCTAAGTTATTCGGAAATAATTCGTTCTGAATCACTGAAGATTCAAGCTTCCTTGAGAGTTAACAAATGTGCATTATGAAGTGGAAATCCATTTGTTTAAGTCTTAGTGAACTGGGTGTGTAGTATTCTATGATGCACTACGAGATTTCTCCTCTTTCGGTGACCTCTGTCTAACATTTGGCGGAATCCGCTCATCGTTTGGTAGCTTCAGGCGAATTTCACTGGCGGCTGAAATGAACAGCCTTCTTAGATGAGCACAGCTGGTGATTGAATTCATACTAAGCTAAAAAGACAACTGTTCGAGATCAGCAGTTTACATGTGCACTGATCTAAATTGTGTGCATACTCAAGGCGGAGCCCTCTAAATCACAGTCGGGGGCTACGAAACGACGAAGTAATGATAGAATTTACCATAATAACACCAATCCTGTTGTTTACGAAAAGCTGGTACGGAAATTAGGCTGACTTATTAGGTAAGCAATTTGCTCTAACGAGGAAACCACCTAACTGCAATAAGCATCCTAATATGAACGACTACATACGAGTTTTCTTTTTTTTTCTCTTCCCTTTCCTCTCGGACCCAAAGAATGCGCTTTCAGTGTCCTCCGAAATTACGTCCACTAGTTTCGTCTGCCCTCCTGAAACCACTTAGCTAGGTTCTGCGTTCTGTCGATTTCGACAATTGTTAAGTCTAGTGTCTACCGGCATAGTTGTGCCCTAACATACTACTAATAATAATGTCAACAGCACCACTGGCATTAGCAGTTCAAAGAAGGCCTTGCAAGATGTATTGACAAGTAAGAATACAAAGTAAATTAATGTTGCCGTTCAAAGAGTCGATTACAGCCAGTGCAATTGGTCTTCTCGGTTAATGGTCCGCCCACATCTCCTAGTCCGTGCTTCATGGGAATTTATTTCTGAAGGTGTAGAATAAGGAGAAAATAGCTATTGCTTGAAACCCTCGAAGAGGAGTTGAGCAGAGATGCTATCCGATGAATCATTCCGAAATTAAATCGTCAAATCACCCTTTACGTCTTTATTATTTAGCCGTGGTTGTTCTCTGAATCCTTCTAAGTGTTCTGAGTGCATCTTCACCCAGGATTGTTCTGCTCGTCCTAACGACTCCTGTATCCGTATTGAGACTTTTCTATGCGTAATTGAATCTACTAAGTAACTTGTGATCTATTTTAGTCTGCTCATATTACGGACCCGTTGTTCAGACAACAGGATTTTGTCCTGTCAAAACAGTTCCGTGTTATGTCAAATGTATTTCCCTTTTGTCGCTTCCCTTTGGGCCTTGATAGTGCTACTCGGTTGTTCTCCTGCGGTCCTTTTTAACTATTCTTAAAAACGCTAAACTATCACGGGGTGATTTTTTATTATTGTGGTCGCACACTGATGAATACTGGTCACTACTTGTCGATGTGCCAACGGTCTTCAACTCTTACATCACGCCGAGATAGATTTTACCAATTTGATTTTAAAATACATCTTGAGCTGCCAAAATTTCCATGGTTGGAATTTGAGTTTACGCTGACAGATTCTGATCGGTACAATACGGGATATCTGTTTTACTTGCTTTCTGTGTCAGTTCTTTGCAAAAATTCCATTCGTCAACAGTGCTAAGACGATTCAGAGGGTTTTGCGACAAAAATGGCATTACCAACCTAGGCGTATCACTATTTTCAAGGCTATTTCAAGATCAAAATTTTCGGCAAACGACTGATTTCAGGACTGTATTCTATTGCAGCAAGGGCAACGGAACATGAGCTGGGCATCGGTCCCTGAGCACTGAGCACATGTGGGCAGGTATGTCTCATTTTCTGTGACCCATGCCTTGTCCTGGGTCCGTTCGTTGCTCCTATATGTGCGTTTGTTTTCACGGGAAAAGGGGAAACTGACAGGTTATAAAAATGTTGATTATTTATGTGCCAGCACATTCGTTTTGTATGCGCATGTATGCCGTACGCATGTGCGCATCTGTATGTGGTGTCCGTCGTGCGGTCACGCAGTCAGTCATTTTGCGTACGTGTGCCTGAATGAATCGGGTGATCGAAATGGTGGACGACAGCGACTGCCGCTGCTACCACTATGCCACTGCCGCTATGTCGATGATCACGGTAATGATGTTGACGGCGCTGAAAGTGATGGGGGAGGGGCTCTGGATGAGTCCTAGAGTGCCGGGGATGGTTGTGGTGATTAGTGGGTGGCCAAGGTTACAACTTGACCACGCATGTCAGTGTGCCTTCATAACTCAGACTCAGCACCAGACTCAAAACAGTCACCCTTTCGCCCAGATTGTGTCTCCCCATTACCCAAGTTCGTTTCCCCTTGTAATGGCCGACAATGGGGGTGGTGGCGATGATATGGAACAATTTTAATATGGGTGTGAAAATGTGCTTTGCATTGAGTCTTCCTAATGTACAGTTGTGTGCTTGTGTATGTGGACTTTATTCGGCCAGTGGTGGACAACGACCGGTACAAGGGTTAGCTTCTCTAACAGACTTTTCTCGTCCTGAAACATAGCAAGTTGTAATAAACGTGTACGTAAATTGCCGTTGTGTTCGTCTTCTATCCTCTTTCGTTGCTCTTGCTCTCTGTCTCTCGCACACACACACACACACACACACACACTCTTTAACTTCCTTCGAATGTGGGACAGGCACGAGGGCAAACGTGTGAGTGAATGAATCTGTTTGGACCCGTGACCAAAATGTGGGTGTTCACTAAAAACGAGCTTGGCGACTGACTAAAGGGAAAAAGTCTTCAAATTGTCCTCGAGTGTGTTATATCAATACATACGCACACATACACATGCGCAGGTATGGACACGGATTTATCCTTACATTAGTATAGGCATCAGGCGTTCCATCAGATGCATTTATGCGCACACAAGCGTGTGCACGCACGCACGCACACACACACATGTGAGGAACGAGGGTGTGCTTTGGTTAGCCATTAGTAGTCATGACAACGCAAATGGAAATCAAGATCGGAAAAATAGTAGACCAACAGTAAAGTAAATGAAAACAATCAAAACAGAATCTGAAACTATCGTATCGTGCACTGGGAAGAACAACTGAAAAGTGAGAAAAAGAGCATGAGAACTGGTGAATTGCACAGGTTTTGCTCCTCTAATTTTAGTCTCATTATTTATGAAGTCCACGATAGGATTTTCCATTCCTTGACTGCTTGTCTTCACACCAGTGCCATTTTATCTCTCATTGTTAACATAAATCGTTACTAGTGTGAAATAGCGACAAAATGAAAAAGTTGAAATGACCGCAACAACAATAGCAGCAGCAGCAACAACAACAATACATAACGTAATGATGAGAATAAAAGCAACAATTACAACAGCAGGAGTAACGGAAACAAAAAAGACAGTGGCACTACGGTAAAAATCGATATAATCACTCTTTCCGGTTAGACTGCCTCCGGTGTACAAGTGGTTCTCAAAAACCCATTTGTGGCTTCACTGAATGTGTACTGTTCTGTTTTGGACTATCTATCAGATTATTATACAATTATTAATCCAGGGTGCCTCCTCGTACATGAATCAACAACCGCCTTTTTTCTGGTTAAAATTGAAGGGACACGAAGTGAATAAAATTAGATTAGTGATCGAACGTGTATCGATCCATTTGTTGAAAACCTGCCATAAGTATCTTGTATGCTATCTAATATATTCGATCAAATTTGCGCCATTCTGCGATTAAATGGACCTCAAAAGAGCAAAAAGGAAGTATGATTTTTCTGCATTATCAATTAAATAGTGGCATATTATTGATTTTCCTGGTTACCCTCTCTCGTTATGGGTAAAAGTAATAGAAGATCAAAGACCGTGGCTTCGAATAAATCGGACTGAAGTGGTGCGAACCTGGAAAGGATTTTGAGAAAGTGAGTTTTTGCCGAGATAAACAATGTAAGTTGAATCGAGAATGTTGTTTAGGTCAGAACAAACATTTCTTGATCAGAATTCTCAAGAGTCGGATGTCGCGTGACCCTAGGCATCATGTATGACGGCATTTCTCAAATGGCTGCCGTAGCCCCATGCGGATGGCAACTTCTCAGTCTCTTAAACGACAGCTAACTTAAGTCGCAAACTAATCGCATTCTTTGTGCTTACGAGATAACGCGAACTGATAATGCCCAAGACCAGCTGGGACTGTGTACTGAGTTTTGATCCGAAACAGATTCCATCGATATCGCATTTCTCGACTCACCGGGTCACCGCAACTGTGACGTACGAAAGAGAATAAAGTAATAAGTTATCTACAACAAACACACACCAGAAACTAATGATCGGTAGACTTTCTGCTGCTCCCCGGTATTTTTTCTGCTGTTTGTACCACGGGGTGTATCAGAGGGTTAATAATGAAATTCTACGCTTAACGCTTCGGAACATGATCGAATTTTGACTCGGACACAATAAGTGATTAGAATGAGTTTATCAGTTCAGAACATAAAACAATTTTTCGCCATCAGCTCGGTCCAAACCATGACATTAGTAAATAAGCTATGCCTTAGCAGAAAGCCTAATTTCATAGGCATTCAGTTAGTGCCTGACATTTTCTGATAATTATTTCCTTCCTCCTTAGAGAGAGGGTTAATGAAATGTTCGCTTATTCTTTGGGCAGACCTAAAGTGATTTTCGTTCCCTTCTTAATTGATAGAGTGGAATAAACTGCCGCCCTTTCCGACTGGATGAAATTCTTGTCTTCATAAAGTGTTTGCCAGTCATGGTTCGTTCTTTTCGTGAATTATAATGTAAGTGGTGGCCCTGTTTGATTTAGACTACTGAACATGGTTTAACATCAAAATCCAGGACTACAATACCGGTGGATTCCTCACCACTGGAATACCAGGTAACCTGGCTTTCTCCAGTTATTTGTCTGGATACTATGAAAGTAGCCTGCATGATTCCCGTGGCCCAAACAGGTAAACTTGATATCAAGATCCAATTTCACGCAAACTGTGACTTTCCTGTACCGAAAGGTCTACCATCCGTTACTGCAAGGCAACACTAACTCCCGATTGTATCCGAATATCTGAGCTAATAAGGCCGTATATTTGGCAATTTACAGATTCATAACTATGCCAAAAATAATGGGTAAACGAAAGACTTCGTAGCCAGGCTGTTCTGCTACTAGTACCGAAATTAAGAAAGGTTTAAGCCCAAGACTACCCTGGAATGGTTTATGCTGACCACACATCCCGTAATGTCTTCTGTTTTCGTGTTTGCATGAATTTATATTTGTTGGGAAGACGATACAGGGTTAATTGGCCACAATTCTACGCATGTGTGCATTTGAATATATATATATATATATATATATATTCATAGATTTTATTTGTCTTGATGTTAGTTTACCGGGAGTAGTTATACATAACTCCCAGCTGCGTCACAATCGGTGAAATAGTCAGGTGAAAATTCGGTACAGTTTCGGCTTATTCAAATTTGTTAACAGACAAACCGGTCAACCTGCGCAGCCTGTCTCCCATTTCAGTTCGTGTTAGGTATAAATTGTGCCCTGTTCATGGTGTGTCCGAACACACTCCGAAGATCTCGGGGTTAGCGGTGTGCATTGTGAAACTCGGACAAGAATATCACTGATTCGGCCCACTCCCATCCTCCACTAGGTCCCCGTGCAGTAGCCTCTCAACAGCCACAGTACTCTCAATAAGAATGTTATGCGTTCACCGTTTACGAAATCAAAAATAATTTAGGCGTCACGGCATCGAGCACTGTGATGGACAATGAAAATCTATCGAAGCCCAATACGGCTCTAGAAAGTACTCTTGCGTAACGGTTATATCCCCTGATCGTTGGAGCGTGCTTCCTGTGCCCAGCTTCTGATTTTGTCAAAGCCCCAGTTCAAAGAAAAGATCTAGCATTAGACATGTCTGGTCGATCCATTGATGTTATTGATTCTATGGCCAAGCAATGAGCCTGTTACCGTCAAAAGCTAAGCCACGTAGCTAGAGCGCTCGGTACTTTTCTCATCAAAAGGATACGAATGATATGACCGGCAATAATGGTTCATTCATCATTTTCAACTTCACAAGCTGGCCACTTCAAAAGTTATATGACGGCAGCTGTGGAAAAGTCAATAATTAACCCAAATGATCCCATTGAAAAATGTATTAATTGTAATGGTAGTTTCACAACACGGATATCTCAGCTATCTGACCTCATTTCGATTGCACAACAATTTTTCAAAAGAAGAAATCTGTTTGCCTATGTTTTATCCGTTGTGTATTTGGCGATAACTGACTAATTTTGGAACGTCGACTTAGCCAACCGTTTGAAACTTTGTTCTGGCAATCTGCGTTAGGTTTCGGTTTATGTTTCAAACGGAGGTACCATTATAACTGCAGTTTAACTGCATGGAGGCTCCACAAAAGAAACCATCCTTACAAACTCGATCTGTTTGAACAGTTGGCAATAGTCCCGTACCATCAGGGATAGATGAATTTCCGCACAGATAATATTGCAGTGCAACAAACATCAAAAGGCATAACAGATAGTTTGACGACTGTGATTCCTAATATGCAGCAGCTCGTTCCGGGCTCCGATGCTGGTTAGAACGTGGTGACTGTATAGTACTGATGATAACCGACAAGTTCGGCGAGACAGGTGTGCATCACTGTAACCGGAGCTAGATAATAGTTTTGATAATGAGAGTGTTACTGATAGTTAAAAGTTGGTGGATATCATAAGGTGCCACCAGTAAACTTCAATGTTTGACCCACCTATTCCGGTCCAAATTAGGCTGGTAGACGGTGGCAAAACGTGCAACGGGAAAGGAAGCAGAACTGGCAAGGCCGAATGAGTGTTGTATTGGAACCGACTGAGCTCACAATAATCAGATCACAGTCGTATGCATACACACACACACACACACACACAAACACACAGACACGGCTGTGTTGAAGATAAAAGGCTAGGTTATGGTAAGAATACATGAACGTAGGTGCATTACGTTTGCTCGTTTCCGGTGATCAGGATGTACAACACTTCCATGGGTCTTAGTGACCAAGCAGGCGTTGATAATGCGTAGTAGATAATGTCATCTATAACGTTACACAAAGCCGATATGGTGGGGACAAAAGCTGACGTTTAGTCAACGTCACCCCCTGTTTCCAGAAAAATTTTTAATTATTCGGGAGGAAAAGCACTCGTGAGACTGGATGTGTGCGGTTGCGTGAAAAAGTACGACACAAGAGATCACGGTTACCTTTGAAAATCAGACTGGTGAAAATCGGTCACGATCAGGCGGTAGCTGATTCGAAGTCATTCCCATCAACCGGCACGTGACCGCTGTGTTTGTCTAACTAATTCATATGTCATCCAATCCGGTATTTGCTTTGATCCGCTTATATATCATATTTGCTTTGCAGAATACTTTTGTGAAATTGCAGTCTGGCCGTCCTTGTTCGGTGGTTTATCTATTCCTCCAGACTAAAGCTAGTAGGAGAAAGCCTTTATCTGATATTAGTTGGATGAATTGTTTTGCATCGTGTTTGTCTTGCAAACGTTCTGTTTGATTCTCCTTCATGTAGTTTCAAGCATATTTAGCATGCGTGTATCCTAACCCCGCAAATCTTAATCGAAAGTAGATGGAGTAAAGATACACACACACACACACACACTAAATTGTTGCGTTTCGATTGTTTGTTTTTAAGACAAGGATGGACAAAAATCATTACTTTTCCACAGATTTTGTTGCTAAGTTTTCCAGTCAGATCGAATAGTCAGAAAATCATAAAGCAATGTAGCGCATCCGATTGACAAACCAGCTGCATTTTGCTGTTGTAGAATTTGTAGGTTACAAACGAAACCAGATCGCGGAAAGCGAAGGCTAAGCCGAAACAAACAGGTTTATTGCTCGGGAAAATGCTTTCTTCATCTGTGATGTTGAATGCGCATCCGGCTTATCGTAACCCTCGAGATTAGAAAAAGCAGAAATTTGTTCGGTGTTTTGGCATCGATGTCCTCGCAACAATTTTAAAATAGAAAGAAAGCATTTCATTTCCCGAATCAGGACATGAAGTTTGAAGCACAAAAACCCAGAAGTGAAGCTCAGGAGCCAAAAGGGAATTTTAACAGGTATCCTCTTATCTTCTACTTTCTTTATTAATGAGATAATAATGTTCATCATTTTTCAGGAAGGGGGCCGCGGCCAACAGAGGGCTGCCAAATGTGGGAGTTGACCGGCAGTGGGAGGATTCGAACCCGCGACCTTCATGTCCAGACGGCACGACCTCATCCGTTTGGCCACCGCCAGTTTGCGAAGTCTCACCGACTGGCATAGCTTATTAGGTGACACGACCTAAGTGCATCGCAGTTGAGTTGCAAAAGTCTACGCATCCGGGGCACTTCCACTGTTAACCTTTTCGCGCTCTTCTGTTCATAAAGGGCAGTAAAATCCTATCGGTTGTAAGAATAGGATTTATACTAATTGGAATGAACTATTTGTGCAGTCATTCAGCTGCAACATTTTAGCGATAAACTCGAGTCAGTAAACGATTCCATTATTCAACAATTCAAGTCTCGAACAGTTTTACTAGCAAATTCTCTTCCGTGAAACAGGATTCTATCTTCTGAAATCAAAGTACGACCATTGCAATGTTTCCAGCAACACTATAGTTTTCTGTCGTTTAACAACCTTGGACTATTTTTACCAGCCATTAATGAAGGTTGGAATAAGCACCTTTCCTTGTTGGAGCAGTTGTTGCCAGGGTGTAAAATTTCTACGTCACCTGGGGCACCTGTGATGTGCCAGTTTGGGGTTTACATTTTATAGAACTGCTTATTTATTTATTTAATTATTTATTGCCCCCACTTGACGCAGGGTAATTTGGGTTAGAACCGAAATTTTCCGCAAATAGTCCACTTATATTAATTGAGATAAGAGCAATAAAATTGTCGGAAAATCGGGTGAGATCAAATTGCACATCTACTCAGAACAATGTAGCTTATGAACTTGTACAGTTAAAACTGAGCGGAATAGATTAAAAGAACTATTTCGCATATGTTCATTCACTGCAGACATTTGTCCGAGCCAAAGCTTGCACGTTTTCCTTTGCTTCTTCACTTGCTCGATTTCTTTATAACCTTGTAGGCACTTGTAATTTATCTTAATTCGTTGTCCACAAACGTCCCTTGGTAAAAAACATCCTTTGTTGATACCAACGTTTAAATGTGCATAATTGATACACACGTGCGAACACAACATCGCGCAGGACGTCCTTCTTACTCTCTACTTTTCTTTCTCATTTGGAGTCTTGTTGCTACCGTGTCTGGCAAAATTTGATTCTAAACGGCACCACTTTAGGTGATTACGTCGAAAGGATTTGATTTAAGCGTGCCTTACTCCAAGTCATCGGATTAGACTACGAACCCGAAGTTCCTTTGGGGAGCTACCAAACCGAACCGTCGGTTTTTCTGATTCACTCCCGGTTTCTCGTTTGCACTGTTTACGCGTTTTTATCTTCATTGTGGTGACTTCACGACCCTCCTCTATGTTGTTTTTTGGGATGCATTCATTGTATTTTAGTGTACTGATCGTTCTGTATTTTGCACTGCAACCCTGAGGAAGTCAGTTCTCTGTGGGTTATTATTTTACTTATTTGACATCAGTCGATTATGCGTATAAACCATTAAGTTCACTTCAATTGTCCTCCTTTGCCTCACCGGGTCATACCAAGACAGATTTTTTAGTACAACGAGGTTTTATTGCGCTTGAAATTATTTGTTATGCCTTTTAAATGCTCAGCTAACCAGGGGGATAGGCGCTACATCAAGTGCTGAAGTTCAACAGGCGGTTGAGTGTTGGCACCGGATAGCGCCATGACTAAATGGTTCGACTCACTTCGGTTGAGGTTGGTATGCATTGAGGATTAGTCATGGCAATAATCAAGTGTGGATTTATTTGTTCTCAATGCTTTGGCGCAGATAAGGCAAACAGTGAGGAAGTCTAATATCACTAAAACACAGTAATCGGTTGAAATTTCTGCTGACGAAACTTGAAGCTCTTATTGTTTACTCCAATAAGGACGTGAAAATTTTCGTGGTATAGGCTGACACACAATTAACACTGGAGTAGTTAGGCACAAAACGCGAGGTGAAACAGTTTGTAGTTTAAAACAAAACAATGCGCTACCCTTAGAGTGGGTTTTCATACGAAAATTACCATACATTGTCTACTGATCTAATTAATCATCTATAATAAGAAGAAGGGAGACCATGGACGATGCGCATGGCTGTTTCATGTGGATTCTTCAAACTTACTAACGGACCGAACATGCCCTGTCTTACCTTAACATGGTGCGGATGACTATGAGCAGAAAATCGGTGCCACCGGGCTATTTGGGCTCCAGTGTAACAATGTGCAGTCACCTAATATCGTATCCATCCGTCAAAAATAATAACTCCTTTCTCACGTGATCTAAATGACCGACTCCCATGGATTCTTTACGGGACTCTTCAATAAGACAAAGGCTTTCGAAGTTAATCTATCAATGGTAAACAATCGGCTATTTTCTCACAGTAAGTTAATCAAATTGCGGAACAGCTTCTCAGCCGAAAAAGCATGGAAGTTACTTGTGAATGGTCATTTTATCATGCCATTTTGTCAAACCTTAGGCGGTTGACAGCTAACCCGAAAGGTCTGCTCTTCCGCTGTGGTATTCACCCCACATATGTCCACCTTAAGTCCTACCGCTCGTCGAAAACGGAGACTTAAGCTTCTGATCGTCTCTAACACAGAGGACAGAAAAGCTGTGTAGATCTTGAAAAATTCTGCGCACTTAGGTTGAACAGTGATAATGCAGCCCCCGGGATGGTCATATTCAAAATCGAATCAAATGTGTTAGTTGCTGTACCGATAGAATTCGTGAAGTCGAATTTTTTCATATTCTCCTTATTCGAAACTGCAATCACAATGAACCGGTAAATTTCCGTATTTGATAACCTTCAATTGTCCATGTTACCTCTTTGAACTAATGTACATTGTTGTGTACTTGGTGAAGATAATAAAAGGATTTGGTATTTTCAGCCGGTAGGACAGCAAACTTAAATGATTCGATTAACGGTACTAATATAAGTGCGTTGATGAAAAATCAGTTACGGGAGAAGTTTCGAGTTGAATACCTTTCAGTGATTACCGTTTTGAGTACGAGGCTGACGATATCAGTAAACGGTTCTGGCATACTCTTACGCACTAATCAAGGATATTTTGCTTTTTCGCATTGGTATTTATGGAAGTGGCATGCAAAATGTCTGTAATTGCTCACAAACAACGAAACTTTGTGTTCATCACGTTATTTGTTATCCATTCACATTATTTGCTAATGCATTACGCCTTAATATTCATCATTCTAGCCTAACATTCTCCATAATATTTGAACCAAATAACAAATGCATCAGAAACTACTTATCAAATGCACAATTAATTCTCATCATCCATAAGGGTGATTGGCACACACCAAACTTAGGAGTTTTGTCCACCTAAGAAGCACCATCACCGACTTCATCCTCATCGGCAATGACAAAAACGACGACAGCAGTGACGTTGACAATTCCGAATAAGATGTCATGGAATTATATTACTGTAAAAATGCATTTTGCGTCCAATAATAGACCTCATGTCGCCCAATGATCGGCTAGGTTCAAGTAGTCAGCATCTTAGGGTTTCCGAATGGCGTTGTCTCCGGTTCGAATCCTCCGGCTAATAACTAATGTCCCCAGATGGCAGCCCTATGCTGGCCGCAGCTCTCTTCCTGAAAAATGATGTAGATTGTTACTTCACTCATAAAGGAAGTAAAAGATAAAAGAAAAGAAAAATACTAATTTCCCCAATTGGTCCTCCTCGGTTATCCTCGATCTACTTCTCGAACATGGCAAATCCTGTCCTTTTCACAATCACTGAAGTAGAAATAATGCTAAAAAAGAAACCACGGAGACATTGTTGAACTATTACATCCATTTTATCTGAAACATGTAGCACCGTTAATCCATCGCACCCGAAACGAGAACCGAAGGAGAAGCGATTTTCACTAGTGTTGGACTATCCTGGTTGGAACCCAGTGAATTCTTTTTATCTCGGCATCACACGAATGAGTAACTTTCCGTCTTAGGTTTAGCATGGCATTTGAACGGTGTTCAGAGTAAGTTACTTTTCGCATGAATGATTTCCCTGTGCTGTGAATAAGAACTTATATAAATAGCCAAATTTGATCATCATGATTAGTGAATGAGCTGCGACGTTCCGTTCGTAATCGTTTGTTCGGAACGTGTGCCTCATTTCGGAAGCGATTGCAATCTAATATTGATGATTTCTAAGAACGTAAAGGAAACGACTGTGTGGTAACTGCAGACCTTGACAGTAGAACTATATAATAAATTTCCTCCGGTTTTTTACACTATTAATAGTCACTGTGGTTGCGCTGTCTTCAGTGTACCAGAGTTTCGGTCATGCATTTAAATTTTCACATAGGCAGCATCCAACGTCACGTGGAACAGTGTGATTATTGACATGTGAAGAAATGTCACGTTGTTGCATGTCAAAAATATCTCAAGGCAGAGAAGACGAACCAGTCCGATTTCGAAAGGACACGGCAGAAAGTGAACTAAGAAGGAAAACGGGAACAATGCGTTTGCAAATGCTCAAACGAAGTTTTTATCACGATTTGCTCTTCAAAATCACTCGCTTATTAAAATTTGCCTTCAATAATTCAAATCTCCTGCAGTACAAGAGCAGCAACATCTGTAGTAATGGTAGCAGTAGAGGTTTCTGTTTTGCATTCTGCTTGTTCATCACCCGACGGTTCTTGAATGTTTCAGGAAAAAACCGGCCAGTGATGGAATCCCTATTAGGTAGTTGCTTGGCACTGACAGAGTGTACAGGGACCTCTGAATGCCTCAGCTTGGTCCAGGTAAGTGTCTCAGGCTCTACGTCAGCCACTTGTCCCCTATCGAAATGTACCCAACTGACTGTGCGTCTCAGGTAGTTTCCGCTACGAAAGTTCTGCTCACTGACTTCTCGTTTTGAGATGTTCCCGCTAAGTGTGTGGACAAATTCCCGGACGCCTTCACTGGGTTCATTGGTCTTAGATAATCCGTCCAGGGGTGATGGCTAAATCCAGATTCACATCAACTTCATACATCTTGCTATTCTCGGGGCTGTATGCTCATTCCCATCTGTGGCGGAGGGATGCACTGAATATCCATTATATCTACTCCCACTAGAAGGGCTTATGAATTGACCAATTAGTCACCGGGCCCCATTAGGTTATGTGACCCTTAAATCGCCCTACTGCCTTATCGGTTAGACCATTTAGTCAGAGACTCAGGTTAGGGGCCCGTAAATCAACCTTTAACTTCGGTTTGGACAACCGGTCAGTGCGATGTTCAAAAGGAAACCGTACATCCCGATGGATAGCAGTTGACGTGGGAGTTGCGGATAGGAAAGCTCTCAGATGTGGTGAACCATAAAAGTTGTTCGTGGTTATTTTCCCTCTCTTGTTAATTGTCTTCTTTCTCACCTCGGTTCCGATGACACGTGATATGTACTCATATTTAGGCGAAATATAATACCACACTAAGCACGACATTAGTGATCGTCTGACAACCATCGATCAACCTGCTCATTATGCTCAAATATCCAAACATCATTGACAAACAGTTGACATTTGTGTTGACTATAATTTTAACACCTACCAGGTCATCGACTGTGAAGGGTGACTAGTAAGGGCGAAACTGTTATCTGAAATAAATAGAACCGTGACCTACAAAAACATTTGCAGTGAGTGCTGGTGTCCTTATCCCAACTTCCGTTAAATATAGAATTACGTTATCCACTCATCTATGAAGCCGTTATCTCACTACCCGCCAATATCCCTACAAGTCTGAATTTGACCGACATCGTTTATTTTTTCGAAGTGTTACCAATATTTGACGGTGCGGTTAACTTTAATCATTTTACTGCCTGTTGCCCGCTCTTGAAGCCAAATCCATTCACATTGTTGTAGGGACGCGGCGGCTGGTGGCGACAGTCAGCCTCGTTTGTTCTTCCTGCTTCATTTCACCTGTTATTGTTCACTTTGTTAAAATAGGGCAAAGCACATGACAATGAGACAGACGGTTATCAAGTGGTCACTCAAATGTGCACGCCTTTTGCACCGCTTTCTGCACGATTTTCTGTCCACAGTCAAAATGGAAAGTGACGGAGGGGGGCACATACAAGCTCCTTTTGTTAAGTATGCACACACGCAAAACCACCCTGTCTTTCGGGACATGTCAGAATCTGCTAGACATTTTCACACTTGACAGTCTCGTGTATTGTCAAATCCGGATCGTGTCAAAGCCCTATCGTCAATCGGTTCCCTCCATGGTTTGCGTTGTTGGTGCCAGTTTCCATCCCAATCGGAGACACGTGAGAGCGTAAAATGTTCGCGCAGCCAATCTACCCGGAGAATTTGCTCTCCGAAACATCTGTCCCAAAAATTTCTTTACACCAAGATGAAAATACTTTGAGTACTCGCCTGCACACACACACACACACACATCATGCATACAAGGTTGAAAACAGTTTGTCCTCTATTTCAAACACTTTCTATGATAAACAGTGAATCGGTTATAGTTATGTATAGGGTGTGGAATAAACAAACAAGCGAACTAACTTACAGGCAAAACAAAAAACACTTGATGAAGTCCTTTGGACCAGCCTAATTGCTCCCTTAGTCGACCACCAGCACCAGCGCCTGGTACGGCAATTAGATTATAAGCATTTGGCTGACAAACAACCATCAGGTCATTCGGGTCAAACACTGAGCCATATCGCTTTGGGGTTTTTTTGGATAGATTCCTTCTCAGAAGCGGTTGAGACTTGAGAGCTGATCGCCCAGGGGGGGGGTGAGGTGACGGGAGCAAAATCACTGAACCGTCATCTAAGTATGCACTCAAGGTGGTGGACGAATTCCTTCAGCGGACCACACACTGATTTAGTTAGATATCTGGACAACTCGGAACTCAATGACCGAGGAAGTGGCGCGTGCAGCTGTCCCAGAGTTTCGACGCCGTCGAAGTCGCTATTTCGGCAAGTAGAACAGCTAGATCCGGTCATGTAGAGATGCATAAACATAAACAGGAATGGGCAATATTTAATCTCAATCTTATTATTATTGCCACTATGCAATTTTTGTAGCTGGGTAAATGATTTTTTGACCATTTCGAAGGATACTGTTAGAGGATAAATTGTGACATAATTGATCCCCATTTTAACCGTGAGGTTGAAAATAAATAAAAACCAATAAGCTGATCGTGAACTGGGACTGGAGAATAGCACTGCTCAGTTCCATCACTTGTGAGATCAAGGTTAATCCATTTCTCCCTGGGAAAGTGCTTGTTCATTCATTGCAATGAATGCTGGGCATATCAGAACAGTCTTGTTTACCTGATATTGTTGGGATCACTGAGATGTGTCAACACGGGGAGTTCATTCACATGTTCTGAATTTATTCCCAAAACAGCTCCACTTGAGACATTAATAATTGTAACATCCTCACCTTCTTTGTTCCCGACTCGTTCAACAAGACAGACGAAAGCAGTAGCAGCAGCAACAGAGCAAACAGCGACAACAACAACAACAACAACAACAACAACAACTCTCCTCACCCAGAGCATAGCCCATGGCCGGTTTTCACCCCATGCCGTAGAAAGAGTGAGCTTAACACAGCGCGTTATTGATACGACCTATTATTAGTTTGAAAAGTTGGACCACTCGTGAAGTCTTTTGTGTCGACAACTTTTGTTCCGTTTCACATTCTTTCCAACATTCACAACCTTGCAGTAGAACAGAAACTAATGTCCGCATAGATTACTCTTCACATGACAACAAGCTAAGTGGGACAGGATATGTGAAAATTATTTTACTAATTATTTTTATCGCATTCGTGAACTACCTAAAAAGGGAATTTTGATCGTTTACTGCGGGTAGAATGAGAACTCCTGGGAGTAGGTTGCTAAAGTGTAATCAGACGTGAAAGTACATGTTACCATAAAAAACGTTGGAGACTGTTGGTTCCCGGAAGGCGCCAGGCAGAATAGGCAATGCAGAAGCACCAACCAAAGCTCACTTTTGATCGGACTGTATAATTAAAAATGGATATCGAATCGATTGATTCAACTTTCTTGTCGAGAAACCCAAACTACCCTGATGGCATGTTGTTTCGTTGCCCATGTAATTAACTTAAAATGCCTTCTTACTTGGCGAAGATGAAGGTTTGCTAGGTCTTTTTATATCAGATTTGAGGGGCATTTTTCAATGGAACAAGTAATTGAAGAAGCAAACGCTTCCGGGTAGTTAGTTTTTCGAACTTTTCTTCTGCTTTATGAATTAAGGACAGGGGCTGAGTAAAGGAGCGCCAGTGGAGAAAATAGGATTATGCATGCAAAATCCTGTGTTGTTAGCATCAAGTCCAAAATTTTTTACCACTGCTCGTACTTCTTCGACAATTACCGTCCAGTGGGACTGCTGAGCGATGGCTTGGCCTTAACCAAACAAGATTCCAGTTTCCACTCCTATTGTTGATGCCTAACAAACCAACTCATTTTCTTAAGTATGATATACATTTGTTCTTTATTATCAATTTATCCCTCACTCTTCTCTGTGTCTTGCTTTATGGCTCAGACAAAAAAAATAGTAATTTACAATTGGCAGATCATGCACAATACCCACGTCATCCGATCATTGCTCTCCAAAGTTTTCAGAAACAAAGCCTCAGTTTCCCAAAATCTGTGGAATAAATTGTTTGACTTTTTTATTTAGTTTTCACAATCTATCTTCGTGGAACAAAAATAGCTATCTCATAGTCTGAACCTGGGGAAGAAACAACAGAAAGTTGCACATCATTGAGATTATGCACTATTAGCAAAGTCTAAATACCAATCGTACGGGAGAAATCAAATAATAGCGTTTTTCGTATGTCAAGCATACTGTACTCAAGTGCCCATTGATCATTCAATGGGAGTAAACTTCCATTGTGATTACCAACAAGGACACCAACAGCAAGTAATTATTGAGTAAGAATGGTGCCATGCGATAAAGTTCTGTGGACAGTACAACACGAAAAGTGTTCAACGATAGATAAGAAAATGTTATACCTAACAATATAGTGACCGTCTAAGGATACACGCTTCATTGCCAGAACATCTTTGGCTTAGCTTCCGGAGTAGCTGCCATTACTAGAATTTACTCAACAGAAACAATGACATTAACGGACAGAGGTAAACTCAAGCCTAAAACTCACTAACTCTCCTCATTCTGAAAAGAGTAAGACTGCGTTTGGCGAAAATCAGAGTGAAGATGATTTTATAACGAGAGTCCATAAAGACAGTGTGCAATAGTCAGGGTTCGAGGATGCCGAAATGCCATCGATGACGCCAGGGGAAATTTAGCAAATTTAATCACTGATATCTTGAGAAGGCGCCAGAACGCACTGATTTTACACCATTTTGGATGCCCATATTCCGTCCAGATCCTGGTATGCTAGGTAGTGAATAACACATACTGTGAGTGCATGCTGATGAGTTAAAATTTACTTCTAGTCGCGTGCAAATCCGCCACTCTGGATCTTGTAAGGAGGTAAGATA
Source organism: Fasciolopsis buskii (assembly GCA_008360955.1). Taxonomy (NCBI): domain Eukaryota; kingdom Metazoa; phylum Platyhelminthes; class Trematoda; order Plagiorchiida; family Fasciolidae; genus Fasciolopsis; species Fasciolopsis buskii. The sequence goes on along the minus strand of LUCM01003661.1, from coordinate 83,591 downwards.
ATTTAGCATAACCTAGTACACTAGTACGTCTAGTGTGCTGTAATTTCGTCAGACAGGAGCAGACGGGAGCCGGTCAACTGGTCAATGTCTTAGTTACTTGAATCGTTCAGTCTAAATAAATATGTTTGGAAGCAGAACAATAGGAATTATCGAATCAGGTAGAATAGACAGTGAATTGAAACAACTATGAAAGATCGTGGGAATCTTCGAGCAATTCACAGACCAACAGAAGCCTTAGGCCAGAAGGTCAGCAAAATGAAAAATTCGGGGATTTTAGTGAATGTCTGCCAAAGCAATCAAATGGCGATAGATGAACACAGCTGAAACCTGTCTGAGGAGAGGCTTGATGGAAAACAGGTAGAATCGAGCACATGACAGCAAAATTCCGACTTCATCGTGATAACAACACAATCACAACTATTCAACATCTTGCACTCTATCGTCCCTTACCAACTTAGTTGGCCGCTTATACAGATGATAAAACCTGGCATTTTGGTCTCCCCTGTGATCGTCGTACGCTAATTAATTTGATTGTCTATTTTGATCTCAGTTGTTAAATTATATACCATTCAACCTTTTCATAGTATATTTTGTTCTGCATAAATCAGCCATCATTCTCGTTTTCACGTCCCAACTAGAACACCTTCAAAAAAACCCCAATGTCCCACGGAAGCGGGGAAAAATGAACAGGATTATGACTTACATCATTTTTACAAGTCGATTTCATTTCAGTACTTACCTTTCCAGTACAATTACCAAATATGCCAAATTCCGAACTGATCCAGATGTTACGAGTCTATGGTTGCTAGTGATTTTGAATCCAATCACGGACACTGTCCGTGGCCTGCTAACACAAGCACGAGGCCAACGAAGCTACACAGCCACGTCAGTGTTTGCTGGGATGTTTGGCACTGATCACTCAGGCTTTAGAGTGGCCACTTAGCTAAAACTGTGATTGGCACGGTCTGTTTGCGTGTCTGAATTTCCAGGACGGTTAACCGTTTCTGCCAGATCGGATCCCAAACTTAAAGCTAAGTGGATCCCGAACCTGACAGGATACAACTACAAATCTCGAAATTGAGGCCGTCGTCGCTTCGTTTACTACTAAAGACCGGTTGGACCACGAGGTGCACTGTTCAGCTGATTTTCTAAATCGGTTATCGCTGGTCACAGAAACGAAACTGACGGGAATGAAGATCACAATCCACACCACTTTTTTCAATGCTGTCGGCCTATTCTGTCGATAGCACTAATAAGTTATCAGCAGCAAGCACGCCGTCAAATCATTCGTCTTGCTTTTTTCGATCGCATTCTCAACAAAATACGAATCAAAAATCACCGAATGAATGGTTCCTTTCACATGTTAAATCCGTCATCCGCTTTAGCGCGCAATGATTTGCGTGTTGTTTTTTACAGACGAACAACTTACACTTGTCCGTGTAATTTTTGTCATGCAACTAAGCAGTATACAGTTTGTTCTTTAATTCTATGGTTGAAATTTTCGGTAAATGTAAGATAATGAACAAAAGTGCAAATAAGTAACAGTTCAGTAACATCATTTTAATACCTTCACTTCCTGCACAACGAATTTACGCTATTCCTGATATGAGGTGACAACAGTAGAAAGGCCACCATGTGAATAAACGGCCGGTGGCAGGAAGAACCGAACCTGTCATAATCACATTTTGAAGTCGCGAAATTTTCTCCCCGGCCCGCTGCTGGCATCTTGTGTTTAGGAAACCTCATTTCAATAGAGAAATACTAGCTTAAGGGGAAATCAACTTTGGTGACAAACTTTGTTGTAGAAGCAACATTTGCTGCTTTCTGTCTATTCACCTTAAGAAAAATTACTTCCACAAATTGTAGGTACTAAAATTGGCACCTAATCAAGTGGGTTGGAGAAGTAGCGAGATACGGGTATAAATGAAAGCATCCTGATTAAATATGTCCATTCCTAGATCTATTTGAGCTTCATCTGTCCAAATCTGAAGAGACTAAGCCAATGTGAAGTTAAATTAAAACAGCATGATTTCAGCAGTATTCGATAGACGCTGAGAAGTGCACTTGATGTTACTTGACTTATCTCAATTCCTCGACCGAGCTCGGCATGGAAGCCTGTTGATGAAATTATCCGCGTTCAAATTCTTTCCCGATTGTCTATTTATAGGCATAAAATTTTGGCAGTAGACTAACCATCTGCGTCCGAACCGAGAGAGTTCTATCTCTGCCTTTCCTCCTTTGAATGTCGGTGTCCCCCGAAGGCTCCGCAGGTGCGCTTACCTCATTTCTTGTGACATGCATGCCCTTGAAATGCCATAAACGTGGCGTTTTAATGGTTCAGACTATTCTCTCTACCTCACTTCAGCGGTGTTTGTTTGGTGTGCATTTATCGTAAAGCACAATCGATCCATTTTAGAAATGCTCTCTTCTTACATAACCCGTGACTTCTTCGCAATCTGCTCTCATTTTCCGACATCTCAAACAGTGCTCAAAGCTGGTTTACTATTTTGCGCTAAGCATCTCACTGTTGTTGGTCATATTCTCCCAGGGTGCAAAGCTCAAACTTACCAAGCATAAGAATAGTACAGTCAACCGTGAGGTGAAGCTTCGTCCTTTTCTCTCACTGTTCTTGACTCCGTTTGAGGCAAGGCTTTCCGGCTGATCCGCAAACTCATTTACGGATTCAGTATGAATTTCTCAACGTATCTCTGGGCGACCGACTCGTTACATGTTTCTGTCGTAGCTGGTTTGGTCTTTATTTTCTGAGCTTTCATTGGTATAACTTCTGCCTGCTAAATTTGCGTGGATATGCCGAGTATACATTTCTAACTATCGTAGTCCAGCTGTTTTATAAGGTATGCCGCACTCTTCTTTCAATTTGTCGATTTACCCAGCCGGGAAACACCACCCATCTAGATTTTACCACCCCCTAATTTCATTCGCTTTCTTCAACATCAGGATGAACAAATCGTTTCTCATGGATCTATTCTTTACCCCCCCCCCGACCACACACACCTTAAGGCATGCCTTTTTACTGGGTGGTTTGTTGTCATATTGCAAGCAGGTTTACCCGCAATAAAAAATTCAATATATTTAGTTAAGAGCTCCAATATCCACTAGAGGCCAGATGTGACGGAAGTGAGAAACAAGGCAAGAGAAAGGAGGAACGACGAGAATAGTCCAAAATAACGATGGAGAATTTTGTGTTGGAGCCTCGGAACGCAGATTTCATCGAAGCACGGTTGTCAATTAATCATGCCAGTGACTGGTGGGTCATTCCGTTGACTTCGCTCATTTCGGCGGGAATGGGGCTTTTTTGGATTTGTACTAGGTTTAATGTTGCGCCTTGAACCCGCTGGCCAAAGTCAGAAGTCGGCTGTTCCAATTCTGCGGCTCCTTTTTTTCTCCTGATTGCGGTTATTTGGACTTCATGTTCATAGTTTTAACTTTTACTGTTACCGCTAATTTGTCAGATTATTTCACTAACCGAATATCGGATTAGAAGATTCTGTCTGGAAGAAAGACTGTTAGCTGAGAGTGGGTTAGACTTATCCTCGCTAGCACGAGTTCAAATACAAAAAGTTAATCACACGTTCACAAATGATAACACTGAAGCGGATAATCAAACTATTCATCGTGCAGTATCAACACCCAGATCAGCTTTAAGAATGAAGAAAGCTGCAGGGGAACTGTTTCTTGCCCAAATTATAAAGAATAATCGGCAGCGCTCACCTATCGTGCAATAATTCAGACGCGAACCAGAAATAAACGATTGAATGAGAAATCGTAACCGATGAGCTGCTCGTACTAACTCCCAGTTAGGGTTTTGTTGCGAAATGCTGGTACAAAAGGGGACCAGAAAGTTCGAACGAGCTTCGAATTATCGGATGAGGATAGGCATGATCATTCGAAAGATTTCACTTTTACATTTCTTTCTTTCTGCGTGTGGCTATTTCGTATTTCTTCCGATTTGTGGTGCACTTCACGTCCTTTTTGGGTCGCCAGTTTGTTGTGGCGTTGGCTTGTGTTTAGCCGCATGGCCAGAAAATCAGACCGAAAATGCGCTCCCATTGTGGTGTTCCATATTACCTGCCTCAAGTCAAGTGTTACCCGTCTCTATCCCATCCCACAAGGAATTCGAACGGGTAAGATTTGTTGTGATAATACAGTGCAATTAAGTGTCTAGGATCAGATCCTCGCTTTCGTTGTGGGTGGGGCTGAGACACTGATCGAGACGGCCTACCCGCGATTAAGGATAACCGTTTTGCCACCACGATTTACGATAGCTTTATTGCCAATTTGACCTAGGAACAGAAAGCATCTGGCATATGTTTAGACGGGCAAATATTTATAATAACGTCACAACATTGTTCAAACAGAGAAATTTCACAAGAATCAATTCAATTATTTTCTCTCACTCTAGTGATGTTAAAACTTCATTTTGATTAGGCCGTTTTAAAAATTGATAGCGTTGAATACAGTCTTCGGCGGTTTTGGTCCTTAGATTCATTTTCACTCTGGATATTACGGCTTTGTTTTAATCCGTTCTATTTTGGATAGTGAGATAAAGTAAACTATGGTTGCATTTTTTCTCTGACATCAAAATTATGTCGGGGACAAAGAGCATCGGCACTGTTTTTTGCTAGCACAACCCAAGAAACCTAGGGTAGCATGAAGTTCCGCGTTTTCGTACATAGATATTCTACCGGTGGCTCGGAATTTATCTTAGTCAAGGAAATCTGTGAATGACCAATGCCCCTACCGTTGAATTCTTTGAAATCTTTGATTCTGACCCTCGTTGAGGAGTAGGCAGAAGATTTCACGAAAACTGTTTATCTCACATCGGTGTTTTTTCTGACATTAAGCTATCTATTCAGTTAGTCTGAGTATTGCTTTTAAAGTCGCCTGTAATTACAAGTAAGCCTTAGGGGATAGACTGTATAATTGCTGATCAGTCTGCCATTGATTGTCATTAATTTGCCTTGTCAGCTCCGATGTACTTGTGCGAAGACAGTAATATATGAGTGTCCTAGTTGTTGCTCACGAATTCATTGGACCACAGACACGACAGTGACCGAAGGTATCGTAACGCATTTTCAGTTAGGATATTGTCCAAACTTACCACGAAGACTACATACATTCACTAGGGATATGTTCCTTCTCTGGGCACCATTCCTCCAAAAGATATCTTGAGAATGACTTATCCTCCTGATTTACAGTACGTTTGCAAACTGCAGTTGAAGACCACCTGACAGCTAGAGCAAATTCGAGAGACTTTTCACCATTTCTGACAAGTATAAAAGTGGCCATCCATTGCAGCATTCTCGCTGCCTTCCATGACCAGATACTGCATGGTAAAATACGTGCATAAGAACAATTGATAATTCATACATGTGTACCTTTATGCAAAACCTTGAGAGAACATAATTATAGTGCATTCCCTCTGAGATTGACTTCTTTTCAGCCAGTGTACTTGGATAAGCACAGTGCGTATGTGGGGATAAGAGTTGGAAACTTACATACATAACATGAAATGAAAGTGCACGAGTGAGGAAACCTATTCACAGAAAAGTTATTAGGAATTTTGTTAGCCCGAACAGCTCAGCCCTTACAAGTGTTGATAAATGATTCTGAACTGGCAGACTCGAGTCTGTACATTTGCTCAAACCAGTACCAGTGAAAAAGACAAGATCAGTTTGTGTCGAACGCGTGGAGCCAACATGGGAAATGTGTGTGTATGTGTGTGTGTGTGTGTGTGTGGTTCTTCGGATGAGTTCAACCGTGTCTGCCCATTTAGGTAAAAAAAGTCCTTCCTTATATATTATAATATAACCAGGTGCAATCATCTGTCCACTTAGAAGAACAGTGAAAGTGGGACCCTTTCTTTTCATATTTACAGCAACCATATTCGGTATACAATAATTGTACATGGATGATTGAAATCCGCGGAAGGAGTCCTGAAATGGGTCCATTTTCTCCTACTGCTGTCTCATTTAGGGAATCAAAAGTAAGAGTTCGAAGGGAACTTAGGTGGATAGTGAGGCTCTGGATGAAGCTCCAATAGGTGGTTGTGAAAGACCTGGGTGAAGATAAGCGGATCCAGAATTAGCGAAGCCACCAACTGACTGACTGGACAATAGGTTCAAAGTGAACGGAGCAGGACTTTGTGCACGAAGTGGGGAGTGAGTTGCATTGTTTGTATTACTCAGCGGGGGACCAAACATAGAGAACCCGCTTGTGCTTGTGACGGTCACATGATTTGCAAAAGTAGAGTCGGGTAGCATTACTCCATTGCCGTTTGTCCCAATTAGCGAGTCCAACTTGGTGTTGTTTCGGATCCCGAAATCTGATTGGGATGAAAAAGACACATTTGGAGGAATGTGATTGTTGATTGCCGGGGTAAGAATTAATCCATCCGGGCAGGTCGGTTGTGTTTTGTGGAATTCGTGTGAGGTGGAGTACAGTGAATTGGTGGGAACCATGGTTCCGCCGGGAAGGCTCAACGATTGTGTAGTGTCTGCGGCATCGAAATTGGGCATCTGTGTTTGCACGGGTGAGAGTGTGAGTACGTGACACGAACAGAGTTGTGAAAAAGAAGCATGACGTGGTATTGGAATCACAGACTGGCAATGAGAACTGAAATCAAAATCCTGAATAGAGGCGTACATTCGTTAGGTAAACTACTATCTAGGTTGTGTTGTGCATTACTCAAATGCCGAAAACGGACAGTGAAAAACGATTCCTTCTGGGGGTGACTATAGAATTCATCCAATAACGAAATGAAGTGAGAAGCCGTCAGAGAACAAATCATCATTACTTTTCCGAATTCGGTTACACAGTTTCGGTGTAATATATTTCTTTTTTTCATAACATCCTGTGATCACCATTTTCTACATTTAGAGAAGAAAAAATCGTTCTGAATTTTAGTACGACAAGTGATTCAACCAGACATCCACCGACCCTAACCATTTCCCGGGACGTTATCTTCGCCAAGTTTCTATTCAATTCCATATGAAAATAATTTATGCAGATCTATAAGCAGTGAATGGAAAACAGGTACACCGACAATGTAATCTACCAGTCACTATTTCCTAATCTGGCTTTGGTCATGCAGTCAATATCGTAAAGTTTTGATGCAACCGCCACTTGTTCGATTTCTCTCACTAAACAGTTTACACTAGCAATGAAAGAATAAATAATAAGCGGACTGGGAAATTTATTGTCAATCCGTAACCCATTGCATTGTGCACCGTCCCTTGGCCATCCAGTGGCTAGTAACGATAAACCATGGCCCAGTTCACAATCTGTATACAATAAAGGCCAGTAATCGATATCTGACAGATTGTGCATGAACATGAGATTTTCCATTTAGTGCTTAGTGAGTTGGACAAGAAGCGACTGGGTTGACAACCGATTGGTTGTCGAGGATAGTCTGAAATTTAACAGTCGAAGACTAAAATGGCACATCATCTAATGTCTGGGTTACATACGTGTACGTCATAACGTGTGGTTTAACTCGATATGCCTTCGGTTAACACGAATGAAATAACTCCCCATGAATTGCGAGAATGAAGAGTGTCATTTTCCTGTTGACATATAACTAGAGAGAATTTCGTTCCCCTAACTGGAAGTACAGTCTATTCCACCGGGTAAATTAAATAATTTAACTGACCATCCTTTTCTGTACAAAGCTCAGATTTTTTAGCCTACTCGATGGAATCGGGTTTTCGGCCATCCTAACTCTCTTCTGCCTATTACCTGACAGTAGATGCCCATTTGCTAAAATACCTTAGAGTTGTTATTATAATGACCGGTGAAAATAATGGGCCTCATTTTTGTGTTGTGCGACTTAAATCCCTTGTCAATCCATTGCACAAAAGTCAGTACCATGGGCTATCAATCACATCCTCAAACGTATGATGGGTGATTAGAAAGATCTGACAACGGCAGAATAATTTGGTATGATAGACTGGCATGCTCTTAATGCACAAACCGCAGGTTCTTCGGTCAACCTTGCACTGGGGAAGCACCAGTCTCGTGTTTTGCCCTCATTGGTGCTCAGCGGTAGTGATTATCCATCATCACACTTAAGTTTTGAACCCGGACCCCTTCACATAGGAGGCGTTTGTTACCCAATTACTCGATCAAGTTTGTTCAGATGTCGTCCTCCGTGACAGTCTAAAATGCCTGACAGCTGCAGAGTGGTTCAAAATACAATCAATCAGTTTGGCTAAGTGTAGTTCGAACTCATTCCTTGAAGCCGCCGACGCTTTGGTATCACGTGTGCTCTATTGCGTCAAGTCAATTCCAGTCAGATCAATTTATCTACTAGGATAAAACTACTTTCTGAGAAACCTGCCCTAGTAGCTCAGTCGGTACAATAAATCTAGGTATTTAATAGCATTAGCCAAAGCAAATCATAATATTTCCACGAACAGAATACATGTGTAACATTGTCTACCGGAAACGACTCTGGGGCACCGGTAGAACCTACTCTCTCTGGTCTTAATAACTGCATTTCACCAACCCCAATTAGATTGACCTGTGGGCAGTTGTTTGCATTAAAAAACTGCAATGCATTTTGTGGTATTGACTTTCGTAAACATAGAAGTGGCTCACTTATACCCGTCCATGCCGGTTCTCACTACAAACCCAAAAATTTCACTTCCGAATGGAATACCTTCCCCATTTGACGTTATAAGTTCACATTTTGCATTTAGTTTCGTCTATCTTGTGTTTATGCAAAATAAAAATTCATACTTGCTTGCAACACCGGTATTGAAAAAAATTCTGTTCAGTATTTATTTGCTTCGTTTGATCATTCTCCGTTGCTGTGATAATGCGGTCCAAGCTCCAAACACTGTTGATTCCCGTGAAAAGAAAACGAAAAGAAAAGCTCTTTCCACTTTGGACTACTAAGAGCAAGAAATTTTTGATGTAAGCAAACTTTCTTTCTGCTCTGCCTCATTGTACCGCACAGAGAGAAAGACCTATTGTTCGTCTGAGTCTATCTTCGCCGGTTGTCCATCTTCATTTAGACTCCACGACATCGACCTCGAGGGCAAATCTGTATGCATGTATGTATTTATGTATGCGTGTGCGGGTATGTGTATGTACATGTGTGTGTATAGCTTTTTGGTTTATCATTTGAGACTCAGAAGCAACTGCATCTGATTTCGGTTCTAAACAAACACACACGCATATATATATATATATATCTGTAATTCCCACAACCAGCCCATTTTTCCTTTGTCGAATCATTCAACTGCTCTTTCGAGTTCTAATTTTTCTGGGCTTTCTCCTGAATGTTTTGTGAGGCCGGACAGACTAGGAAGGATGGTCGAGTTATCAGACGAAGAAGTTTGCCCAAAAATGAGGCTCGAAGTTCGGTTGTTCGAAATTCGAAATAAACTGCTGTTCGATTGAACGTTTTTCCGTTGCTGTTGGTTCATTGAATTCCATAGCACCATCTACCTTGGCTCCACAACCTAATACGAGTGATGATAACCTTGTGCTATGGCTGCTATTCGCCTACAGGTTGTGCGATGCTGTTTGTTTTTGTTTGATATTGCTTGTATGCTTTGGTTCCAGAAGTAGGACAAGTTCATCTGGGTCTGTTTGCCTGTCTATCTATTTGCTTATGTACGCCAGTGCTCTTGCAAGTGCGGCCGTTGTTCTCTGAAATGCATTAGTGTGATGAAATGTTGTCCTAGTCTGACCTGAAGCGAAGAGCAACTGCCAGATGCTTGAATGAGGTGGTTACGCTCACCATAAAATACGCAGTTTCCTAGACTTTTGCTCCATCTCTGAATGTCTCAGCGGTCATACGGCGCTCGACATTTGTCTCACCAGCCAGTGCACGAGCACCATATTGTCGGACGGTGTTGAGAGGGTGTTGAGGCAATGCGGGGGAGGCCGCGGGTAAGTGGACAACCAGAGCACGATCAGGCGGGCAAATTTCAACGAACGAGGACAGTTGTGTGCCTGTCTCGAATAGTTGTATAATATGGATGATGCCACATTGTGACCATTGTGTCCGTCGATCAAACCCGTCTTCTTTCGCTCTCCCCTTTTGTTGCTGTCAGGTGGAGTGTTCGTCGGAGATAACAGCACGGCAGTACCGATCTTCGATCATGCTACTGAAGGACCGTTAATAATAAATATCTGCGAAAGTTTCACAAAATGTAACTGAAAATTCGGGCTCAAGTGTGTTCACAAAATGGACCAATAATCCGCACATCTAAACCACTATTTCATGTTTCATTTTCCTTGTCTTTACCTAATCTCTTTAGCAGCAAGCCCAGTCGTTCGTCCCTCTGCTTGCATCATAGACACCAAACACATTGGTACATAAGTAAAAATAGTACAAGTCCACATGTTTCCTGTGTACTTATTCGTTAGTTATACACGGGCCCACATGATCGAGTTGCTCAACCTTAAGTAAGCCAGAGAGAGTGGCCTCAAGTCGTTTGTTTTGACGTGTTCCGTTTAAAAGTAGTGCCTTATTCACTTAGTAAAATTGTCTTCATATTTCAGCCAACACTTTACATTGTGTGGATTATACACTTACCAATTGTTGAAAGCTCGGTTTAGGCGGATCGTCAACAAAACTCGTCCCGAGTATGTTCAAATTTCCTTGCTGGTTGGACGAGATTGAGCCAAATCGAACACGATCGGTTGAGGTCGTTGGAACGTTCAGTGAGACGGTGACCGCGGTTTGTGGTTGCGATAGCACTGTCTTGGTTGAAGATGTGTTCAGAACCTGATCCAGAGGAGTTAACAGTCCCAGTGTGTTCGATGTATTGACAAGGAGTCCGCCATTCATTCCAGCAAAAGGAGATACCAATGGATTTGATGGACCAACCAGGGAGCCGATTGAGCTGGGATAGGTTATTGCGGAGTCAATCAGCGGTAACTGGCTTGCAACACTTGTCGGCGATGTAGATGTGGTCGCGCATGAGCTCGTTGTAGGCGATTGTATTGGTATTGGCGGTGGATGACGGGATAGTTTGGATGACTTGAGTGGATTGTAAGGACTGTTTGGCTGGAAAAGGATATTGGAACTGTTGCACTGAGAACCTGGGCGACTTGGTATTTCGCACGGGGGTGCCTTCCAGTACGGTGCTCCGGGAATTTGTTGTATATCAATCCCTGAGCTAGGACACATGAGACCAGGATCGTTTCTTACCGGGCTATTAGCAATCATGGAAATTCCGTGCAAGACACCAGGACGACCGCCGTTCTTTCCACAAAAGAGAAAGAGAGAGAGAGAGGCAAGGAAAGATGGAATATTTAGTGTCACATGAGTCAAGCTTGCATTGTTTAAATCGAGATACGATTTCCTACGTCGTCCGCAAATTTCATAGGAATGCCGGATGCAAGCAATAAATATTGGAAGTCCACTTTGAGAAGTCAAATTAATTTTGACCAGCATTGACAAATTTCGTTCTCCGAAGCAGCCATTAAAATTTACCTTACTAAATAGTCATGCGCGATAGTCACGTACAATGATGCACAGTTTTTCTTTGTAATGCTCTAATACTGGCGAAGTTTTTCCCTCCGAAAGGAACAGGTGGAGCTAGCTGTACGGAGTTCTGCAGAACAATCTCTTAAAAAGCTCCTTAATCCACATTACAGGTACCGGGAGGGATTTTGACTTCCAACTTTCGAAGCCAAAAACGTGTGACGACGGGCCAGACAGGTCGTGGATTTCTCGAAAAGGATTTGTGGACTTGTGTATGTACGGATGTGTTTACGTGTACCCAATCGACTAGTAACAAGAGAGAATGGAACTGAGGCAGGATTGCATGGATAGGAGCAAAAAACACGTTTTCGCTTTTGTATAGTGCACCGATCTTGAGTGGGATTAGACAAGAATCTCCGATCATTCGCATACCTCAACCTTCATTTCACCTCTACATCTCACACACAAACACAGCAAAAAATAACGAACAGGAAACGGATGTGCTCGACGCTTGCTTTAGAAGGACGCGAGGAAACCGCATAGCGCCGAATGCCACCACGGAACTCTCTCAGAAAGATCGACAAGAGGAGACACAGTTAGAGGGAGGAGATGAACGCCGAGTGAGTGAGCGGGCATGTAAGAGGAAGAATTGGGAGTGGGGCACTGCAAAGCCGAGATTGTCGCTTGTTATAAAATAACAGTAAGAAGTTCATTCTTTGTTTGCACGTGCCACGGATTAGCACAGTTTTCTGCGTTTGTCATCCAAGGTGCTCTTTTATCTTTATCTGAGTTAACCATGCACTCGTGTGTGTCTGTAGTTTGTTGGGCTGTATTTTCCACCCAGTCCACGTTTACCCATTTGTGCGTGCGTGTTTATACTCGTGCCTAAGTATTTGAGCCGAGATTAAGCCATAAGCTGTCGGAGCTATCGCAGCTGGGGCGGATCTGCTTGAAGATGTCTATCGTCACCGTTTGTACTGCATGTATATATATGTGTGCAAGAAATAAATTGGTACAAATGATAAGGTGAAGGGAGCACTTTGTACCTGACTGATGTCGTACTCAGACGGACTTGTTAAGCACAAGTACAAAATAGCTGCTTCCAGCGGGCAAAATCGGATCTAAGGCTTTAGCACGCTTTTGGGTTTACAGTCAATTTTGCAAATGCCAAAGTCGTTGGAAATCTAACTTCTTCACTGTCGAATGAAGGCGACCAGTCTCACTGTCGGCTTTCATATGATTTCACCACCGACTACTCTTTCCCACAAGCTTTTGGTTATTTCGTCCTCCGCTATTATGGTTGTTTTGCATTGGAGTGTCGGCATAGATGAGTCAGTAAAGCTGCACCCATGGTCCATTTCAGCTCGAGGAAGCGAGATGACATATTTGTTCAATCTCAATCCATCTCTCACTGATATGCTATTGTCGATTCCACAGTTCTCACCATTGGTCAAATGTGCTCACCCGGTACTGCCTTGTTCAAACATCCTCAAATGTTTATTCTCCTGATGGAATACGAGAGCACCAGGTAAACATATATTATGAGCGGCGATAACGGCGAACTGACAGTGGACTTCTACGGAAATTTTGTGCAGCTACTGATATGCTACTTAGACTAATTAGGTATTCTAGTAGCACACTCCTAGATTCTAAGGTTGGTTTAGCGGAATGGCAAAGGATTATCAACGAATAAGAGTTGTGACTGTAAACATCGGGGCCGAATGACGTAAGAAGTGTATCGAAAAATCGATGCGCCATGTACTGTTTTTATTGTGAATGACAATGTTAATACCAGTGTGTTTGGTGGATGTAATGCGGCAACGTTTCGATTGCCGTGGGTAGTCTTTCTCAAGGCAAGTTTTACGATCAAGTGACTTGTTGTAAAACTTATCTTGAGAAAGATTATCCACGGTAATCGCAACGTTGCCGCATTACATCCACCAAACACACTGGTATTAACATCGCTTAATTACAACGGTAAAGCATAGTTTCCTCTGAGAGATGAAGGATTTTTTTCTGTGAAAATTAAGATGAACACCCTAACAAACTAATGTTTCCACATTCTTCTGTGTAAAATCAATAAGACTCATGTTTTTTTAATGCATCTCATCAAACCAATAAACGAAATGACGAATTCGAATGCTGACAAACGTGCATCACTCCTTTTTTCTTCCTTTCTCTCTCTATCTCTCATCCACCCAGTGACTCACATTCCCCGAAAATATACGTGCACATCTGCTAAGCCACCAGTCCACTGGGTGCACGAAACAGCAAAAGATCCGAATCCCCAACTGTGGGGAACTGATGCACAGGAGAACTGGGGCGAAGTGATGAACCAAAGCAATGTACCAACCTGTTCCCTGATTCCCATCAGTAACAAACGGTAGTAGAGCAAACGGAACGGTGAATCTTGTCCAACCGGTTCAATCACATGCAGACGCAACTCGTGAGAGCCGTTCGTTTTCAGCACAGCTGTTACCAATGTTTCTTACTCCTTTCGTTGTCGTTGCCGTTGTCGTTGTCGTCGATGGAACCGTTGCTGTTTCAACCAAAGATGTATGCCTAGTCAGGGTGGATGGTATGTGTTCGAACTGAGGCGTAGTAGTAGTAGTAGTAGTAGTAGTAGTAGTAGTAGTAGTAGTAGTAGTAGTAGTAGTAGTAGCGATGATAGCAATACTATTGGCATTAGTAATCGTGGCAACGACAGGTGCATGAGTGCCACACGCAAGCAAGTTCCCGACCCCAGTTGACGGACATAAGGGAAGAAAACCGACTGATTGGGCTAGCCCAATACGCACGCGATATTGCTATCCCCCATGCGGGACGATACCGAAACTTTCCCAACGAGGTCAGCGAGTATATGAGATATCATGTTGTTTTTGGTCTAACAATATTAGCATTTCATCGGTAAGAAATCGCTATCACTAATCTTTTGTGCATCATGGCATCATTATTCAATCAGTCGGCAAGTCCTACTTGCCTTGCTTCTTTTACCAGATGTATTTTGTAACCACAGGGTTCTGAATGTAATGAAAACTTGCCATATAGCTGATCGTATTGACGGAAAAACAACTATTTGCTTTTATGAACGCCAGCAGTGGACTGCACTCAGCATGGACCGGAAATTACAGTGCTACAAGCACTGGGATTGAAAGCTTAAGAGAATTCATTAAAGTTCTTCGTTATATTCATCGCTCCATTTCTGTTCTTACAAAAATCGCAAACGTAATCGTTAAGCGATCCGTCAAAGTGATGTCACGTTGACAATAATCAGTCACCAGATTTTTCTATCCGAAACGGAGTTACCCACTGCTTAAACAGAGCAAACTTTCTACAATCCTAAGAGTCGCTTTTCATTCAGTTAAAAGAGACAAATCGTGATTTTGCTTCATCACCAACACAGTTTTCGAGAACAGTCAATCTTGCTCACGATGTTTGTTAATTCCAATGGGACGAAAAACAGTGGGCTGCAGTGAATATGAGATTCTGCAATTTCCAAATTGAACTTGCTTCTTCCGTCATCGAGGGGTGTGTGTGTGTGTGTGTGTGTGTGTGTGTGTGTGTGTGTGTGACCAACCAAGGTTCTAGAATGTTCTAAAAATCTGGCGAGGTTCTGAATAAAATGTGATCGACTTTTTGATGGCAGTAATTGCACTGCAAGTTAAGCGACTAAAGAGCATCGCGGTACGTCAGAAAAAAATCAAATTCCAGTAACGTAGTTAACAAAAGTAGCATTTTCTTCCGAGAAATGTTTTCCGGTGCAAAATTTGCAATGCACATTTGACTGGACCAATCAGATTTTCCAATTAAAATAACTTCATTTAAATCATTGTGATTGTTTCGTAGGAGCATTTCAGTAACGAATGCTGTTTTAACATTACTAAACTATCGGCATTCGGATGCACAAATGGAGCAGGCACATGCGTGGCTCAATAAGCACCCTAAACTTCGATTGTGTAAGTTTTATGTTATAATGCCCATTTAGACAAAATCTCCACAGAAAAACCACCGATTTTGCCAGTATTACCTTGGTTTTTTTCAATTTGACAATAAGTTCTCATAATGTATACCTCTTAAGATTCCAGGTGTTTATCAATTGGCCTCATTATGAAGACCGGGTTTGGTCAAGTGAATCAAAGCTTTGTCGCTCCAGAAAGTGTCAGGTTCGGATTCCAGACTTGCCAGCTATTTTGGTAGTAGATGGCAATCCGCTGTCACGGTTAGTTATCACATCTAACCTTTTGGAGCTTACGTGGATCCATGGTGCTCCAAGTCTCGGGATCATGGCTGCCAGTATCCTTCCTCCACGGGTAGTGGCCCTAGTGGCTATAGGGCATGCCCCTTATGCTACACTCGTGCAACAAGCTTATCGTAAAAAAGCAAGCGAGAAATCACCTCTGTGACACTTATAGAAAATCAGAATCCATTAACGCGTATTGGGATTCAAATGCGATTTTGCTGCTGTGATGAAAAGGACTGCTATACCCGGAAAATTCTTGGAAGAGAAGGTAAGTCAAAGAAGATCCATTTTTGTCCCCTACACAAGATTTCGCGTCCGTCAGAAAAGACCACTTGGATCTTCTAGGCTAGGAGAATATGAGGCTTATTGTAATTGCTAATCAGTCCATGCCTTTCAATTTTTCTCGTACATGCAGGTTGATCAGCAGTCTTGGGGTCCTGTTGATTGTGACCTAGTAATAATATTATTATTATTAATTAAAGAATGTAAAATCCCAAAACGTGAACTATCTTTGTTATCGTATCATTTGAGGTCACTCATCTCTGTCCATCATATTCCACTGCTGTCTGTTTTATGTTCAGAATGCATGCGTAAACAAGTATGGAAGAATTGGAGGGAGAGATCCTGCTCATACCCGAACACCAGAGTTGAGTTCAAACCCCAGGTCACCGTGAATAGCCTCAAAATCATTCTTCTAAGCACTCGTACACCGATGAAACAGAAAGTATACAGCGTTTCTGCAATAATACTATTTGTATACCCATGGTTAGGGATTACATTTTGCAATATTTCAAGAATGTAGCCAAAATCGCTTAAAGCCTATCAAACAAAGTAGTGTGACCAACAATCACAGGATTCGTATCGAAAGAGTTTTGGTCACTAAACCCGGTGGCTTGCCAACGGTTAGTTGTAGCAAGTCATGGAGACATAAGAAGTTACAATGCAATATGCCAGGGAAAAATTAAAGCGGTTTTCCGGCATCGTTGTGATGTTGGCAACCAAGGATAATAAAGGACAATCAACTGAATTAAAGAGAACTGCACCAAAAAATATGCTTGCGTAGTTACTTTGGACAGTTTCGAACCAATAATTTACAGTGTCCTTTACCAGAAAGAAGTAATTTGAGATTAATAACCATCAGTTCACTCATCGAATTTATGCACTATCTTGTCGCAAAATCACGTTTTACGGCCCAGTGCCTGATTCCATTCAGTTTTCGTAAGACCCCTCCAACTGAAGTTAACTTGAGTCATCGTGACTGGGGTAAATAATGTCTACTAGGATAAATGGTTCCGGAGTTCATATACACCCAAAGAATATATGGCTATTCTTGATTATTTTGTCATAGAACATGCTTATTTGGATCCAGTTGACATTTACCTGCAGATTTTTGGGGTAGGCGGCAAAGGGGAGGCGGTCGAAACGGGAACAGGTTGGTGGTCCATTTGTCTAGTCTCAACCACCATTCATAGATTGGTCTATGCCTATGCATTGGGTGTCCTTATTCTCGATGGCTTAGTGGCGTCAATCCACACTGGGGAAGATCGGATTCAGCCAGGTTGTACAGAGCTCCATCTGTGGTTGGCGTCGTGAAATTAGCTTATGCGGGTAGTCATTGCCAATGTCCACGGCAAAACTGATTTTGTTAGAAGTGAAATATCTAACTCCATTCTGTCACAGACGTGCAGGCTGCTAATTCGGCTGGATCATCATAAGGCATCACATCAGATTAATCTTATCAAGTGGATAAGAAGTTAGAGAGAGAGAGAGGTAGATAGTTCCCCAAGTGTTCCCTGTGTGTGCGCATGATTTTTGTGTGAGTTGTTGAGCTTAAAATTGATCCCCGTGAGAAAAGCAAAAGGTGGTTTGTATCTGGGATACAATGGTCACCCTTGTATGGGGCGTTGGGGCACCCACCAAAGCAGAAAATGATTTTATCATTAGGTGTCAAAACCCATACAGACAGGACCAAGGCCGAAACAATGGACCATCAACAAGCTCAAGGAAAATATAACTCCCGGTGGTGTTATCAATGGTCTCAGGGAGACGAGGCATCACATTAAAAATAATTTTACCAAAAGACACCGGAAGTGATGAACCGCATCTGATTAATTACAATACAACTACTTGTGAATTGTATCAGGAATTCCATCGGCCGGTTTCAAACGACAAATATCGGTCTACTTCATTTTTCAGTCACTGAGGTGTGTAAAGAGGACCGAATGAATTCTGCGCCATGCGATTTGCTCTAGCTGTAAAACAGGATTCGAGAATCCCGCGGTTTTTGCGAAGTTGTTCTTTCCATGAACTTACCCCAGCATATCATTCTGGACTATAAACATGTGGATAGTCATACCGGTTTAACGTGATCACAGTTGATATGAACAACTGCTGTTCTTGGCGGAGATTCGGTTTTTCCCTAGAACCAACAAGAGTTCAGTTGATTTGATATTCACACCAATGTTAACTACTTACAAACTTCGACAAAACTTCGTAGTATTTACTATGAACTAATGCTTTGCTGGTTTTAGTAACCGATCTACGATAGATTGATGAATGTATTTAGATATCTGTACTAAACGTACAGGAAGTGTGCATTACGTTTTCTTTTTTGAATTCTGTCGTGGTTCACACAAGCCACGTGTAAGATGGAATTCGGCCGTTTTCAGTATGCGTAAATAACTTCCCCTTCTGTAAGTCAAAAAAACCCAAGACAGTTAGTCTTTAGACTATCCAGGAAGAATTAGATGATAATGTTTTGTATGATTATGCAAACTGACACATGATGTTATCTGTTTCATCTATCGATATTCAAGGTTTGGTACGTTGAATTGGTTACCCGCTCGAATTTATGGCACAGGTGTGCGCGGAATTTTTTTTTACTGATGGCCATGCAAACGAGACGGCTAGATTTAGGGCCATGAATAACGATTCCGAAATAGCGTACCATTGATGAGTCAATATAAAAGGGCATCCGTGAAGAAATATTCTTCATATAGTTTGAATAACATTTGTAACTGATATTTTTACTTGACCTTTATTTGCTCAAACAATGAAGGAGTAAAACTTATTTCGGATCGGGCCTAGGCTGTCTGAATCAGTTAGTCAGGTGACTTGTGCACATTCGCAGTTTTAGCCCAAATTTGCAAATAACCATATTTTGCTTTTCAAACAGTGAATATATATATATATACATATATATGCATATCCTGGCAAAATTCTGCCCTGGTACCCTAAGTTGGCTCAGCCTAATTCATGAAGACTTATCAACGATTCAGTTGCGGATCTCCACCAGATTCTTCAACGAAGTGCTCCCATACGCACTTCTGACAATTCAAATTAGAATCTGATGAAACACTAATTTGGAGCGTGGAAGTTTAAAGGTGTTGTGGCAGAACAGTACCCGGTATTGGTATCCGTAACCGCTAAATCGGTTGTCTTCTTCCCGGGCAATTTTGTTAGCCATCCAGAGAATCCTTACAATCACATATATATATATATATTAGAACAATTGCTACACAATTCTTTGATTTGTTACCATCTCAAGAATGTATAGAGCTCGTTGGTCACCCGAAAATCTCCGAGTTTTGCATGTTGTCCTCCTGCATGACTATGAGTTTACTGTGGCAACGTTTACCTAAGATAGATATATCTCTGGTATATTATGGATTCCTAATATTTGTTCAGCCCGAAGATGAACAGATCAAATTGTCCTAAGAATTCAGACCTCCATTCCCCAGGAATCTGTTTCAGGGCATCGACTTTTGGATTGCGAAAAACGCAAGTTAATTTCTACCAGAAAATCAAATTCCATCAGATGGTGTCCAACGGATTAATTTGTGTGTTTAAAACAATGCAAGACCTCTAACCCGGTCTCAAAATTTTGTGATTAGCCAATTTCTTCACTTTTATTAAGGTAAACCGATTCACTTCTGCTCTACTGGTGGGATGTTAAAGACTCTTTACATATTGTTTTATGTAATCTGTGGAGAAAAAATGGATTCAGTATCTGCATGGTCGTAGTGTCTAATACGATTTTGTCGAGCATGTACAAAATCTAATCGAGCAGATTACCATGTATAACTACGCATCTAGTTCTAGATCACATCAAATCGGCGAGACAAGTTTTATCAGCTCCAGTGCAACACCTTTATCCTTAAGATGTTAGGGTCACACATAAACGACCGTTAGGTGTTGGAAAAAAGCAATTGCAGATTTTTTCTTTTTTACTTTCCGAGCATACAGAATATTTCTGAGGTCCGCTGAGTCGATGGATAGACGGAAGTTACTAAATTTTACGCTGTTTCAACACATTTTTGTTGACCAATCTAATCAATTGCAAACGGATTTCCCGAAACAATTAATGATAACCGGCCTAATTCCGATGACACATTTCCTGTATTCTGCAGTTGTTACACCATTGATGACCATCCAATCACCAAATGCGCGTGGCCATGGCCGCGTCTGTTCTGTATGTGCGTATGTTTGTGTTGTATTTGGGTTTGGCGGCGAGTCTGACTTGCATCCCAGTCATCCATTTTGGCCCTAATCGTATGCGTGTTACGGATAATTTACGTTTTCGTATACTGCAACCCGTAGGGAGGAACTCTGGCGAATGGTCGCAGTGTAGTGCTGAGTGAGGTCTTTATGGCGAAGCATTTGTGCTTGAACGCGTGTATATAGTATGTGAGTGTGAATGTGTATAAACACGTCTTTGCGTGTCCGTAACAGAAAATCGTACCACGAACTGAGTATTTTGCACAGACCCAAATACAGCCCATACACACACCTATTTATATATACACGCACCGACACACGCAAACACAAACACAAGAACTTAAGCACAATCATTGCTCAGCTTAGTTCCAGTCCAATTTCGTGCAATAGAAACTCCTCCGGGTATGAAATGAGAGAGGATCGTATAATCGGTTAGGGGCCTACAGCCTAGATTTGTTCGCCTGGTCTAGTTTGATTGATCAAGTTTCTGAAGAGAGCAATGAAAATTTGGCCTGATCTCAACTCATCAAAAGTCAAAGTAATATTTGCCTTCCCAAACCAACTAACCCATTGGTTGGTTTCCACAGCTAGATAACTAAGCCACAAAGATATTCATCACTGCTGTGGACTGGTTGTGAGTTGCGGGGTGTCCCTTTTGAAGACCAGATAATTTGTCGTACAATTTTGACAGTAAGCGAACCTTTGAGAGCTAGCCCAAAAGATAGTTTATATGGGACTCACAATCGTTCACGAAAAATACTAAATCCCCTCGTTGGGACTCCGTGAATACACAGAGGAGATAGTTCCCAATAAGTTCAAAGAGGCAGCCCTACTATCTGATCAATTTTTTTTAAGTTAAGTCGGCCCATGGGTTTTCGTTTCACCACGTTCTTAAATGTTTCCTGTGGCGACCGAAACACCATTTCATCCCTACCTCTATTTCAAAGATGCGTTACAATGAATAGGCTTGTTATACAACCCCAGACGTGGCCAGGGAATGCGGATAGAACTCAAACAGATCGTAATTCCCGGTGAGAAAACCACCAAAAATCAATAATATCGCTGACTGATCACTGAACTTCATCGAGCAAGAAAACGCAGATCTCTTCTAAAAGGGCGTACTACTGCCAGTACGGAAACTAAGACATGGGGTTGATGGCCATTTTCATGTACGTCCTGTGTCTGGAGTATTGATTCTACGTAAAGAATCACTCATATCATAAAACCAATGACTCAATTTCATATTTACATCATGCATATTATTCCAGCTACAAAGGGGTCGTATTAACTTTTCGCTACAGCCAGGCTTGACAGCGAGCCCTAGTTTGGATCAAAATGACACAATAAACGTTATAACTCAGTGCACGCCTTTTAACCTCATATATATATATATACATATATATGTATATCCTGGCAAAATTCTGCCCTGGTACCCTAAGTTGGCTCAGCCTAATTCATGAAGACTTATCAACGATTCAGTTGCGGATCTCCACCAGATTCTTCAACGAAGTGCTCCCATACGCACTTCTGACAATTCAAATTAGAATCTGATGAAACACTAATTTGGAGCGTGGAAGTTTAAAGGTGTTGTGGCAGAACAGTACCCGGTATTGGTATCCGTAACCGCTAAATCGGTTGTCTTCTTCCCGGGCAATTTTGTTAGCCATCCAGAGAATCCTTACAATCACATATATATATATATATATTAGAACAATTGCTACACAATTCTTTGATTTGTTACCATCTCAAGAATGTATAGAGCTCGTTGGTCACCCGAAAATCTCCGAGTTTTGCATGTTGTCCTCCTGCATGACTATGAGTTTACTGTGGCAACGTTTACCTAAGATAGATATATCTCTGGTATATTATGGATTCCTAATATTTGTTCAGCCCGAAGATGAACAGATCAAATTGTCCTAAGAATTCAGACCTCCATTCCCCAGGAATCTGTTTCAGGGCATCGACTTTTGGATTGCGAAAAACGCAAGTTAATTTCTACCAGAAAATCAAATTCCATCAGANATATATATATACATATCAATAAATCAAGCAATGACTTCCTCAGAATAATTCCAACTTGGCGTATCTCGTCAATCCTAAAACGATGATTGTCACTCTCAACTGAGATGATGCAGGCATTCATGTGTAATGCAGATAGCAAATGACCAAACGGTTTTAAATTTATGGCTATTGTTTTATCGCCAATCACAACGTTAGCCTGGAGGACTGAGGAGTGATGGGGACAATACTCGCATATTTGTACAAGATGAGTTTATCCTGATGGATTTCCACGGTCTCTAGTCAAAATCGTATACCGTGGTTCAACGAATCCAGACTTTGGACCAAGCTTGCATTTACTACACGGAGTGATGGTGATTATTATCGTTTTATTACCTTCTCAGGTAGCCTTCCTCGAAAAAATGGTCACCTTTGTTACGGCCAGAGCCCTAGTGAGATTAATCAGTTGGTGGTAGGGTTCCTGCTTCAAGCAGGACTCGCTGTCTTGTTATCCGTTTATTTGTCCATCAGTCAGACCGTGACATTTTGTTTTCCTCATCTAAAAATGGAGCGGTACCATGGTCGTTTTTGCAAGAACAATGAGTGTTTTGCAAATTACTCTTAGTACATCAATTTTCAGACAAGTGGTCATTGGCCAAGTAAATTGGCCCAGGACAAAACATACTCATTCATAATGAGCATTATTTATAATAATCTGATACCAATTCCTATTTACGTAATGTTGGTCAGTTTACCGTACTCACTGGCTCCGTCACTTGCTTTTCCAACACGGATTAGAACAGGGACCACACACACACACACACACACACACACACACGTGTGGCTCAGACGGGTTTTAGCGATCTACACTGATTTTAAGTCGATCAAATTTAACACTTATGACAACATACTACTGACAGTCAGCTAAAAATAACGGAAAATACTCATTTGCCAGATAGATTTCAATCTAAGTCGAGACCTAAAACACTCGTGATCATACAGTGTACAATACCTGTGTCACACTTTCTTGCCGGACGAACAAATTTTTGTCCGCTTCGGGAACTAGACGTGAACAACTAAGACAATTGTATGAGTATTATTGCTATTGTTATTGAGGTTGCTGTATTGGTGGGCTAAAACACCGGAAAAGACAAGCCGAACATGGAAAGTCGCGAGAACCAACCAAAAGACCGAGTGCATTACGTATCTCCAAAGTTCAGGCAAAATTCAAGCTGAACGGAATATCTACTGTGATTAGAGAGGCTGCAAGCAGGCTCCTCATAATTTGTGCCACACGATAACAACGGAATTCATCCAAAATTTGTTTGTTACGAAACAATTTTCATCGAAATGAGGCACACACAGTACAACCGAGAAGTTACAATTACTACAGTGGCCAGTAATGATGCCATTAAAAGACTATTATTGAAAACACTGTTTGTGGCACGATCAATTTCCAACTGATAATCGAAATTGATCAGTGGCACGATGGAGATAATCTTCACATTAACCGGTGCCACAATGATATGTACTTTCAGGGTGGAATGTTTCCATATGAATCTATTCAGAGCCTTCACGTCTGATTCGAAACTGATATTCGTCCCGCTCATCAAACCAACCGAAATGCTTTATCTGACGTAATCTTATCTCACTAATAACAATCTATCATCACAATTCTTACCTGCTGATGCTGTTCCATTTGCTTTAGTAATAACTGACGTTTCTTGTCTTTGCAACGCTTGTTCTGGAACCACACACGAATAACACGAGGACTGAGACTGGTCATCTCGACCAGCTGCTCTTTCATCAAGGCATCCGGTCGTGGATTGGCTGCGTAACAGGTACGTAGCGTATGCAGCTGTTTCTCATTCAACACCGTACGCACCTGTTTGAAAGGATAGGATAGGTTGGAATGCGACATGATTCAAGTTACTCCTAAATTATTCTGACAGGTAGTTGTTTTGCCCTCAAGTCGACACTACGTTTATAGTGCTTGGCCTCGATCTTTTGCATATCATCGTTAGTTTAGTGGCTAGATAAAACGGTTGTATTCCGTCAGTTAGCATTCGCGGTTGGTTTTTAAAATATGTAAGGCGGCTATTAATGTCCCGTGTTTCCAGTCGCGGAATTTATGTTAGATGCCTATTCATAAGACGGTCTGTGTGTGACGTCACATCTTGGCCGATGGTGATCAAGCGGTCGAAATCATGGCCCGTGCGCGTGGGTATCGCCAGTTCGAATCCCTCCGCTGACAGCTGCTTCCCCATTAGGCCGAATATAGCTGGTGACGACTCACTGGATGATGCTATTGTACAGCGTCGTTTCATTATTCCAGCAAATGAAATACTCTAAAGGCCATCGTGCAATCCTTTTGAATGAATTCATTAATGGATTTGACACCGTTTCTAGATTCAATTGCAGATTTTACATTGGCATACTTAATAGTCATGGGATTCTTCCTTGTCCTAAAAATGAACCAATTAAATTAATAAAAACCTAGGGACTTGTGTGAAAGGCTGTTAACGTCATAATTGTTCTCTCATCTGTCCAAAGAGTTCCTGTCTTATTTAGGTAACAGATCATAACCTGATTTTCAAATCAAAACAACTACATGGAACTTAAGTTTCTCAATATATTGTTACCAAATACTTACCCGAGTGGCTTTGTGGTCCTTCGAACGTTTGGAGCTACCCGATTTTCCTGTGCGGTTACCCGTACGTGAGACCACAATGCTGTGCACCACTTCGTCACCGCATCCTAGCGCACTTGTTCCGCTACTAGAACTTCCACTTCCTGCTTGACTGCCGCTATCCAATTGACCGATTGTCAGACTCCCAATCCCATTCGCTGACACGTGCGTCGAAGATACAACACCCGAAATGGTCACATTTGAGTTTCCTGATCCATGTGAAGCGTTCGGACCGGGAGTACTTGAGCCACCAAATACCAATGGAATACCTGAACCCGATCCCGCTGGTCCATGTCCAGATTCGTTCGGGCCAACTCCGCCGGCTGATGTTCCCAAACCCAACAGGCTGCTGGTTTCACTACTAGCAGTCAGTGGACTCTCTTTCAAACAGAACAAAGGTAAGCAGAAAAAAGAGTGGCTGTAAGATCGGACGGAACCGTTTGAGTTGACTCAAACTGTAATCAAAATTTAAGGAAAATTCAGTTTTGTTGATTTTCACCCACATCACATCACATTCCTATTTTACCTACGTAAATTACTGGTCTGGGGAAAACGCAAGATTGATAATCATAAGAACTCATGTTTGAAAGTAAAGATCCGGACCACAAGTCGAGTCACTGTAAAGTACATCCCTTTTCTTCAGCTTTTAGCAGGTCTCGACTTCATTTTTAGACTGTCGAAAACTTCTTGAATGTAAACGTGTAAACGTAATGTTTATATCAATGTTAGCATTAATATTATTATTGTTGTTGTCAAGACCCAAATGAATATTTATCGGACATAGCAGAGTGCAACAGGATAAATTTCTAGCCTGCAGTAATTCCTTCGTTATTTTGCGACTTTGTCAAAATGATCTACTAGGTTAGTTCAATGAATAAGGCCGGACTATTTTTGCAATGCCCTGTCGGAATGGTAGTTAATTGACACAAGATCCGCACTGGTGCCATTCGGTTTTGATATTCTTGCTGTAACGTCTCAACAGACAGATCATCCCCGAATCCTGAAATAGTTCTCCGGCTCCATTTGGACTCGTGGAGTTGGCTTTTAGGCAATGGCAAGTACGGGTATTTATTCTATTGGCAAAAACATTTCATACTTCTTTTTAGAAGGGGGCTAAGGATGATGTGCTTCCCGAACCAATGAAAGTAAAAAGTAAGGTAATATTTTCTGTTATTATGGCCGATTATTGAGAAGTTCGAGTTTCTGTTATCCGCCCGCTAGTTTGTTGGCCTGGTGGGAATCACCTAAAAACTTGGTCTCCGCTAGGATAAAATGTGTCTGGGAGGTAGTCATCCAACAAAAGGGATATAAATTTAGCGTTGGGCTCGGTTCACTGCATTTTCGGGTTTAATTTAATACCACAAAATAACCGAATATGATAATCGGTTCACAGTACCTACACCGTCCAAGTACCTCTCTCTATCCCGTTTGTCGATCAGCGTTACACTTTGTACACGACGGATGAGAGATATCGTTCCGATGACAGGTACGAGAACATTTGCTCCCCATGACTCTACACCAACCTGCTTGCACAGCTGCTTGCCATCCTTCCGCCTGACCATCGGCCCACTTGTCGGTTCCCGTCCGATAGGCTCCTGTACGCTCTACAGGGTCAATCTCCCGTTCTCTAATATTGTACTTGTGGTCGGGGCTAAGGATATAGGTAGCAGAATAACTACTGGTACACTGTTATTTACGATTCTGTGGAGGTCAATGATGTTGACATGTCTGGTCTAAGAAGAATCGTGTTTTTCTCGACAGCACATGATCTGTGTACATGCATGGCAAATAAATGAATAGAAATGGGATTTGTAGTTATTCACTCTCATACGAAAACTGGATCAGTCGGGTGCCGAATAATCTGATCCACGCTGCACCCTCCCTCGCGGCGCCGCACCCCTGGACCGTTTACAATAAAATGCGAAGCGCATACCGTGGATTAGGGAGTCAATGGGCAGGGGCACAACTTTAGATCTACATGACCTATTATTCATTTATATAACTTTGGCTCCTTCACGGGACAACCAGGATCAAGCTTACACTCATACAGTCTGTACCATAATACAAGGGCCTATGATTCATTAGCATGTAACGGGAAAATAGCGTATAGGTGCCCAAACCGGGGTGGGTGTGTGGAGCAGACGCAGTTGATCAGTCTCGGCCGCCGCGCAGTTGTTTGCCAGCCAAAATGTGCATGCCCGAATGATTCTCATCCGCTTTCTTAGTCAAATTGGAGGCTGATGTGCGTAATGATGATGATATTGGCCAACGAAAAAAACGTAGTTCGTTATCTACCCAAAAGATCAGAATAATCATTCTTTGGGATCCGAAGCAACCAACAGAACTGCCTGATTCATGCTCTACAAGAAAAAAATTTAATGTAGTGGAAAGCCTTAGCAAATCATAAGATGGATTAACGTATTCTGTCAAATTAAGCATAATTTTGCTCACCCCCACTATCCACTCTACTTGTAGCTAGTAAATATCGGCCAAAGACTCATGCTGTGATGATGGTGAAATTACTACAGAAGGAGCAGTAACATGGCCTGTCTAAAAGGGGACTGGTTTTGTAGTTGCATTACTACAAGTGTAGACCAACTGATGAATAATCAGCGTGCTGGTTAAATAGAACAACTGGTTGTGTACAATAACTGCGGTGAATTGTTTGGAAGACAGAACGGGATACTGTATATTTGATGCTACCGCTACTACCTTGAGTGTTTTTCGGGAAATAGATTCTTCGCTGGTAGTGATTTATGTTTAGGAACTTATGTCCCACTTTCCCACTGTGCTCCCTTTCTCGCACAAACAAACACGTGGACACTTGGATGAACTTGTACACCTATTCGAATGACATTTGGTCAAACGAATTTGGACCGCCCAAATAGTTCGCGCGTTTGAAAAACTACTCCCATCCGAAGCATATAGATGAAGTTAACAGCACGCTGTTCGACAATCGCTGAACACTAACAAATGCACATCTATAGCTGTTATGATGATAATACTAATGACGGTGATGATATCCTGTGGTTTCCTGTCACATACGTGAACAAACCCAGCAAAATTCCTAATCCAATCGATGCCAAAAGACAGATCTCGGAGTGGGGAATTTAATAGTAATCTTTTGAGGAATGTGACCAAGTTGAGAAGTCGGACAACTTTTAGACAAAGCACGGTTTGTCGTGGTGGTCGGACCAATACGGTGTGGTGTGGGTAGGACAGCGAAACGTCCGATCTCCACTCTTCCGTATTTTTTCCACGCTCCAGTTTTAAGGAGCCCATATCCTACCAATCATCTGGGCCGCTATCTTTTCTCGTGGACAGACTGTCGCAGAATGGCAGGTAACCTTTTAGTTGTTACCCATAAAACACAGGCAGGCACTACTTATGCCGTGCATCACAGTTGAATAATGACAGTGTGCTAATGAAGAGTGTGAAATAGATACGATGAAGTAAATGGAGGCACCAAATTATGAGAACCGACAAGCGAGCGCTGAGACCAAAAGAAAATCGGGAATCGGTATTTCTGGCGTAATTTAAACTCGCGGCTTTTCTTGGTTGCTAAGGTATTGGAGGATAATATTTTTTGTTTTAAAACCACGATTTTCTTCCCATCAACTAAAATCCAGTTCATTCCCGAAAAAGCCGAATGGGAAGTATCGAGGACCCCGATATAATTGTCCGATTCCTATGGCTTCCTCAACTTGAGTAAAAGATCATTTTACTGGCAATCGCTACAGCAAATTCAGCTACAGGGAATGCTGAATGAGTGAAAATGACTGCCACGCTAGCAGCGAGAATTTTTCAGTGCACATAGGATAAGTCAGATAAGGTGGGGCAAATTCGATGGCCAATAGGCATAATGCAAGGAAGGATCGCGAAGAAACGTGCACATAAGAAGGGGGAGAAAAGTTGCGGAATAAAATCTAGTTAAATCTGACTATTAATTTTGGGAAAACCATCAAGTTTCGAAGCGACTAAAAGAATGGAGATTTGTAAGCATTAACTGCATCATGACTGTTACAGTCCCGAAGGTAGATGTGTTAAACTTAATAGTGTAAAGATACACCAACGATACAAAGGCCAAGTTTGACGTTGGTATATACGTGACAGAGAGCACACAAGGTGACTTCTTTAGCAAGGGATTGGGCCAGAATGAAATTAGTAGACAGTAGTCCTATCACAAATAAAATATAGTGAATGAATTTCGCTATTGAACCTCAGACAAAAGCCAGCTTTCAAGGAAAACAGCTCAGGCAAAACCCCATCAACTCGGACGAAGATTTTTCACTTACCGAAGAAACTTGATGTCTACGAAACTAGAGTGTGAGGAGAAATGTCAAAAATAAGTCAATGCAAATCCATGATGGAACGATGCTGGCAAAAGTCATGGAGAATTTTCATGTAAGTTAGTTATCTTGGTAAAGCTGCGCGCAACAATTATTTTTTACCCCATTCCTCAATGATAGATTATAAAAGTGATTTACTGAAAAAATTGTCAAGCCAGATAATAATCATAAGCTAGGGCCAAATGACACCCCAGGTTATTACCAAATTGGTGTTTTTGTTACTCACGGGATTTACATGTATGACAATGGATTGCATCTTTTTGGCTGTTGCGTGGATACCTCTATAAGGCAGACTGTAGAATGCAAAATGATTGTTCATTCTTCACCACAAAATTGCTTTGCCTGGTTTACCAATTTTTCACATAATATCTCAGCACTTAGTGAGAAATTATTGGGACAAGATTTCGTAGCAGCTGAACGTGATTACTTTAGGTAAGTGGAGTTACTTCCTTAGATCATCCAGCGTTTTGAATATAAACATTTGAGAGGGAACGCAAGTACTACTCAAGCCCCTAGATCCGTCCCGTCTGGGTTCGAGCCCCAGTCAGGACAGGCTCTTTGGCTCCCGGACGCATTCAAGTTTTTGAAGTCTAGTGATAACTAGGCTCTGGTATGAGTAACAAGTTTAATGATTGCTAGGTCCCGAAGACCACTACAACTGGAGTTGCAAAATGCATAAATGTTTGAAATACTTGAACAAAACTATAGATAACTGTTTTGACTTCCAGAGGTTTTTTCATTGTTGAACTTGAACGATGATTCTTTTCAAAATAAGTCTCCGGGATTGTGCAACACTGGGACCGAATTCCAACATGTTACTCATCCGACCGTACAATTATTCGCCTCAAATTCGTTACTTCTTCGTTACCTCTGGAGCTTTCTCCATCTGGTGTAGAACATGGCTTTTACTGTCTCTTTAAGAGGATGAATGTGTTGGAATAAAAACCTTTGTACTCGATGTCAATCCAGTCCTCGTGTGTGTATCGCCGACACACTATGATTGCATGTCGTTTAACGCCTGTAGGCTACGAGACCAGGTCGAACAACGACGGGTATCTAGCATTGTCCACACTGGAAATACCCGAATATATTTTTGTAGTGTTATCGTAACTAAGCGATTAGGGCAAACATTACCAAATTGACGGTGGAGTTTATGTTCGGGCTCTAATCGTGCCACTTTGAACGTTTGAAACCTACGGACATTCGTCAAATAAGTCGAACCGTATTGTTTTTCACGTCACAGTCTATCAAGCCAGAGTTGTTATTTCAGCGAAAGTTTTTGACAGACTATTAAAAACAATAAACAAATGATTACTAAGTTTGGAAAAAGCATATAAAAGTCACGTTAACTAATAGCAGTTATCTTGATCACAAATTCGAACTAACAAACAATCGGTCCTTCATATTCCTAAGCCTCTGATATTATCAGGCCAGTTTTGTCACGAATTTCTACGTGTGTGAGAGCTCTTTTACCTCATCGGGAAGCTCAGACAGGCCAGAAACCGTAATCATTTAACAAAAATACTTCGTTTTCCGTGCTGGTACGCTATACAACAAACACATTTTGTTGACCAGGACCGAGTCACAAAGTCTAGCCAGTTATTACGAAAAGATTATGCTGCCATAAACCATTACCGAATGTTGTCTCTAAACCCATCTGGGCAATATACTCAGTAAAGCACAAGGATTAGCAATCGGAACCAACGACCACACACACATCTGAGCTCGTGTCACCGTTAGATGAACGATCAGCGCTTGGCTGCCAGCATGATTGCTCCGAGGTTGGGGTAAGAAAGATGCAGGCGGCTGCGTGATGCTTGCCCCTACACCATACTTTGAAATCCAGTCTTCAATTCTTCCCAGACCGTCACTATCCCCAACACCGATGGATGGGGTAAGTCTTTGAAAGTGCACTATACTCATCACCATCGCCGTTGTTATTCATCGGGATCTTTTACTGCCCACCCACATGAATAGATTCCTCCTCATGAATTCGGAAGTCTCGATGTCGTCAAGCGTTTGGCTCTCATACCGACCGCCACTTATCAACCCACCGCAAACGAATCGTTCGGTCAGTGTGGAACACCACCCTGATCAGCGTAATGTAGCTCAATTCAGACGTCCAGTCACGTCAGCTGTTCCGTAGTGCCAGTCGAGTGACCACCTAACATCATCCATCGGTCAGACGGTTGCTAACTCTGAGACTAAAGTGTGTCTGAAAGGAAACCGACTTCTGGTTAACTAGCTTTGGGTAGACAAAAATGAGCCTGACAATATTGGATTTTTACTATATGGACGACCAGAGACACACCCAGGAAAATGTGCCCTTAGTCCCCTTTTGAAATAAACTATTGCCAAGCAAACATTAGGGCCAGGATTAGCGTGTTTGTGAAAACAGAATTGCCGAGTGCGACAGAGCAGGGGGAATAATCTGGAGGAAAAACCGGGTTCCCTTGTATCTGTGTTTCTGCGTGTTTATGATATACGTGCTATATAATTACATTAAATAAATCGTAAATCAAATACCTCGTTTGTATTCCGCCCCGGTGGGTGTGACCCGTAGTGAGGTCTTTAGAACGGTAGCACCGTCTGTCAGGAAAAAAATCGTTCTCTTAAGTATTAGTCCACAGATGACCAGGAAACTAACAGTGTCATTATAACAACAGCTGCATCAAGCAGGACCAAATTGCTGACGCCTGTTTCCACATCGAGAGAGAAACAAATATAGTATGTGGTAAAACCGCCGAATTTTCCTATGCCACCGTACTGACTTTACTTTCGGACCGCAGTCAAATAAGTGATTTCTTACAGGTGAGTCGAAATTCAATAGACTGGGTAATCAACTAACCACTAGTTTCAAGAAAGATCATCTACTTTTTCTAGTCCTCACTAGAAGGAGTTAATATTCCCTATTGCCTGTCTAGCACTTTCAGAAACACTGTGTTTGACATAGAATAAACTATACTTGTTGACGACCTCGGCGTTGACAATAAGGACAGCTCTTTTGTACAGAAAGAATCAGAAACAACTGACTTGGAAGAGTCTCGTTATTCCTAAGTCCCTTTGGTGCGTGAGAACTTCTGGCGAGCCCTCGGCTACAGGCAAGACGTCAGAAAACGTTTACAACGCACCGGGTAGTTCGGACAGGACAGCGGGACAAAATAGGCCTTAGATATTGGTCAAAATAATTCGAAATCTTTTGCTTTCGTCAATATCCTTCATTGCCTAAAAATTGCTGATTTCCTTCCCACGTTATTGAATTTCACTTTAGTCTCTTAGTCGCTGAACGAAGAGAAACTATAAATCCAGTCGGCTTCACGTGTGAACTAAATGGGTAAATCGAATGATGTGCTCATTTTCTAGAGAAAAAACTGTTAGTTTGATGCACATCCGTGCAAAGCCTCTAAAGCTGCCATTTAAAGTTCAGCTCATTTCAGTCTGGCTGTCCCCACTTTGCACGGATGTGCTCCGACATTGTATATTACCATCGTCTAATCTAACCAAAGGAACGAAGGAATAACGAATAAACAAACATCAATTAGTAATCAAGAAACCATTTAGAACAGGTTTTAATTTCTTTAGTGTTGTTTCTTGGAAAAGGTCACGTGGAGCGCAGTCTGACATTCTAATTGTGCTTGCTTGAGAAATTTATTGGTTAAACCTATCACACCAATGTTTTAAACATGCCGCCCGGTTTTCTAGGCAGTACGTGTTTCGCAAGATGAGGCCTACTGCGGCAACCTATTTATGGGCATGTGTGACACGTGCCTATAACACCATGATCCGTTTATATTAGGCCCATTTTCGAAAGGTCGGTTACCGATACATAATAACCTGTGACCATTGAGACCATGTTGTTATTATACCGAGATCTCGAAAATAGAAAGTCTTCCGAATTTTCTTATCTACTTTTTAAATAGCGCTACCAGAAAAAAGCGGGAGACTGAAGACCATAAATAACAGACGCAACCAGAAAGCCCAGAAAATATTTACCGGTCTTGTTACAGTCGTGGGATACGAACTTCGATAAGAACCAAAGCCTAATCGATAGTGGAATAATACAAACACCTTTTATGTTCCAGGTGTGAGACTTCAAGATATTTGCATTTATGATCACATCTGGATCATATGATTGCAAGGATAATGCATGCCCTCCCGTGTGACGACTGTGACCGGTACAGAGGCCCCCAGACTAGTCTGCGACCCCTAGTTCATCTATTTTTATGCAGTACACTGAAAATACTTAGGGATGCCAAATTTCCTCCGAAGCAAGCAACCGGTGAATATGGCGTACAAATAAGTGATAAGCCTAATAACCGTTTGGCCGTCCAGGCACAAACCGGTTGGCTATTTCTGCAAACTGTGATTGACAACGGTTTTTCGTCACCGGCCTCTGAACTACGGTGTTCTGTGCTTATCTGCAACATCATCCGATGTTAATACACTCTCTACAAATCATGTAGCTGAAAAATGAACCAATGGTGACATTGCAAACATAGAAGAACGACATTATTCGAAAAGTCGAAGTCATTTTTCACAGATAGGACTATTCATTCAACCTTTTTCGTTTGCCGTAAAAGATTACAGTTTAAGGAAAAGCTTAGGATTGTGGCTTAATGGTTTTCACAGTTTTTTATTGAATTACGCAACCTCACTCTCACAATATTCTTCACACTTAGTTTCGGTGGGCTGCAGACTGCACCAAGAAATCCTTGGCATCATAAGCTTTTAAGCAGCAAGAGTGCAGAGAACCGAGAACGTACAAGTCGTGTTGACTTGCGTACGCACCAGCTATTCACCCTGCCTCAGTAATCCGATTTGTACTCGCTGAACGAAATCATAATTCCTCTTCCTCTGGTCACACGGTATTATCCGCGAGTTGTCAAAACACTATGAAGAAGACGTTGACAATGGTTGAAGTCTGTGGTAATCCAAAGGATAGGGAGGATAGTGCTAGGTAAGATGCCAATGGATTTGTGCTGAATTATACTGTTGCCCATCTCTGTTCTTGTTGCTGTGTTTGGTGATGATGATAATGTTGCTGTTGTTATCGTTGTTGTTGTTGTCGTCGTCGTCGTCGTTATGGTGATGATGGTAGTTGCGAATGCTGAATATTAAAATCTGATTTAAAATGTAAATAGCTGCACGTCTGTCAGCAATCAGAAACAAACGTAACTGACTGGTCTTCGCAACCGCTCCTCTTCACTGTTTCTGCCACTGCACTAATTGATGAGTTGCCTACCCCTTGCATCTATCGCGTTCGTGTACCCCATGTAATTGGTTGCTACGCTTTTATGCAATAAACCTTCTGTGACAGTATGCGCATTTGAGTACGCAGAGCAGACAGGGGAGAAATAGAGTGGACGAATCTGTCTGATCGGACTTTTCGACATGTCGCAAACGAATGCATATGCACTGCTCCGATGACTGCTATTCAACAAATGATATGTAGTGTATTTACACGGGCCCAGACGATTGACATACATGTGTCACCTAAGCTGACAGACGGTAGCGAACGAGCATCAAACACCAAAATGTTCTTCATTCACTTCGCTTATTCACTGCTCCCTACCCTCGTCCTCGCCTTCCCTAAATCCTCTTTTTGCGATGAGCGCAGCCGAGGTAACAAATGTCCTGAAGTGGATAATTTTATAAAAACCTGTCATCTAATTCGACCTGTAGCAATGATCCTCAAACCAGGAAGATTTGTATGTAAGATATGACAGCTTTTCACATGCACTAAGTGGATTGCGAAACTGATTTTGCACTGTCTACATCGTTTTTATGTCACATTACAGTCACCGTTATTGAGAAATGATTGCACTTCCTATCTCACCATAAGGCACCTAACTGTGTGATGCTCTGTCTGATGGACTTGAACAGGCGGTTAACAAGATTGTCATACAGTGGGTCCATTTTTGTTCTCTTTTCTTTATTCATTCGTGGATGTCGCATCCGCGAACAATGTATCTGTGTGGTCCCCGTAGGGTGTTAGATTTTTACAAAACTACTCACCAATACCACATTATTTACCGTTCATGTGTGTGTCACCCTTCTTCAGTTCGGTTTTTCATTACCGGACAGGAACCATATGGCATCCTGGCTCGGTTGAGGTATGCAAACGTCTAACCTATTCCGTAAGGGTCACTCTACCTCAATATTTGGTTGACCATCACTAATGTCAGCACGTACTTTGGCAACTATGTATGTATGGTACTGTAGTTCACGCGGAAACCCCCACGTGGTTGGTGCATCACTGAAATCCCGTTTCCCCCTCCGGTAATCTGACACGAGAGTGCAGATTACTGTGTGAAGTCGGAAAGCATAAGTGTTGTTGTTGCCAATGTTGCTGATGGCGATGATGAAGATGTCGTCGGGACCGTGTGCGCGGCTGAGAAAGCTTAACCAAATTAGGGGAGAGGGAAGAGTGAATGGGTGTAGCCATTGATCCTGGAGCGTGTACCGTAATACGCGCACTGGAATACGTGAAGAAACTAGCTATGTGGTTGTACGTGACGAAAGAGGGGGACAGAGTTTGGGCACAATCGCACTCACATTTTGACCAGAATTTGAGCCTGGATAGGCCTGTCGAAATAAACACACAAACCCCACGACGCGTGCTACTGTGCACGTAAAGGGTACGTGAACGAATCTCGCAGTACATCCATAAACCTACGCAGCTGGTGACAATAATCCTAGGCCTATGGCGCCTTGGACAGTCAGTCAAGCAGCTAAGGTTTTAACAGGATGCATATAACATGACCATAGACTACAGAGAAAATGGAATGATCAGGACAGCTACATTTGAAGAAACATGTGGATGAACTTTTAAATAACAGTGAGATCAGAAACAGCTAATTCTTCGCGAAACTCATGCATATTCGCTTACCTGATTCATGAAGCGCTACACCCAGTGAACTTCCTACGCTATTAGGACGTAGTTGGGGACTGGAACAGTATGCGTCCGGGAAATCGGCGCTACCAAATTCCGTCAGGACTGATGCGTTGCCTCGAGTTCCATTTCTCACGATCAACTCGTTCGTTCTGGTTGCGCCAGCAGCAAGGCAAAGCTCATCGTCGTAACTAACCAGATCATCGAATTCCACAGGATCACAAGCTTTGATAGTATCCGCTCGACCGCTAAGTAACGACGGCAACAAACCGCCTGGATTTTCAGTGGTAGGATTAGATCCGGCATTGGCATTGATCAAGGATTTTGCTTTGAATAAACTACGGTCGAGCGGACTGTCCGCGGATTCATTGGAGCCCACTAGCTTAGGCATCCAACTGGACTTCGGACTCAGTTCCAAACAGGATCGTTGAGAAATATGAGCGTGGCTGAGACAACAAACCTGTTCGTTTTGAAATGCAATTTCTTCACCCGGTTGAAGTAGCCGATCACAGATGGCACACCGAAAACAGTCCAAGTGGAAAGCCTGTGAACGAACTCGAAAAACCAGATCTGATTTGCTGACGATCTGATGACAACCCGCACAACGGTAGAAAAACGTACTAGTTTCCCGAAGTGTTTCGATGGAGGCGCAGAAGAAGTGGACGAAACAGGGAGAAATGGGGAGAGAGCATAAGAATTCATCATTAGAGCTTATTAAAAATCAGTATCACTTTGAAAAGCTTCAGTCCTCTTTTTAACCTGCAAAAACTAGTTTAAAACGAATTAGTGGAGCTAGTTTCGTAGAAAATGAGAATATCTATAATAAAACGGACCGACTTAAGTAGCAACTACTTGCACGAAGCAATTCGAAAACTTACACTATTCTTAGACTTGGCTGATCGATTAACTGGTCATCAAGAAACTTCAACAGAATGGTCATTCGTATCCCAAAGACCCAACCAGGATCGAGCTGTTAATCTTCTGTCCGCCAGGCAGATCCCATGATTGCGAATTACGGAATAAAATGTCCGCCATTTGATCACTATCAGTCTCTTGAAGTACAACGACTAATTTGGTTTTAATCAGTGGGAACGCAAAATCTGCTTTTAGACTGGAAAGTATCAACAGAGTCATTGTTTCCCATAATTCCCGCCTCTGGAGCACAACAGGGTCCAGAGGAGGCTGAAATCAGAATATGACCGAATACCCCACCATGTAGCGACAAAAATAGCCTACATTTCGGCTAACCGATGAAGGAAATCGTCCATTTGGACTTGTCGAAGTTCAGCTTCTAGAACAACTAACGATCGCGGTGTATTTTGTTGAGAAACCCTCACTAGTTGTTTGGAATCAGTAAAGATTTTTATTTTCCAGTGGTTGCTGTAAACAGCTTATGTTCGAAATGTCAGAAAGCTAGACAATCTGTGGACAAATGCATTGCAAACAATACTAATTTACCTCGTTCAAATCACCGATGGTCATTTGCCAGTTTTCCCACCTCGATCGGTTCATTTATCGTCCTAGTCTGTTTCTAATCCCAGTGATTGCCACCAACACACCCACCGCCACCACCACAACCGCCGTTCGTATCATCACAAATGAGGTTCCACAGTTGTCGAACACAGTCGTAGTGCTGAAGGTTTATATTCTAGCAGACGAAAATAATCCACATTGTTATGACCTATCTAGAAGCTTTTTGTGGCACACCACTCCCTCTCCTCCCAGGCCAGGCTATCGTTTAACCGGTCCGGTCTGTCTCATAAATACACAGAAAAGCGTAGCCTAAGCCTCGATTAGCGATAGCTTTTTCTTGCTGTCCTCACCAGTGCTTGAATGTACGTGTGTGTGTGTGTGTGTTTTCGTGTACCACTTGTGTCCTTCCAGGCGAGAAATGTGAGGCAATAATTGTAGCGGCTAACTACTGTCTCAATGCATCATCACATCCTAAAAACCTACGTACAGAAAAAATAGCAGCGCACGCTCTGTACATGCATGCATGCGTGTGTGGGCTTGCTTGGTTCCTGCGGCCACGCTTTTCGTTTCTTCCGAGTCTGCCCATTACTCGCACACTGGCTACATAGATAGTACAGCATCGTACAGGACTTTTAACGGCTGATGGCAACTTTTTAGATAATACTTGTAAAGACTTGGCAACATTAGTATTCACCGTTTGAGTATTACTTCCACTGCTTCATCTCGTCCCCACATCCCTATCGAACAGGCGCAAAATGAGCTGCGACCATCAAGGGGACAACATTCTAGGGTCTTGACTGACTCTCTCGGTTCCAAAAATCCATCAACAGGGTTTGCCTTATAATAATGATGAGGTCGTAAAATCTGTCCACATTCCTTCCCCGTGGGCAGCTTCGTCCTCATTGCACAGACCATTCAAATTAACGGTAGCTTTGGGATTGTTGAACTCACCTCTGACTGCGCCCCTATCCATATAATCGCTTACAGTTACAGCTAAACTGGAGCAAATCACAAAAAGATACGAGCATTTTCGCGCTTATGAACAGGCAACCAAACGACCAAAACGATGGGTATACAATTTCGACCGTTTTTTTCGAGTCCCGTGGCCGGGGTTATGCGCTTTTCTGACTACGTAAAGCAGTGCACCTTAGGCGATAGTAAAAATCGAATTACTGGTCGCATAAATACTCAACAGCGTGTCGAACAGAACTGCTAAAATAGTTTTGTGGAACCCATTTGAGATCAGCTATTCACAAAAACAACTAAATTCGTGGGATAGATGGCTAGTTAGTTAGCTGCCTGGCTGCCTAGCTAGATGGATGACTGGATGGCTCCTGATAACCCTTTAATTAAGTACCAAGGCAACATCATCATCATCATCAACAACAACAACAAAATGTATAGTCGATCTATTGACAAGAGTCGAGACCTTCATCCAATAGCCGAATACGCAATCGGAATAAGCAAACGTTTAGGCAAGGGCAAAATGTGTTCTGAGTCTCTTCATATAGAAATATTTCATTGACAGCATCCATATATTAGGAGGGTAAATTGGAAGTGCATTTTATTCCACCCCGAGGTTGCCTGTATTCGTGGGCCTTTGTCACCTGTTGCCCAGTCAGCAAACTGTGTCAGGCTGTGGGAGACGTGTATTTGCCTGTTCATTTGCACCACCGTAAGTACGATTGTGTTCGTAACACCGCTAAGTCGGTCAGATGCAATGACATGCAAGTGGGGCTGAAAATGAGTCAACCGAAAAGCACCGGTTCTGTAGCCGCTATTTTTCACCCCTTTTTGTCTCCCTTTCAGCCTCATTAGAGATAACAGTTTAGTTGGTTTCTGTTTGTAAACGTTGTTACCGGATTTATTTAATATCCCATAACTTAGGGTTTCTGTGGGCCAACCCTTTATCATTAAAGCCAAAAAATTCCAGAAAAACTGTTAGTTTCAGTCTTTGATCTTGTTCTATGATCTGAGGAAATTTTTTTTTGAATTCTAATTCGAATCAACTATGGAGCTCTAAATAGAGTAGTGGCTACTTTTCCTTTCATTACAATTCCTCCGTCTTGAGCTAAGAATCGCCGTAATCAATTCCTTTTTTGGTCCGCTGAGAGATTTGCTCTTGATAAGTGATTCTAGTGGCAAAATCAAGACCATGACTGAGGTAATATGTTAAGCTTGATCAGTCGACAATTGTGCTGATCAGCCATCCACAATTCTAACGACTGAATGAAAAAATTTCATTAATAAACCGACTGGAGTGTGCAGCTAAAAGGGGAGGGGTGCGGACTGGAGAGGTCAGTGCGGGGTTTGCATGCTTGATATGTGCAAGACTGGAAGAACATAAAAACGACCATGTGATTCCGGGGTATGCTTCTCTTCCCATCGGTGTACACAGCAAATTAATCACAAAAAATAGTCATTGTTCTTCGCAGACCGTTCTATCGTCCCGGAACTTGCAGACATTCAGTTGCTGTTTTTCGTGATCCGAACATGCCATGTTCCATTCCATTTCTGAAGCTTTCCTCTGTCACAAATCATTTCAAGTAGTACATACAAATACCACAAAAGCTGCAGCATCAGCGGAGCCCACTTCGGTTAACCATGTCTCCGCCGGCGAGGGGAGGGCTTGGCAAGAACACGCCTTTAAAAGCGCCTTTTGAATGATCGTTGATCCAGAGATCCACACTGTCGGTTCGTAAAATTTTCATCTGAACAGACCCGACAGTCATCACTGGTGACACAGTCTACTGTCGGGTGGGCAAAATTCCTGAAGATCAAAGACACTTTGAAACATGTAGCTCTGTGTTCCAACAGCCCGCAGCTTATATGACGCTGACAGAGGTGAAGATTGTCAAGTGAGCAATGGAGATCCAACCATCAACGAAGTCAGGCCATGAGGCAACCAAATTTCGATCATTCAGGACTATCGATGAGAAGGTGGAGTGACTGACTCGAAAGCACAGGTGATCATCGATGACACCGAGTCAGAGCCCAAACAACAGTTATACAAATAGTCTCAGATACTGATTTATTAATACCACGTTTCAACGACTCCTTTCAACAGCTGCTGCGTATGACCTACCACACTCTCCGGTCTCTGTCTGCACGGGGCGTCCTCCAGTTAATGAATATCTGTTTCGATCAGGAATGCAGGTTCCTTTGTTGACTGATCTCCACCAAAGCTTGCTTATGGATTGAGATTAAACAAGGTGCATTTGAAGGAACGAACAGTAAACACCGATCATTTGGATTATTCTAATAGTATTTTACTATTTCTGCATAGAAATGGATCAAAGGGTCAATCCCAATTAAAATGAGTAGAATGCAGCTTGCAGCGACAAATCAGGACACTTGTTACAAGTCACCACCAAGCAGTTAGTAGCAGGCGCATACCACCGAGTGAATGGTACTAGATTGTTGAAGGTTGGCTAAACGAATTTCTAGTTAAGTGGCGTTTGAGAACGCCCAAACCTTTCTGATTCCAGAAGAGAATGTGACTGTGTTACCAGTTGACCTAGGGACGTATAGTGTACACCACATTTTTAACGAACTCCTATTGCTCGTTCTGCAACTTTAGATAAAACGCGAAACTGTATCACCGCATTATATTTATCATTCATTCAGTCTCGTATCAGCATGCCGTGTGAATTCAAATCAGTGAATATCAAGTTTTGACTGACAGCAGATCAGTCTCACCAAGCTCGATGTGCCCCTTTAGATTTCATGTCGAGTTTACCAATATCGTTCAACCTAATCAATTTAAGCGTCTCCACGGTCCTTATGTTTGCTTTCTAAAACCAGTTCGCATAATGTCAGTTTAACCATTCTGCGGTTTGGTGGGTGGTTTGTTGTTCCTGACTGAGGTCAACCGGGCTAGGGTTTTTCCCCAAAGTAGCAGGATGCTTTTTTGGAGAATGCAACGAAACAACCATTTTCGAAGTCTCAGCAACCGAATTGTATGTTATCAATCTCAGTTTCGTTAATACAAACTCTTCACTCTACGAAAGGAATCTGTATAGATTTGGATCAAAACGGCAGTAAACTGATTAGTTTTCCAACGGACAACGGAGGGCGGAACATAAACACCAGTTCTATCCACTTGACTTCCCAGTTGTTTCACAACCATGTTAATGACCTCCTCTATAATTCGTACTAAACTTGTTTGTTGTACCGGCACACTCAACCGAGCTGAAAAATAATGTGGGTTGCAATGAAAGCAGACCAATTTGAGCAATAAGGGACTGGAATGATGATACAAATATGATTCATCGAATTGATTCTGTGTACACTGTCGCCCCTAATTTCCACAATAGAATTGAGCTAAGTAAAGCCAGTTGACTAATGGATTATGTAGCGTGATGGTAGAGTCATAGTGATGTTGCCAATGTTACGATGCGATTCAGACTAGCAGAACGATTTCAAAGGGTCCCATTCACGAAACAGTTCGTCCTTACACAGACGGAAAGGCACAATAATCATTCACTCCCCCCGGCACTGTTAACTACGGACACTATTAGAGGTCAACGTTGAAAGCACAGTTTAATCAGGGTAATCGATTTGTTTTCCCCCAAAAGTTAATGAGCAGGGGGAGAAATGTTCGTGAGGACAACCATCTAAGGGTGCGGAAACATTTTCCGGTTAACTGACAACGATTTACAAATTCTATAGTGCTCCCGTCACCCCCGTTTACGCATGTTCCAGTAGCACAATGTTGACAGTTTTATCAGAGATGATTAACAGTGATCGCTAAATAATAAACTTGTCCACATTGGTGTATCCATAATGATTACCTAGGAAACTTTCGCCGGGTAAGTTGTCTTAGAAGTATGTATTTAAAAATGTGCTGACATCTTTTATCTTTTCCTCTTCTTGTGAAGTGGAACAAAAACGAGTAAAAATAAAGTTTATGAAAAGTTTTAATGAAATGGAGATTTATTCTCGATCTAGAACATTTGGCCGTGAGACGAACGGTTGCAACTGAAAGGACTTGGGACCGATTTCACCATTGTTGGATAAGATTGATGCCCAGCCTGATTAGTCTATGTGAATTCACTTCACACTGATTGAAATGCAACTGTTTTCTTATTGGAACTTCATCAGCCTGCCCCTCGTAGTGTTTGTTTGGATCCCGCCAGGTGAAGGTAATTTCGCCTGCAAACTTTGGATTTCAAATAGGGTGGATCGAGTTCATTTAGGCTGCATGTTGTAACACTGAGTTGCTGAAGTGATAATCATTAGAAATTTTGTGCTCTTCAAATAAAGTCTTTCAGTAGGTTCTGCATTTTAAATGGGTGTGTAGTTCTGCTTAGTGCCAGCCCGATTTTTACTTTCCTACACTACTA
This sequence comes from Fasciolopsis buskii, assembly GCA_008360955.1. Taxonomy (NCBI): domain Eukaryota; kingdom Metazoa; phylum Platyhelminthes; class Trematoda; order Plagiorchiida; family Fasciolidae; genus Fasciolopsis; species Fasciolopsis buskii. Next base: position 40,644 of record LUCM01003661.1, on the reverse strand, counting down.
TCTCAATTATATATATATATATTCACACACACGGATCCCTAAATTGTAACAGCTGCTTAACGGAATGGATTCAAGCAAAAACAGTTCGCCTTGAAACAGACTGTTTTCGTTTTGGATCGTCTCCAGACGTTCAACTGAATGCATCATCTCCTTTCCTCTCTCGAGTGGTACGAATAACGGGGGTGGGTTGCAGGAAGAGTGCTGCATTAACACCTCGATTGCTTCTCCCTGTAGGTGTGAACAACCACAAAGGGAGGGACAATTTAGCTGGGAATAAATTTTTCAAAAGAATTATGTTCTCTCGCTTGCTTGTTGAACCTATATATGATCAAACACAACTCGTAAACATTGCTTCGGTCTCGTTAGATTGACTGAAAATTTGGGAAACAAAATTAAGTTTTCCATTTGTTACGACTAATTGGTCATGTTCATCAAAACTCCTAGGCTTCATTCGTCCATCAAACAACTCTAAAACATATCTGAAGCAGGAGCTACATATATTGTAAGATTGCCAAATACTGAAGCTGGCGGTGATGAGAATATTCTAAATCACGAGAGTTGCATCCAACTGCCACGAGATGGAAATGCATTCACGGCCTCAACTTTCCAAGTTTATGTCAGCGACGCAGTTTAAATTGCCCACCTTTACACTTGATCAGCACCGGTGCATGGATGTATGTATACACCTGTGTATGTATGTGTGTGCATGTACGTATGTGCACGATTTTAAATTTCCTAATATTAATCGTGTAAGAGTAAGGATTATACAAGTAGCGATAATAGCTTGTAAAATATCCGCATCAAATGTTACTAATACCAAGGTTCTGAAATATTCCACTGGACTGGCTTTGGGTTCCACCCTTGTTCTGAATACTGTGTTGCAGCGAGCATATTTTCCCATTAAATACTGTTTCGTTGGTCTCATGATCCGGCGGATTCGATTAACGTGCCACAATCAGATGAACTAATATTTTCAGGCCAGTTTTCTTGTCACTTCCTAGCGGAATTCATAAGGTAAGTTATTTAATAACGACTCAGTAACTTGGTCAGCTTGACCTTTTCCGAGCGAAAAGTTGTCCTGTCTTTTAAAGAATGAATTGCAATTTATTTGGCAGATAAACCAACATCCACATTTGCACGTGACAGTTAATCACATTTGGGCAGTGTTTCTGTTTGACAGGTTAATTAACCATCAACGTGAGAATGTAGAGGTGAGGCTAGATGTGGTCAAGAGCCGGATTTCCGGTCAACCACCTGCCCCACGGATGTCGACTTCAAATCAGCCAGATCTAGCATAGATAGGATGCGGATGATTATTCAAGTGGTGAATAACTTTCAGCATTGTGGAAATTATCTTGCCGGTGGGAAGGAATATGAGTCTCACTTTGTCGGGGAAATGCGACACACATGAAACCGTGACTAAGTGTTGTCAAAACTTGCCATGTTATGATTAGTTTGATGATGACCTCACAGTTTGTTACCTTTGTGGTCCATCAGCGATCCGAAATTTCACGACATGGGTCTGGATGACTTCCAAATGTGCCACCACCATTTAGCCAAATAGGTTAATCCTGGATTTTTTTCAACCAACGGGTGTGGACACTTTAGCCTGTTTACACCGGAAATCAACCGTTCGACGTTCGAGTTGTGGGTGATTCTCGCTTTCCTCGGACCAAAGTAGCAATAAGTTCCATTTCTTATGATGTATTGGAATGATACGAATGAGATTTAGTGGCGTCCAGCAATATCCTGTTCGTAAACATCCTATCACTCAGTCCTAGAAGGTTGAGCTTTGTGCTTCCTTCACAAAGGATTTCGTTAACAGTGGAAGGGAAATCACAGTACGCGACAACAGTATATCTGTTTTTTGCTTTGGTGAAGTCCTTCGTTGTTCTGACAGAATGTGTTAAATAACTTTTTCCAGTACTCTTTATTCATTTTTGTTATTCCATCAATAAGAACATAATGGACATTCACTCTAGGAGTGAGTTTGCTGCCATATTCCACGCCCCTCCTCTCCAAATGAATAAGGGGTTCACAGCCCGATGACCTGGCCCCATGACATTCCCAAGTAATTGCCACAAATTATTGACCGCCAGATTAGCTGAGGCATCGAGTGCAGAATCTAGTAGAACTCTGTGCCCAGTTATTTCTTTCCCTTATCTACGTCAAATCTACTGTGTTCCGTTCTTTTTGTTGATACATTTCGGTGATCCATTTGAGTAACCGATTCATCGGTAAGCCTAACCCTGCCGACCAATTATACTGAACTGTCATTTTAGAATTGTGGTGGAATCTATTTAGTCAATCTATATGGCAGTATGGTATCAATGAATTGGTGGTCCAACCGAAACTCATGCATATTCCATGTGACTCCAGATTTTTGGCTGATCTTAAATGTTGTTGGTATACCAATCCGTTAACGATTAATTTTCTTCCTAAATTATCTAACGGTTATGATTAACGTATAAAGTACCACATGAGAGCACAATCAGATACATAGAAAATTTCGTAAGCATATCTCGATTAGACCAAATCATTGTTGGTAATAAGAACAAAGGAATAAGAAAACTGTTGGGTGGAATTACATGGGTGCTAGATTTCCAATCATAACTAAGAAGAGAAACTTCAGTCGCCACTAGTGACAGAAGATTCAGCTCGAAAGAAATTTACAATTCCCATTTGACTAAGCCATATTTTGCAATCAGTGTCTGATAACATTCACATATGCAATTTATACATAAATTTGACCATTGATTTGTTCACTCAATGACTTTCCGTTTGTGCTGCAGACGGTTCGTATTTCTTTTCTGTCGATTCCTTTTTAATCTTGTAGCACAAACGTAAACATTCATTTTGGCCTTTAGTGATAATGGTCGGTCATTCGGTCTCTGGTCGGTTTTGGAGCGGGGATGGGGTGATGTATTTCAGCGAACAGTTTCGAACGGATAACATACACTGCTCTGACTTCTGCGATCGCACAAAGTGTGATACGCATAGCCAGATAGCGCGCCATCTCCCTCCCCACACCCCATCCGGAAATCCGCAACTATCCGTTATCGTGACAGATGAACCAACTTTTTTAAGCACAGTCTTTTCAACCGTCAACCAACGATTACTGTCTCCGATGCTCCGTTCTCTCTCTCACTCTGTCTGCCCATGGTCAGTACTATTCATTTCTGCTCTCCATGCTCTTTTGGCACAAATATCAGCATGTGTGAAAGGTCATTCGTTGTCATTGTATTTCATTCAAAATAGCTCTAATGTAGAAGCAAATGCATATCAGGGAAAGCGGGAGCTGAATGGAATCGTGGACGTCGGTGTCTCAGACCAGAAGGGAGAGGAAGGTGCGAGCGGAATCTATTGTTCTCCGCAGGTCGTTAAAGTGAGCTGATAAACTAGTAATGCCGTCCTTCTAACTACGAGCAACAATAACAAAACAAAAACAGTCGCATTCACACCAAAGTACTTCACGTTTTCTGGACGATACACGTGTACGCGATGACGGGAAATTTTGCCCAATCTAATCATCCCGTCGTCTGCGCATACTCAGACAAGATAGGAAAAGAGACAGACGAATCGACTAAGTGAGAGAATAAAGAGAACAAGTTTTGCTGTTAATCTTCTTCTGACACTACTCAATGCAGCATGATTACAGTCGACACAATTACTACGTCTACTAATATGGATAATAGACAAACAGGCGAGCCGAATGCACGTGCAGCTTTCGTATTGTCCGCGAAAAACAGTTCCCCGATCACGGTGCTCATTAATGCACCGGCTATTGACAGTTATTCGCTCTACTCATGTCGTTTCATGTGAGTTATTATTCCCCTCGCGAGTTTGCCATTTTCCACCAACTCTATGACCGATTAATTGACTAACTAGCCACCAACCCTCTCAGTATCGTTATCATGAGCGAGTAGTGTTCAGTAGATGTCCCCCAGTGCTATTTGGAATTCCGTACATCTTACTGTTAGTTCTCCCTCCCTCGTCCATGCGCGAACATACAATACACATACGAGTCCCTTCAAACAACCTTCTGCAATGACCTTCTCCACGATGTTTGTGATACACATCACAAACACAATGGGACAGCTTCCCAAACTCCGGGGTTATCGTGTCGGTCTGTTCGCACGTGCAGCCCGATGATCGAGTCACCTACATGAAACGGTTTTCTGGTCACCTTTTACTCGCCTTTCTGAGTATGACCGAGATCTTTTGATATGAATGACTTTATAGAAGGAGAAGCCAGGCGGAGCGTGGGTGGGTGGGGAATGGAAGTCTGTAACCTGCCTATTTTTATCACTTTCCACAAAAAGGTAAACAGACATCCTTCCCTAACTTCCGCCGGCGGCAACGCGTAATATTCCTGTTAAGTGACAAACGGGTTGCATAATCGATCATAGAAGCCCCGAAATGAACTTGTAGACATGTAATCACCACATGCTAAAACAATCATTAAGGATTGAAATAAATTCGACTGAAATTTTATAGCCATTTTTCGTCTGATCTTGTCTCAGTTGGAACAATACAGTGTGCTTCCTGATCATTTCATTTGACTACTTGTAAAAGCAATTAGTGATGACTAAAATGTACGTGGTATAATGACACGTATGTTGTCCACCATAATGAGACAAACTAAGGATAGTGGAAGCATTTTAGCAAAAGCACTGAGCAGCATGGGAAAAAATAACCATCTGCCGCAGGTAGACCGTTTATGCCATGTTTGCAAGCATGTCGAGTAAAACTAGGGAAAGGGAATAAGTTTGAAAAATCCCAAAGAACATTGAGAACAACACAACGTGGCGAACAAATTGATTAATTACACATACACACAGACGCATTCTTAGAGTTGTGAACTGATGTGACTACAAACCGACAATTTCCCTTGAACCATATCCAGATCATATTTAATGTTATGTATTGGCATGAATACGAATAACTGGGAAGAGAAAGTACAAGATTTACTGAAAAACACCTTTCTCTTGAGGAAGTTGAAAAGCGAAACTAGACATGCTATAATATACGATTCACATTCTCGATTTTTTCGGTACATCTCGATGAAGTTTAATGTCACGGCTTACATGCGAGTGAAAAAGTACAACGAAATTTTCGACGGACAGATCTTCGTTGCAAACAGTGTTTTGTATGGATGGAAGAATTAAACTTCCCCGGAGGCACGCAAGGTTACTGATTCGGCCCTGAATTCTCATTTGAGTCGTTACGACCGTGTGTCTTTCTTTTGTCTTTGTATGAACAATGAATTCATTTACGGATCTGCACAGGGATTTGTCAAAAATCTGTCTTCTCATTTACATCACGAGGAGACTACTTTAGAACCATGTCTTCCTTCTGAAGGCCAGCACTGCTTAACAGGTGAGTTCTCGGTTCATAATCCATGCACGCTCCAAATTACTAGTATGAGGTTGTAACGTTAACAAATAGGTATCCGCAGTTTATGCATCACGACACATGCACACACACACACACACACACACACACAATAGCACTGAGTTCCTTCTGTTTCACCGATAAATGGTTCCACTACCTGATAAGTAGGGCTTCAAACAATGCTAACTGTTTTGAATTACCTCTACCATAAATGAACAAACTCCTCCCCCAAGGGTGACGAACTGATGCTGTAGCAACCCAAATAAGCGTTGAGTTATCGAGGAATATTTTTCATAGATGGCAAATCACCAAATGATGTGGCCTGGTCAAAAAATACACAACCTTGGATTGATCATCATTTAGCTACCAGATCCCGACATCATCTGTATTTAACAGTTCATCGTTGTTGTCGTGGTTTTCTTAGTTACAATCTAACCTAATATTCTTTTTGGAGAAGAAAGGGGAGATGAACCGTTTGGATTAAACTGCTGCACTCCAGTTTGTGTCAAAAGATCAAAGATCTGATGTATAAGAGGTTGTACACTCAGGAAGACTGTAATTTTGCTTAGATGATTCTGCAACTAGTTCAAATAATAGTAAAAAATGCCCTTTTTCAGTATTGTCGAAGGATGTTTTATAGCTACTAAGTAAATACAAACTATTTTGTAACGTGGTATTGCCGGAGTCATTGCTAATCGTCCGTCATTGAGTTGATATAAGTTCCCACAGGGCGGGTTTAACAGAAGTCAAACGTTTAAGGAGAACAATCTCATTACACTTATGGTTACTAGTAAAGCAGAGTGAAATCTAACCGGCAATTTGGCGTAGAAGGATGTCCATCTAGTGATTGTTGATCTCTGTAGACCCCTATCCTCACTTTGGTGATCACCGCACCAGATTATTCGGCAACGTAAACGGATATAAGATCCATTGATGACCAGGATTCAGGTTTCCACATGCAAACTCACGTGATTTCGATTCCACGTGTCCCGAACCTGTCAGACCACCCGCTTTTATCGTTCGGTTCCCTTCTTTCCCCCTCTCTCCTCTCCCTGTTTCCTGTTAGTATTCCTATCACAAGAGGTTAGTTCATCAAATTCATAGTAGCTCCGTTAGACCAGACCTACCATCTGATCACTGGAATCACAACATACCAGTCCCTCGAGTTTCATTTAGGGATCTGGATTGCAATTTAATCCACGCATCGACTCAGTCATTCGCTCTCTATCTGTACGCAGAACAATGGGATTTCATAAAAGCCTATCTGACATACCGCCTTCAAACGCGACATCTGGAAACAGTTGCTGACGTCGACCCGAACTAGTCTACATAAGAATCGCGTGTTGTTCTACCCCGGTAACCAAACGCATGTGATGGTCATCAGTGACATTTTTGGCTCTTCTGATGGGCTGACAGACATCAAGAAGACGGCAAACTGTGACGGACAAACAAACTGACGAGGGAACACTAGGGGAGGATCAAGTCATCAATCCAAGACGTGATGCACACGTACATTTCTGTTTGTGTTTGTGTGAGGGGAGGCGGCATGCTGTTTACCTGCACACAATGAATCAGCATACTGCATTGGCGTTTAGTGTCTGATTAGAAGTTCCGTGTGTCAAAAGCGAGTGCCACCATCGTTTCCGTTTAACATACCTATGCCCCAAGTTTTTCTCATGCAAAAATTCAACTACGGTAGCCCTATTCTCTAATATACTCGTTGATACATTCGGCAGTCATTCTTGAAATCCATTTGAAGAAATGGGGCATTGAGTCAGAGCAAAAATGCTTCCAGTAAGACAGATATGATTATGATGCATGGGCCTGCATTGTGCATGTCACTTTGCGCTACCGATGAAATCTGCCGGATCATTATGAAACACGGATGTTCATGTCGGTAAAGTGGTAGTTTTATCACTTGGAGACTAAATGGGACCCTAACACGACGAGGCTATCAGTGAAATTAGGCCCAAATTGTTTCAAACGTATTGCCAAATTCTGAGGTGCCTTTGGGAGTCAAAGGTCAAAGGGAATGAAAAGTTCGTTTATAATGCGGACATTTTGGACATGAAAAATGCTAGTGAATTTTCTTACATATCGATGAATCAAAATAGATCATCATTTGTGGACAAAATTGATAAGTTGACTTAGCCTGGGTTAAGCTCGCTCAGCTTGGAAAACAGCCTTTTCATTCGTCTCCGTAAGTAATTATTATGCGACGATATCTGCTATATTCTGTTTCGCTATGGTTAAGTAAATGTTTCCAGGACCACAGGGCAACCGATATCAATAATGTAGGTTATTTTCCCTATTTAAACAAGCGACCATTGTAGCTTTCTTATTCATGAATGATCTGCTTTCCGGATATCATCAGATCAAATAAGAAAACCCCGCGGTGTCATTCTAGGAGACCCTGACTAATACTAAACATGTACATTCAGCTACTGTATTTTAGGGAGTGAAGTTGATAGGGTTTATTCTTGTCAATTAGCCTCCACCGATGGGACGGGTCCCGTTAAGCTACGGAGAAAAACAGGCACGCAACAACCGGGGGGCACGTGTTCATCCTGTTGCGTTTGTACATAACCGTCGCGAGTTCAAATCCTCTCAGTCCTTTGGTACCCTTCCAAAAATACCCTACTTTTTAAAGTGAACGAAGGGATAGAAAACTTATTCATAATCATATCAGTATTGTTCGCACTACACGTCGTGTGCACGCGGAGAGACAAAATTGAGGAATTTGGACTTGGTCGTCTTTCATTTTGTCTGTGGAAAAGGACGGAATTTAAAGTTGTCTGGGGATAACTAAAAATTGAGTTGTTACTGAGCGACCAACTTAGACGATCGTTATTTCTAGCTGCGGACCTCAGTACAAATCCTAACCCTAAGGGTTAGTGCTCGATTAATTATAAAACAAGAAAAATCAAGATAAACGACTCACTTAAAATAATCTTCACGACAGTAGGCTTTTCCATCTCGAACAAAGCAGGTCGGATCATTTCCCAACGATCGATGACATTTGGAACAGTTCAAGCATCGTCCATGCCATTCCAGGTCCGGTTGAACATGCAAGATGAACGGATCATAGATGGCCGATCCACAGCCGACACACAGGGACGAATTTGATGATGCCGACGAGGAATTCAGGTGAGCCCAATTGGCCCCGGTCGAATATTCTCCCTTGACTTGAAGTTACATGGAACAAAGTGAAGGGGTGGTACGTAGCTGAATGTGATCAATAATTACAAAATAGAGAAAAAGAACCGCAGATTACATTTAATGTAATTCGGTTAGGTTTTTCGCCAAACGTCCGATGATGCTGTGCCATAAAATTATCAGTAGCCGTATTTTCCACCGAAGTGTTCGAATCGTTTTTGGAAATTGGCTCAGTAATAGTGAGTCTTGTTAGCTCTTGGCAATATTTTATTCCACCAGTTGATTTGGCTGGTGGATAGTTTTACCTAGTTTGATAGGGCCTAACACTGGGATAAATTCCGCTTGTTATTATCTCTTTGTTGATGCCATCCTTGTACAAAGTCATCCGCGTCAAGATTCGGAGATGTATTTGACAAACCAAATAGTCTGGCATGGTTCTAATTTGCTTCGAGCCCTCCAATCCACATAGAAACAAGTTTGGTCATAGTGACTTTGATTGGTGCAGAAGTGTGCCAATATGTGAGCTTTATTAGAGTAGTCATCGAGTCTAACAGCCAACGAGGATACTTGGAGAAAGACTACCCAACTGAGAAGACAATTGTACAATCGGCAAGCAAGATGACATGATCGACTAAGGACTGATCGAACGAGCAAGCATTTCACCGATTCACTGGTGGACTGATGAACCTACGAAAGACATAACTGAAACTGTTTGTTACACAGGGATAAATATCACGTTGACCGGAAGAGCCGATTAGTGAACACTGGAAGATCCATGGTAATATGTCACTTCCGAATTTTCACAACATTGCTGGGAATAGCATTAATGACCACTCTGTCAACCGGATAGGGCAATAAGACAGATCGCTTTTTTGGGTAAGCAGGTGACGATCTGTTTAACTACTGCTTGTTCGCGTTAGGAAAACACAACTTGTTCATTGTCTCCTGCATTGCGACATTAGACCTCAATGCTATGGGACTCCGGCAGCCACGGAGAAAAGCTTTCAGTGACATAAACCCAATTGAGATTCGAACCAGATGACAATGAACCATTGTTTTACGCATACTGATGAGACCAGCGCTGTTCGAACAGTGAAGTGAAAATTAGCGACTACGTATGAGGCTCCCATTTCGATACGGACCTCTAGTTCTCCATTGTCTGCTGGAAAATCAGTAAGCTACTACTAATTACACGACAGATTATAATCATAATTGCACGACGTAGCTGCACACTAGTCTGATCAGGTTTGGTGAATTTAGGCAAACTCACAGAAGACTGATTCTATCGAAATGCTTCTTTGCCCCATGGAACTATTGTGCAAAGGGCTACAACCAACGAACACATTTTATCTGCTAATTAGACAAATTTATTTTTTCCGAGTATATTGTACACGGTAGCTACCCATTGACCAACCATGTGTTCACTCCCCGAACAATGTACGCAACATTTCTAGCATCCATCCCACATCATTTTATTCCAAAAGCACTGAAATCTGCTAATCAAGATGCATTTCAAAACGATTGACACCTTTCTTTCTTACCGTTTACATACTTTTATTGATGAAATAACAATGTGCATCTTTTTTCAAGAAGAACAGCGCAGCCGACAAAGACTAAGGAAGTTGACCGGCTGTGGAAATATTCAAACCCACTCATTTCACATCTAAAAGTTATGGTCTCAACTCCCTGATCACCGTCGATCAACATTATTATTAGTAGTAGTAGCAGTATTAGTGGTAACACTAGCACACGGCACCTGTCCGACTTATGTTATCAGGGAGATTTTCTGCTCTAGTCCCCTTTTCACATATGTGCAGAAGCCACGCAGCAAAACTCAAGCAAACTTAAAAATAACGAATAAGTTTAGAAAATACACTGTGGATTTACACGTCAAGATCAGAAGCAATTTTCAAAACGCTGACCTCGCCTGAGGCTACGACGATGGTCAATTTTTGCTTGTAGGGTACAGTTGAAAGAAAACCGGAACTCTAGAATGAAACAATAACAATGAACTGGGACTTATTCAAGAAACACTGGCAGATTTCGAAACGAACTTATTGTGTTTGTTTAAAACAATCAGAAATTGGTTACTGGTTCGAACAGCTAAACAAATAAATAAACAAGTGAACTAACGAGCAAACAGGAAGCTTGTCTTGGACGAGGCATGCGATCTGGTTGTTGTTATTTTTGCTGTTATTGTGGCTATTGTTCATCTTCCGCCAATGCCCTCCAGTTCCAGATGTCAATACAATCCGCTCTTCCTCTTCCTAGAGCAGTCCTCATTTCAAATTCATTGTGTTTACTGATGACCGGATCAAGGAAACCAGACAACGTTTGGGACGGTTATTGTTTTTATGACATCCCCTAAAAATTACTGCTTGTCTTACTTTTGCCTGATTGCACACAGAGCTCCTAAAGAACGCCGAATTCGACTCCGGAAGAACAGCAGAACAAGAAATTAAAACCCGGTCTAACTAGTCATGTTATTTTTCGGACTTTCCCGAAATTTCCATCCCCGAGTCTTTCGAGTTTCCCTCCTATCTGTTATTTCATGTTCTGTTTTACTCGAGCTCCGTCTATCCACCATCCAACTTTGTTTGTTAACATATTATCCAGTTTATTTCTGAATACACCAATGGTCTAATTTGTTGTTTACGCAATTTTCCAATGGAACCGACCTCTCCTGTTATCATTATGGTCAACAGAGTTACACACAGACACACGTAAAATGTAAAGCTGAATCGGATAGATAAACCTAAATGATACTAACGATTGTGGCGCCGAATTGATATTTTCAAACACTTGTCCGTATTGCATTTCGGTAATGCTCTTCTGGTTGCGCGCTTGCTGGCAGACCCATAACTCTACCTGGATACTAAGGCATATGACAGTAAGGAATAATTTATGAAATTCGTCGCATCACATTACTTCACTACATGTTATACGGATACAGCACTAGTCCTCCGGACCTCAGAAGAGCCGAATATGACCAGACAATGTGAACTCTATTGCCTCATCATGATGCATGCATATAGGTACCGCTGCGCACACAAGCTCACACGCTCAAAGACTGCAGCACCAACAGGACAGTAACTATTCTAATATGATTCCTTGTTGCTGTTAGACGGCTAACACAGCTCGTTAGCTCGTGATGCGAATTAGCATTTGGCCATATTTTACAATGGTTGCCGATCAAACTCCGAATTTAATCATATCCCACTCAATGGATGGTTTTGTCCTGCGACAGATAAGGACGTACACACCACTAACTTCAAACTCGGATTACGCACATGCACACGCACACATTACAGATGTAAACCAATATACACCGGCAAAGCCTACTATAACTCGTTGTAAGATCAGTCAAGTAAATAAATTGTGATTAGATCTGGATCAGGTGGAAGTTACTCCATTGGATTTGCGCTTTGGGATGACACGAAAAAACAGTTTCACAAAATTCCATCCTCGACAAAACAAACTTAAATTTTACCAAACGGTTAGTGTGAATACGAACAAATGAGCTTAAACTCATTTCAACAATCGTCCCGTTATCCTCCGCATAAATATTATATAAGACGAGGGGCTCTTTTCGAATGGACTGCACTCCACTTATTTCGTGCGGTAACAAACTAGCTAGTTAATCGCAGCTGGAAACGGTGGGAGGACACTAGACAGACATTCGCTCACCTGGATGTAATGTGCTCGTGTGTAATCTGGGGAAACAAGTCTCTTGTGATTTGTGAAAATGAAGTCAGCTCGCAGACAGATCATACTGAACACACAAGCTTTCTTTTGTGCTTTCATTCTCAGTGTTCTCCTTATCGCTTGGAAATCAACCACCTGGCAGACAGCTTACTGATCACCAAATGTAGAGAACCTTTAGTCCAAAAGAGTAATGCCACTTTCTTCCAGAGAATGCCTCATCATGTGGCCTAAACTATCCATTCACTAAAGACTAAAACCTACTTGAACAATACTCATTGAGGTTCAAAGTCACGTGCTTCGTGTTACAGGCAGACAGAACTTAGATTCGGCACAAATGAACTGAGCATTCCACTACCTGCATTTGAGTCGACATTCGATTCCTAAATTTGGATGGCATGAGAATTTTCAGTTGATTTGACTATGGTCCACTGTCCCCAGTATTGGTGAAATACACTGGCATGGCATTTTCGAACAATGGAACCGGTTCTCCCTCATTGGTAGTTTATATCAGAATACACAGCTGATTCTCAGTTTTGGCTTCATTCCGGCATGATTCTGGGTCCCGCATAGCTCAGCTCTAACACGGAGCAGACCAATAAGGAACAGTGTCCACAGGTCTGTGGAAAAGTATGACTATTTGGATGTCATACTTTTCTATCGAGCTCATCAGTGCGAAACAGCACATGATTCACTCTGCACAACCGTGTGGTCCTATGCATACACATACTCACATTTACTATGAGCTATCTCATGTACCATTACTTACCCCCTATCCAAATTGAACAAGCTTTCATAAACGCGTCATGGCAGCGAGAAAATGAATCAAGAACAAAATAAAAATGGGAATTTTGAGTGAAATAAACTTCCACATTATTAGGTTTGCACTATGCAATTGCAAGTCAACTGCGGTTACGGTCTCGTAGTCTGCTGTACTGTAAAAGCTGCACCACGACTCACGGTTACCCACTTGCAACCTCAAAATCACTGTTGCCAGTAAGGTGAGACCTTGGCTATTTGTGAGATTTTCTTATCATTCCCACCAAAGAATTAAATGTTGCGCGCAATAGTTTTGTGGCACAGACTCATGCTCAGCTGAAGCAACTCGTGTAAGTTACCTCAATCAATTTCTTCTTGTCGTTTTACTCAGCAATATCACATAACACCAGGTGACACGATTTACTGCCTTCGTTATTTAAACAGAATAGCAGAAACTAGATTAAAATAAAAACTATTGCAACGGGATTTTCAACGGAGCAGACAGATAATTGTCCAATGCTCATGATCGCTGAACTTTCAATTAAATGACCGGACACATGACATTGTCAGCGAGGGCTACAAGGTGAACACTCATCACACCAAGTTGGAAAAGGACAGCCCCAAATGACTCGCCGCGCATTATTAAAATCCAGTTGACCAATAGGAAACTATAGAATAACGGTTCAGCTGTGACTTCTTTGTACCCTCCAACTAGACCGTCCCTTACTTCCAGGTCAGTCATCTGGTTAGCGATTTCCTTGAACCGTAAAATCTAATGAGGAATAAGGGTGCTACATCATATGGCACTGATTTCCGGGATATCATTGCAGACTTTCCCGGCGGGCACAAAGGCTAAGGAGTTCAACCTCAGGTCATCCATTCCTGGCTCGCTTCCCAATACGGGTGCGGCGGATATGCACTGCTGATGAGACCTACTAAGGATAAAGCAACCTTTCTGGGATTCTACGATCTTTAATGGCGAGTTTAGTATTGATGCGCCACGATGAACTTGAAAACCACATTACACTCACTACTACTGAGAATTTATATAAGCGGCTGTTGCCACAGTCGTTGAAAATTTGTCAACTATTGATGATCACGATTTGAAAAAGCACTTCAGAAGATCTCAAACCTAACACGGGTGGCTTTAGGCCGCAAGTAATGATATTCAGCCACGTAAGGACCCAGGTGAGAGATTTGTATATTTTTCAATGGCATCAAACTGATGGATGATGCTTTACAGGGCGATTAGTCATTAAGTAAGTTTAACTGAACACTGAAAAACACGAATGGTATTTCACCTGGAGACTGATCAGTAGAGCATGCTCATCACCTTGGATTCGGACTTTAAGCTTACGATGAACAAATACGATTCGAGTATTTTGGCCTCAAAGTTATCTGAGCTACCTATAAGTAATTCGTTTAGTATCAAACCAACGTCAGTCAGTTCCATCAACTGTCACTGGGAGCACCCTGGATCAGTAAGATGTGAACTAATTCGAGGAGTGTTATGTGTGCAATAGACCTGACCATTCCTAAAAACGCAGATGAAATAGTTCTGTTTACTATTTCTGTGATATCTTGGTGCTCTCTGAGCTACTGACACCCTTCAAGATGGCTCATTTTGAGTGGAAGATGTCTTTTAATACAAAGATATGCACATACTTGTCCGATTTATTTGGCATTTAGCTGATTGATTCATGACTAACTCAGATAGGGAATTTTGAAGAGAATTTTAGACAAATGCTGTCACGACTCGAATCCCAAGCAATTTGCGACTTATCAGTATCGATGTCAATTTATTACGTTCACCCATTTGTTGGATGAGATAATAATCTATTCAGCACGGGTCTCATTATCAGGTTCAGGTTTTCTGATTTTCTCCTTCACAGTTAGTGAGTGCAGCCGAACCCAAAAACTACGGCACAAATGCGTTACAAACGAGAATACTACTAGCATCTGTGGCAAAAAAACAATACTGCCTTTGTTGGTTTGAACAAACCTTTCCATTACCATGGTATTTATTTATAACAATAGTTAGTTAAAAACCAGTTCTGATTTTCTTTCCATATTCAAATTGATGTTCCTTAACACCGACTGAATTCACTAGCACTTAAATATCACAGAGATGAATTCTACCGGAATGATTTGTCTAAGTGACGGGGTCAACAAAGGTGGTCATTCTGATAATGCGAAGACCTCTTTCCCTGCTCTTTTGGAATAATCGTTGGAATGAACCCAGTAACTCAGTAAATAATCATAAATCTTCGAGAGCAAGAGTGTTTACGATGTTTTGTTGGTCACACTTCACTGTAGGGTTAATTAGGGCAATGGACCGACGCGGTTCAAATAAAATGTACGTTGCTAGTGTCATTCTCCCTATCCCCGACTCGTTTTTCTTTTATCTTGAATAGTTATCCTCATCAAGAATCACCATTGTCTAACCTTTCAAACCTTGGGGTTGCCTACGGCGGGCATCGTCATTATTCAACGGTGACCTGTTTTTTGGTGCATCATAGGGAGAAATGGATGAGTGTGAGATAAAACGTTATCCAGGGTAAAGTAGTCATGGAAGATGTCCTCAAATGACAAGGTCACTGGTCGGCTAGTCAGTCAATGATTTGACCAGCTAACCAGTGCCTTGCACGAGAAAGATCATCAAGGACAATTTAGACACCAGTCGAACTTAGTCATGGAGGTTTTCTCGGGCAGAACTGTGGTCCCCGTGAAAAGTTTGCGGAAGGTAAACGAAGCTTGAAAAAACTGTCGTGACCATCAAACTGATCACTGAAGATCAAAAACCCCAAGCTGGTTTTAGTTTAAGCACTAACGCGAGGACGGCACCATTAGAAATAATATTCACTACATTACTGTCTTCGTTATCACTACCGAAATAACATGACTAAGAACAAAAATGTATAAAAAGTCATTTTTCTGAGTCGATAACCCATTAAAATGATGAAAGCAAATGACCATAGCAAATCATTAAGTTACTTAATGGTTTCTCTACAATGCTTGATGGTAGTGAATTTGAGAGGAGCGTTGCATGAACGTGCGGCCCCATGTTGTCGTGTTATCAACAAGAAGGTGTACACAGTTGTCGAGTGACCTATGTTAGTGGTATTCTTCACTTTTAGGTGCGTCACTTGTTTTTCTTGTTTTCCCCCAACTCCCCGCGCCCCTGAAACAGAACATATAACAGATTGGAACGGGCCAGCAGAATCCCCGTCTAATTCTAGCAGGTCATTGATATCAACACTTCGTGTACCGGGATACATATTGTCTGTTTGCATCCGAAAAGGCTATTTTGGCTGAGGCTGTGACCACTGGGGATACCGGCCCATGTCGTTCCGTGGAGGTACCACCGGAGTTCAAAATTTGCTAACATCATTTAGCTATTAGCTTATGCGACCCTATTCATCCCGGGCTCAGCTTTGCCGGTCACACGTTATGGGACGAAGACCAATTTATTATTCGTTTTCATATGCTCTCTGCGCTTTTATGCTGCAAATCCATCACATCTTATTTCCCCTTCCCAACTCCCTGTGTCGTCTTCAGTGTATTTAGGTATACTAATCGACTAAGCAATTCGTCCATGGGCATCCACGGTAGAATCGCATGAGGAAGTTTCGACCATTGGGCGAACAAGCACTGGTCTATTTCAACTTGAATTGGTAAATTCGATTAAACTTGGTGCTAGAGGTGTGATAAATGAAAACCAGTTTCGGATGCCGAAATTAAATAAGTCGTTATTGCAATAGGTGATGGCTCGTTTAGATGCTAACTGTAAACAAAGTCCAAACGAGATCAGCTAGTATTATGCAATTGTATAACAATAGCCACGTGAGTCAGGTGCAAGAACACCTTCCGTCATTACTAAAATTTTCTCTAAAATAAAAATTATTGCTTCGATTGAAGACGCACAGTGCTAGCGTTAAACATTTTCAGTAAGTTATAGCTGTACGGAAGAGCAAAAGAGATCTGGTATTCAATAAGTTGTTATTGCTAATTCGAAATGGTCAGTTTCAAAGATGATGGCCTAACAAAACTTTGCGCCAATTCCATTCTCATGGTTTAAGAGATTTTTATTGGTCGCGAATCATTTTGTTAGATATTTCCATTGCAGTAAGGAAACTAATTCATTGATGTAGCAATCGTCTTCATAAACCTTAGCAAAAGGGCGTGTCGCAAAATTGGATAAAATCCGGCTGCTTTTTTATGATGTAAAGCGGAACTCCCTCAATGGACGAGTAAACCAGGCAGCCAGGAACTTCCACACATGGTTCGTTTGGTGACATCCAATTCGCGGCCCAATATCTACAACTCTCGCATAAATGCTTCATTCGGAATTCTGCAATGTGAGTTCAACGCCAAGATAAAGGAAACATGCAAAGAGCGATGATGACAGAAAATCGAAAACATCCAGAAACTAAAAACAAACAAATGTCAATTTCATGTGTCTCTCCCACACGCAGCATACGCGGCAATCAAACCGACGGCTTATTTACGACCGAATTATCGCGTGGAAACCTACGAAAATCCAGTTGGATCCGGAAAAACTGCAGTGACTTAAATTCGACCAGATCAAACACGGTGATCTCGATTTTGTGCTAAAATGTCATGACTTCAAAAAAACAGTTTCGCTTGTTTGGAGAAGTATTCCTCGAGGATAAAGTGACGGATGTGAGTTCCAGTACAAGAAGTATTTAACAGATGGACGACACATACATTCCAATCCCCTTGCAGGCACACTTCAGTGAATTGTGCAAAAGCTCAGTCCTTCTGACGTCAGTCGTGAGCACTCTGTTTTGAACCGGAGCTCGCTGCTGTAACGAAGAAGTTATGAGCTGTCATATTCGATTTTGGTGTACAAGTATTAATGCTGACTGGTAAGCCTATTGGGTTTCGGATGACGCTAGTTTTCTTAATTTGTTACCCATCACAGACTGTGACTTGTGTACTTAATCAAAGAGCATTGTCCCGCGGTCGCCATATTACACTGGACCCATTTTATGTGATCGTGGTAATCAAGGCTTAGCGTGGCTCGTTCACCTGGTCTAGATAAGATCCAGGTCACCATGTATGATCTAGTCGAATTTAAGTCACCGCAGTTTTCCGGATCCAACTGGATTTTCGTAAGTTTCCACGCGATGATTCGGTCGTAAATAAGCCGTCGGTTTGATTGCCGCGTATGCTGCATGTGGGAGGGACACATGAAATTGACATTTGTCTATCTTTAGCTTCTGGATGAGATGTCTTCGATTTTCTCTCATCATCGCACGCTACGCGTTTCCTTTTTCCTGAAGAACATCTCAAATTCCACTGGATCCCGTGTACCTGGATCGTTTGCATTATTACCGGAATTTGATCCAAAATTTCGTCTGGGAGATTGAAAGCAAATTATTTGTGTTGTTACTGACATGGTTGCCGTATATTTGTGCGTACTATTTGGGTCAACTTGTCCTCCATGGTCATACCGAAATAGCTCGGTGGAAGTGCTAAGTGAATGTACACCATCGCAAGTAATAATTCCAATGCGTAGTAGTATTGCTTGAAGAAAATATTGCCCTTTTTTCTCGTGATTTGGGGAAGTTTGAAGTACTTGCCGCCATCAATTCATCCAAAAAATTTGGACAGTTTTCTCACGAAACTTAGAAGTTAACAACGAGCCAGAATCTCGCAAAACTGATGTACACACCACAGGCTATCAATGTTTGATCTTGGTAAATGGTATGCTACACACGAAGTGATTGTTCATAATCTACTTAAATATACCCTCTCCTTTGCCTAAACTGACTTAATACATTCCATTCAGAACAGCCTGAGTAACAAGTATTTTGATGGATAATCATAAAATACTGTAGTATGAGCACTTTTTGTTCTTTCGATATCAATAGTCACAGGACGAGTAAATAGTAGGTATGAGCCACCTGGTATGGAACGAAACCGTACATAATACCGCTAGGAGCACCGACAATTCAGGGGATTTATACCCTAAGAAGAAGTCTTTCCATGAATCCGGGTCACTTATTGCATACAAGAGCAATATTTCTGAGTATGCTGGAATATATATTCTACAAGGACACCAAGCTGAAAGTCGGTTACCCCGGGCAAACGAAACGTCGGTTGGAAAAGTTTTAGAAAATAGGCATCACGTGATGATAGCTTGGTTGCACGTTCGAAGACAAGGGCCATTCAAGTTACGAAAATCAACAGAAAAGTGAATGGGATTTGATTGTTGATCAGATGTTTCTTGTTGCTTGTTTTGTTGGTGATTAGCTAAAACCTACTTGGCGCAAATTTGAAGTAAATGGATTTGATTTCAGTTTTGATAGCGGGTCGTCGCAGTTCCATTTGTAGCACCAACGAAATTAATTTGATTACGTCACCCAACACGTAAGGTGACTGAACTTCGTTAATTGTCAACAGTAAACAAGACATTAACACCCACGGAGTGCAATGGTTTCCTCCTCATTCGCCTTGTTCACCTCTTCAGGAAAGGGCTTCAACTCTTGTACGTACGATTACGAACTGATAACCGGCAAACTACGTACTACAGCCCCGGACGGTTTCCGGAGCGATGGTCTTACATAATAAACTGCCGATCCGTCACTGGCTGTTTACCGGAAACGATTGGTTTTACAAGATGACTGACTTCTAGGATGGATGTTTCCATCGATGTGTAAAGATACAGCGCAATATCCAACTGGTATGATATGCTAACTATTATGTTTGATACATAAATATCTACATATTTCCAGTTTTTCATTAACTGCCTTTGGCGAACGGAGAAATGCCGACCCCAACTAGGTGGAACAACGTGATCATCAAATCCCTCAGAGAAGTAATAAATATATATATATGTATAATACTAATGCGATTTTGCAAAGAGGGATAGAATATACGCCACATTTTGTACTTTGCTAGTACAAAACACCTTGACTTTAAAGTGAAAGAATTAGAGAGGTGGCCAAATGAAGCAAATCAGCGACTGAGCAAAATAGTTCGATGTCAGACGGGAACTGCTTTCTCCACTAGAAAGTCACTGGCCAGCGTTCACCAATATGGGATAATGTAGCTTCATATGCGATTGAGACAGACATGTGCAGGAGCAGAAGTTATAGCCAGGCTGCCCAGACTTGTCATGAAACTCGTGTCATTTCACCCGGAATTCCATCGAAGAAAAATATAAGATTCATATTAGGAAGAGTATATATTCCCTTAGCGTCAACCCGTCGAAAATCAGTCCGGTTAATCGCTTCGCATATGCCCGACTCACCCTGAATTCTCACGTCGCTAGCTCTAAAGGACGACGTGGCAACCGAAGTTGTTTCATCACGGGACGTGTTCCATGGGAGTAAGCATTTAACGAAGACACTGTCTTCGAAGGATATAATACTGAGCTAACTTTTTGCTTGCCACAGATCACCTTATTTAAGACTGTTGTTATCCGGAAACTACCTCGTGAATTACATAAAATGAATGCATAACTAATTCTGGAACCACGGAAAAGTTTATCAGACTTACTCATTTTTGCTGAGCCGTCGGTAAAATCCGAATCAAATCTGCCCGCAATTGCTGTCATGGTTTGAGTAGAATCGTGGCTCCTGAGCAGATGGAACTTCCGAGTAGCGAATGTAAATAGTTGATATTTATCGTGTACTTCTTGGATTGCGGATCGGACAGTTCGCGGTGAATGAGATCACACCTTAATGTACGTACCATAAACACAATACGAACAATTCAGGTAATGGCAAATGTATGAAGCTTGAAGTAAAATCCACTTGTTTCTAATGCAAAATCTGAACTGTTTTTGTCGTCAAGATTGTACTTCCACCAGTTTTTTTTCTAATTGTTTCTATTTCCTTGCTCTGTGAATTACGCACAATGATTGCTGTCCTTGTTCACCTTCACTGGCCCTGGCACATCTGTGCATCCGTGCATGCACGCGCACATAGACCGATGTCCTCTCACCCCGCGAAAATGCAAGCCAGATTATTGACACGACAAATCAATTGGAACTAGTTGGCTAGCCTCACAGTCACAGCTCGTTCGTTCCACCTTTCATCTTGGCGTGCCTTGCCACTCTGACACCCTTGTCGCCTTGTTCTGACCAATCAGATCGAAGCCGGTGACGCGCCCCAATTGCATGCCAACCCGATTGGTCGACTCAGGCAAGGATGAAGTTGCGACCGTCATCCAATCAGTGGTCAACTCTCACCCCTCTCTGCGTGAAACCTCGGCGGTTTGACCGACAGTAGACTGAGGTGGTCGTGATGGTGTGGTAATGTATTAAAAATGCGCGCCTATCTATCTCCACCATAACTCAGTCCGTTAGAGAAATATAAACACAATGAACTGAGAAACTGGCAGTTTTGTTGGGATGGTTGATTTTTGTCATCCCGATCAATTCGACTGGTGCAATTTGAATTAAAATTCCAAATCGTTCATTCACGGGTTACTTGAAGACTGTGTCCGACAATTCCCTTGATCCATTTCTAATCTGCTTTTATTGGAAAATTGAATTACTCCCCAAGCCGCTGCAGTTTTACTAAATAATCAATCAGTGAACGTCCCTAGGTGTACTTTGTATAATCACTACTTAAAATCTTAATGAGCCCGAAAACAAGTAAACTGGAATGAGTCCTACCTTATTGGTCCTGCCATGTTGAAACATGATTAAAACTTTGCGCTGATGAAAAGTGTCTCGTCAAATATTCGCGGGATAGAAGAAGTGAAGGAATCGTGGGATATATTGATTTAATTTTTCAAGTATTCTGTGGTTTTATTGATATGGGAGAATCGATGCCTATGCGAGCGAGAGATGTGCAACATCAAGGTATGGAAAAATTACGAACTGTAGCATCACTTAGGATTGGCACATACGCGAACTACGCCCATTCCTTTCTCCCACAAATTTGTATAATCCTGGCGAATCTCCAATCAGAACCAGTTATTCATGCAAGTTCAGCGCTGGATACAACTCCTATATCCAAATGAAGTGACAAACCACGAAGATGTACCTTAGATCCATATGCGTAACGCACTTTATTGCACACGACAACAGAAACAAAAAAAATGCTCGGGGTTCCGCATAACTAGGAGCAGACTGCCAGCTGACAGTTTTGCTTTTTCCCAAATTCCTTGTTCGGCTTGGAACCAGTGCCAAATAGCTTGCAAGGAATTGCCGAAGGGGGTCCTCTGTTGCCAGCAAAAAGAGTTCTGAAAAGTTACAAATTTGGAGAACTCAGGAATCAGTCGAAGGCGGAACTGTAGCCCAAATATCGAAAGGCAGGAGAACTAGTCTCCCTGAAGTAAGGCGTACGCAAATACTCAAACTGGGTACCTATCTCGGCTGGTTCATTACCTTGGTAACACGTTTGCGCAACATCTGAAGGTAGATCCACATTCTCTGTAAGGTCAGTGGCTTTTACTTTTGGATCATTATGAACGCTTTCGGTGTTAATGACAAAGCCTAAATTGGACCCATGAACTACCTTATTGCAGAAGTAGGTCCGTTAGACATTCTGGTCTTGATATTATATATATATGTTTATATATATAATTGTATCCGGTCATTACGTATGTACGGCCAGCTGTGCACAAACATACAATCACGTTCAAATTCGCCACCCGCTAGTGAAATCAGTTTTCCAATAGGCACAACTCGTTAAGAGTAGTACCGATGGACCGGGGGGTCATTCTTTTATTTCAACTTTAAATCGACCACGATTTGAATGTCCACGTGTTTCAAATGAGTTCTTTGGTCTAATGCAGACAAACTAGCCCCAAACATGTATGATCCTGATGAAACTGATCCGCACCGTTTGAATTCAAAGACGAACCACCGTAAACGATATAACCGTCAGCATATGTCACTTACGTCAGGGTTATCCAGGCGTGGTAGATATGGATTACAATGTAAGGTATACGAAACTAATTTCCTTGAAGTGTTTCCCAGACCGCCAACTGCCTACGGCTTCTGGGTGTTTGTCATTTTGCTCTCCGGGGTCTGGTTGACTTCTGAGTGAATCACCACTGTCTGCTGTGCAACAGAAAACCAGGTTGCGGATTTACAAGTGAGGCACACAAGATAAAAGGAACTGCTTGCATCTTGAGTACTTAAATGCAATGTGTAGACAACAAAAGACAAGGTTTTAGGATATTGCAGTCACCAAATTTCTCCAGCATGACGGATTGATCAAATGTTTCTCTACAACTAGCTACAATCTTGAAAAAGTGCGAATAAGGACTTCAATTCTGTCCTAACTTGCTTATACTCGTGCATTGCGAATTTCAAAGTGTCAGCAGGATTTTCGTTGTGATTTGTCAATCGATTCGCCAGCGAACAACATCCGTAAGCGTTGTTACCGACTAAAATAAGATTCACCTGTGACAACGTGTTGCACGCGGTACGAATGTAATCGTGAATTCGATCATGTATTTCTGGTAATCTTCCAATATTTATCTATACATTATTAGGTAGAATTAATAATAATGAAATCTACACTACTATGCCAAAGAAAATGTACTAGTTTTAAACGGATGACTGGTCACATTTGTCCGTGAGAATAATAATCCAAAGCGATAGCGCCGCCTACACTGGTGTCGAACAATAACAAAAAACAACAGCGACAAAAACAACGCTGACAACTTACGATAGGACAGATTTCATATTACAAGCATTAACATTTTAGAGAAAATCGTATTCACATGAGAATAAACATGAATGTGCGGAGACAGATGGGGAAAGAGAGAGAGAGAGAGAGAAAAGCATTACAAATGGGAATAGTTTGTATCACGTGACCAAATGAGGTCGATCCGCATAGTGAATAACACAGGAAGAAAGGAACAAAAGGGAAAGAAGGAGAAAACAGGTGCTTTGATTGTGGCATCCCCGTGGCGTGGATCGATCAATTCATTGATAGCGGGCAATACCAGATTAGCTTCAAAGAGAAGCAGGCACACGTAGCCGATCCTCGATTCCCATGTCGCACCTGTGTGTGTGTTTGGATGTGCACATACTACTGTGGCAGTGATTCTCCCGCTTGTAGTGGGACGAAAAAACCAAACCGTAAATTCAGTATTCATAGATCTGTGTCTATTGGAATCAGTAATGTTCGTTATTTCTTTTGTCTAACACATCTTGTTCTGACTATCTTCCTCGAAGAATCCAATGTCCAGGTGACAAACTTCCATCGATCCCATGAGAACCGTGGAAGTTGCATCAACCACTGCCTGATTGAAATTCCCAATTTGGCGATTCACAAACTGGGCTAAAATTTGTGCGTACATGTTTGCGCGCGCGCCAAAGCAGATGTGCAAATAAAAGCACCGGTAGGAAAGGAAGACAGTCAACTTTGCCTGATGATCCGATTACTCGCGAGTACACGATCGAACCAGTTTGGTTGAAAAGATGATCTGGTCAAGTCTAATTCACAAAAATCTTCCATTTGGGTAAATCTGTATCCCTAAAAATTTTAGTCTGTCAGGTATTTGAACGAAAGAAGCATACTGCATTTTGTCGAAATTTGAGCCATCGATGTCGCAAAGTGTATGGGCCACCCACAACGGTGGTATGCTCATAAAATTTTTCTTTCTATAAGGCTCTTCTCCATTTTTCTTCTCACGGAAGTATTTGATGAAGCTGTTTCGTCCGAAATCAATGGCTATTTGACATGAAAACCCCACGAATATCATCAAATATTGATTCGCTCATTGTTTCCACTGTAGCCGTTCGCGATGATGTTACTACTACGACTACGACTAATACTACTACTACTACTACTACTAATAATAATAATAATATTGATGCTAACACTTATACTAATACTTAAATGCTAGGAAGAGGCTGATCGTCCATGGATTTTGGGGCAACTATTTACCCGCATTCTAAAACATGAAATTCATACAAAATTTTTTTTAATCCCGTAGTTTCTTATTTGATAAGAAGTGAACTACCCCGACCGTCCACAACCAGTAAAAGGGGACGTAGGAGACAATACCTTATCGATTTAAATGCTCGGTTGTTAAATTTATGCATTCTAGTTCCCCCTAAAGGATGTACTTCGCACACACGCTTGCGGAACGACAGATTTGCACCCGGTAGCGATTGTGCGCTCTCTGCAAAAAAGCACTTGCGATCAACAACAGCCTATTCTACGACTAGTTATATACCTGTTTCAAAGACTACAAACAACCAAAAGAGGTTCGGTTATTTTCGAAATACATTGCAGTTTCAGCAAGTACTACGCGATATTCTTATTCAGCTCTTCCTATTGTTCACTTTCAATGAGCACCTCCAAAAGACAGAGTGGATAGGTGAACAGAAGTAGTACTGTCCTGCTAGTCAGCACTCGTTCTTTCAGCATCGCAGAAATCCAACAACAGCCACACAAAAGCGCGTTTATCGTCGGCATATTAGACGAAGGAACCGACTAGTCAGCAGTAGGGGAGAAGGCAAACTATCAATTCACGCTTATCAATGCACTTTAGCGCGTTCGGCTAGGTGTGTTGGTACACAAACAGTCCAGTGTATTTTTCTATCAATAAAGGATAAGCTATCGGTGATGAACATTTTTTAATCAGTTAGTTAAATGAATGAAGCCAAGAGAGACAACCTGTTTTTATGCTGAGAATTGACACTCCCCACCTCACCCCACCCCCTCTTAACATCTCACGGTCACCCATACACCCTATGCGAGACCATTGTGTCTGTTAGAGTGCTGACATCTCTGGTCTCTGATTAACAGTTCCACTTATCACTCATGCAAAACATCTTTTCACCCCGAGGCTAGTCCCATCCAAAGGTTATGGGCACAGAGTTCACTTTCCATTGTAGATGCTGTGTTAGTCATTTTTGGTCTGAATGGTTAATCACAACTACAAGGTAGATGGGGGTTACCTAGGGTAGGTTGGATGTGAAAACACGGTCGGCAGCACATAAACTTGCGCTAGCCGACTTTACGCCCTTCCCAGCCCTTCGGTCGTAAATTAATTATGCTTCTTCACTGGGATAAAAAATAAGCATCGGGAAAAGTGTATTTAGATATCGCCGTTTTGTTCTCGGTGTGACCACCAGGAATACACTGTCCCTTTGGGGTATATGATTACTGAAGCTTTTCAGTTTAGCTCATTATCGGATAGACCGGGAAGGACTGCTGGTCACTTATGTGATGAGCATTTAGTTTTAAGATTGCTGATTAGTCACAGGGTGTACTTGTTCCATTCCAGCAACCATGACTTTCAGATACGATGAAGGGACCAAAACATATTTTGCCGAATTCACTGAATCAGAGCTTCGGTTTAATCTTTCGGATCAGACGGTTGAAGGGTTGGTGATGACATGACCTCGATTATCATCTCGTTTCCCTTTGGAAAAAGGTCAGTAAAGACCGTTAAGCAAACAGTAAAAAAGTTGCGGACTACTTGTTCTTCTGTTTAAACAGATTAGATCACACAGATCACTTTGGAGTTTGCGCAACGGATTGACTCAAAACCTTGACAATGGCCGTGTGCGCATGAGTGTTGACACGCCGGATTTCGAACACTCGATGATGTCAAAAGTTTACTTTGTATCAGGCGTATTTCGTTGTTCACTTGCTAGCAGGTAGGCGTTGCCGAATCTTAGGCTGTTGGGTTTGTAATAGTTTTCTGTAGGTTGTGTGAAAAGCACTACACTTCACGATCGGCGGACAACAGTTAGGCTCCTTGAGCCACGAACCATCCTGTTAATTGCGTGTCTACCAAGGGCCGTTGTGCTAAGATGCTTTGTCAAACAAGCCGATGTAAACATTTTATCGTGAACTCTAACGGCTCGTAAACGACCTTTGACACAATAAATCGTTTATTATTCATGGATGAAATACGATCATGGTAAACATAACCAGTGACCAATCTCTTGGATCATAGGAGCTGTACCTGTTTAAACAACAAGGATACGACTATATGTGGAAACAAATCTGGGAAACTTTTTCAACTGTTGTCTTTATCTCAGGGCAGAAATTGCAAAGATATTCAATCACTAATAATAGCATCCAGATTAACATTAATAATACCCCGTCCTTTCTTTTACCTTCTACTTCCCTTATTAATGACATAACAACGTACATCCGTTCTGAGGAAGGCAACAGATGACATCCAAGTGGGGAAGCTGACCGGCGGCGAGCGGATTCGAACCTGCGACCTTCAGCTTTTATTCGTTTGGCCACCACCGTTTTATTCACGTATCACTACAGCCATGTTATCTTGTTCTGGTTACAAGGAACAGTCGCTTTCCTCGCATTCACTTTTCATTCATACATTATCCATCAAATCTGGTCCTGATTCTCCCAGACTGTTGTCCATTCTAATGCTCGTGGATTTTGCTTGTCGTCTATAATCATGGTCATGTACACCGTATAGTCGTTTGTCATTAAAGCAGTGTTATGTCCTCTAAGAGTGAGCTATTTTGATCTTTCTCATTTCCAAGAAGGTCAGCGCATTTCGCTCTTCATTTATGAACCTTGTTTGTGAACAGGTTCACAACCGTGACTAATTTCAGGCGCAGAAAAATGCCATATCATATTGATAAGCCACTTTGAGTCACCGTGAATAATTCAACAATTAGTAGGTATATGCCACAATTGCTCATTCTGTTGAGTTATGCTTTTCTGGGATAATCAAACGGCAAATAATGGAGCACTCCACCCTAATCATCGGTGGTTCGAGTCCCTCATGACCGGTCACATTTCCTACTTAGCAGTGTTCAGTGGGCTGTTTAATCAATCAAATATAATACACCAGAGATATAGGAAAAAGGGATCCCAAATGAAAGCTGCCCGTTACTGTATCCTTGACGGGTATGCAGTCCTTACCATATTTTATCTTTATTCAAACATCACGCATCAAATTTTGCCCATGCTGGCGAACGCGGAAGTCGGTTGGGGAGCCCAGAAAGCTTTTAGTTAAACGCAGTCTTATGTAACTGATTTCGTCGGATCCAAAGACCGGTGGTTTCGACGAAACAAGCCTCTGCAATGAGCTGACTCATTGCATCTGAGGGGATTTTACCTAACAGAACTCACGACCACGTTATGACTCGGGAGCCCGTACATTACGGACTTGGCTGCTTGTTAATCATATATATATATATATATATATATATATATATATATATATATCGCCTCCCATATCAACTGCAACTTGTGTCAGGACTACTCAGAATAGGGCACAAGTCTGCACCACTTACAGAAGGTCCAGGAACCCTAATTTATGTTAACACATCGGAGAGTAAGTAATCTGCATACCATCATTGAACAGACGTAAACATTGGCCCAAAAAGCTGAATGTCTGCTTAGACCTTTGAGAACGAGAGCTCACTAAACCACTGATTAGGTTTTTGACAACTAGAAATAATTATGACGCAATTTTACAACAGTGTGGGAAATGGAATACAAATGTTTAAAGTCAAGAACTTTAAGCCATATTGACGGCTACGCTTACCAGTGATTTACCTCGACCGGAAACTGCTACTCACACCGGCTGCTTTCCAATGTGCTATGTGCTTTTCAGGTCACTCGTGTTTTGCACTTTCTGTCTGTCTCCAACGTGTGATGTCCATGGCCATTCTGGTGTAATTATTGCTTCGGGGTTTTTAGTCTCCCCTACACTTGAGGTTGCAGTTCACCTAGGTGGTCCCGATCCGTTACTCAGCCCTCACTTGTGGTTTAACGAGGTTGATGTTTGGATCCGGAGTCACCTCGGCAAGCCAGCAGAAAGCGAGGCCGAACCAGGTTAGGAATAGCCAAGCTCCGAAAATCTTGCTATGGTATCCGGTAGGGGAACAGTTGCCCTTGAATAGGCGAGCCATAACTGCTACAGGATGCAATTACTGTGAAAGAAATCCGTAGAACTAACAGAAATTTATGAACTTCTGGTTTGGATCCAATTCATTTGGGTGGCGAACGAGCCCATAGGGGACCACCGAAAACCGTGCAGCAATATGTACTATTGCCTTTCAAAGCTCAATCTCTTGTACAAACGTTAGATCTGTGCCCTCGAAAAAAATTCGGTTGACATGAGGAACGTTTCTTGTACGAAACTCTTATGAAAACTCGTAATGAATTCACCAACAAGCTTTGTTATCCATGGTACAGTGTCTCTGGGAGGCGACTCACCCTAAGCTCTTCCAGGGCTTGAGGTATGAATAATTTAAAGTGAACCCTTTCTCCCAAAGTTGCCACACATAAGATGCTGAAAAATGAGAGGGGTTCCAGAAATCAGAAGCCAGCCGGTGGCTATAGCCATGCTGCACGATTATCAAAAAGTACTCTGCGTTAATCTCAAATCAAACTGGGCGGTACTGGCTCGCATGATATCAGAGTTTTAGGAGGAAAAAGACGCATCAGCAACTCTGGGCCAACCAAGAGTAGGAGAAGCTCAGAGTCACCTGGTCGGTTCTACTGTGTCCACTTACGGACCGTTGTTACCAAGACAAATAGTGGAGCACTTCAAAGGTCAACCATAATTGCAATATATATTCCAAACTTCCCATTGGACGACACTTTGTGCGATTAATTCTCAGACAGCGAACAAATGGTGGTGAACCACTTTCTCAAATGGCATATGCATATCACAGTGACTGAAAAGTTCAGAGAGACGTACAAAATTTCTCTGTAGGCTAAATTGTCCGGACGTTCAGCCTTAGCCAGGGCTACGAATATGATACAAACTAATCAGTTTCTCACATTTTAATCGGCCGTTCAAAACAGCACACACAAAGTTCCGTCACCCTGGAAGACGTTTTCATGCGTGGTTGTCCGTGCATTGTTGTAGAATCTCTGAGCAGATGTAGTGTTGTGAAGTCTTTTAAATGAAAGGCATGTCCTTAGTCAGCTCCGAATGGTTGACATTGAAAATAGTAGAAATGGGTAGAACATTTAGCCCAGCTCTCCAAATACTGATTAAATACAGCGGTAACTATCAGCCCAACTTCGTCTCTCTCCTTCCCTCTATCTCTCTTTTTCGTAGCTTCAACTGTGGTCCTTCGTCAATGGAGGAGATAACAAATGTGATAAATTTTAAAGTAGAACAGTTCCCAAAATGCAGACTAAATTTCCCGAAAATCTACAAAACGGGTTTGCTGGTTGTCAAGGGCCCACTGTGTAACCTACTCTGTTTATTTCTTCAAGCCGAAAAATTTCCAGCGGGTTGAAACAACTCGGTTAGTTTCTATCATCCTAAAGGATAAAAATTGGCCTGCTGAGCCTACATCGAGCTGTTCACTCACCTGAGAAACGAATAGTAGTAGTAGTAGTAGTAGTAGTAGTAGTAGTAGTAAAAGTAGCAGTGCCGACTTGCGCCCCCGCAGCAACAATGGCAGTAGGTGCACTTATTGTTCCTGCGGTTCGTGCATTTGTTCTTTTGATGTCTCACTGAACGGTTTTGATATACTAACATAAAAACGTTGGCAGCTTAGTCCAGCTGCGATTGTTGAAATTAGGTAGTAAGTTACATATCTGGATAGTCACTCTACTACGGTAAAATCAAGTTAGTGATTTGAAAAAAACAGAAAGAGGCCATTTAAATGTGTTTCGCAACCCAGTCCACATTGACAGTCCTAAAGAAGTTCTAATATAGTCCATAAATCTTCCATATTTGGGTAGCCGAATCCCATTCCACCCTAGCCATGCTATCTTGAATAGGATCATGACATTCACACAAGGCTGTTGCAAAAGGACACATTCAACGTTCTTCCGTAACCAGAAGAACCAATCCAAAGGGATGAAAGAGGTTGAAATCACAGTTCCGATGGATCCCCTCTGGCGAACTGTCTACTTCCATGTGATAATGAAGTTCACAGTTATTCATCCCCGCAGTAAAATTCATTGCTTTAAGATACCAAGATGACATTTGCTAGTGTTTGCGAACAAATTTTACCATCCCGAAACGATTCACTCGAACGGCAGTTGTTCCGCTTACTCGAAGAACGATGACATCACACCCAAACAGGCAGTTCATTTATGACAAAGTGCGGCACAGTGTGTGCGAGGGACTTGGTGGGCTTCTAGTCAAGGGGAGTTTGAAGGCGATCGATCCAAAACACACACAGACAAGGGTAGATCGGATAGTGCCACGTGTCCTTGCACAAGTCCCATGCATTTTTGTTAGTCGGTTAACTCTTGGTGAATCGGTTTCATCATTCATGTCAGCAGCAACGGATAGATCTCCCATATTTGGTAGAAGTCGATGAAGTAGTGGTAGTAGTACTAGTGGGCGTCTGTCGTGTATTCACCACCGTAAGAACAAGAGGTTCTGATGATGGGTGCTAACAGGTGTGCTGTTTTCAGAATGAGAAAGGTGGATCCCGGTAGCATAGACGTACGCGCACACAAGCGAACAGACACATTCTATATGCATTAGCTGAGTAGAAAGCGTGTTTTTAGGTAGTAACGCCGGTGACGATTTACGAGGTGACATTATTATCCGCAAATAACATCTAATTGTAATGTACTTTGACCTTTTTGTAGTAAAGGCATCGAGAAATTTTACTCCTCAGTAGTATGTTTCGCACAGGAAAGGATGAACAAAATTCCCCTGGAAGCACACGATGGGTATTGCAGTTATTTCCGCCCGTCAGCTTTGCGTACCCAGTACTCTTCTGTCCAACTATCTCAGTACTTGGGCATTCCTGTTAGTTTCTCACTCCGCCTAAGAATCACACAGTGATTCGTTAGAGGATTTTCGTCGGCCAGGCAAGGCGAAACTTTAGGAAGAGGATATAAAGCCTGAAAGAATTAGTTTTTCTTCTCAGTAGTATGTTTCGCATATGGATGGGTGAACAAAACTTCCGCGAAAACATACGGTACAAATAAGATTTCCCTGGGACACAGAGAAGTATTGCCAGGTTATATACCGTGATTTTCACTGAAAGTCAACCAGGTGCGTGGACATCATTATCACATGAAACGACAGAAGTTTTTCGATGTTATTTGACAGTTATAATGTTAGGCATCGATAAATTTATGAAAAGGTAAATGAACATACGAATACATAATTTGAGATAGTCCAAATGCAGGAATTTTTCGATCCCAATGAACTCAAACCCAAGCACTGATGCAACTGGCGCATCTCTGCCGCGTTTTTGTTACCAGCGGAGCTGCGAAGTCCCGCCGGATGGTGGTAAGACACTTCACTCAAGAAAAATTAACTACTCACCAAATGACGCACTCACAAGATAACCACCAAGTTGATAATACCGGTCGTTCATTCAAACCATCTATTTAACACTGGAAATATACACTACTTTTGTAAGGAGGGTACGACCACTGAAAGCTGCCAAGTGAAGAAGAGGGCTGTCAATGAAAGAATTCGAACCGTCAACCTTCGTCCAAGCGTCGCGATCTTGTAAGCTTTGCCTAGTGCCAGTGGTGGTTTTGTTTTGGACAAAAATAAGTAGTGATATGCGTACCAACTAATACTTTACCAAAACAGCACTCTCTGTCTCTTAGTACGGTTCCTAAAGCATAAACTTTCGAGATGCGATCGAAAAATTTTCGTCCATCTTGTGATGCGTTGCAGTCAGTCACTTCTTCGTGCACGGAAGTATTCTTTAGTAACTGAATGAAACTGGATGAAAGATCAGGATAAATCTGTGTAGACGGCTACAGATAATGCAAAGTGATTTTCTCATGTCATGAATGGTTTGCTTGCGTATACGAGGAATTACTTTCCCAGGACCCACAGGACTGATTTCATGGTCTCCTTTGCTTATTCAAGCCAAGTGTCCGGTGATCCGTTGTTCAATATTGTCTGCACTTCCTTACTTTGCAAATGATCTGACAATGCGAGCTGATTTCCATCATTAGTGAACGATGAGTTCAGTTAACGGCCTCCTTGATCATTCCGTCGATCAGACAAAGCTACACAATGCACTTTTTGAGACTACAACTACAAAGACAATAGAAACTAATATATTAATGAAGTTTAGAAGCACCATTTCAGTATGCATTTCAGTACTTTCCACTAGTTGTTGTGACCAAATCAGGTTTCGGATATAGAACAGGTCATGAAGGAGGTAAACGACAAGTAAAGAAAAAGACAATAGTGTTTATGGAATCCTGCAAATTGATTTCTTTGAGTGATTTCAGTGCGGTCCGAAATAGCTTATCGTAGTCAAACCAATTATTTATCCCTATTGAGTCAATGTTACTAGCACCATTATTATTAATACTACGAATAATTTTCTTGCATCTGTTTGTCGTACTTGTTATAATGGAGTATTCGTTCGTATTTGTGCTTCCGAAAATCAACCACGTGACATGATGTTGACTCTAAAACACTCCTAGCGGCACGTAAGTTCTCGAGGATAGAAAACCCAGGAAAGCAAGGTATGGCCTGATGAGACTAATCCATCTCCGAATTGTCCTATGTAGGTTCCATTCAGGTGCAGATGCAGTACATTTAGACGAAGAAATCTGTGAAACGACGACTACATTTTCTGTTTTCACCCGTACACATATTCATCCGGTCGCAGTTCGGTGATTCAATCTGAAGGGCAAATTTTCAGTTCTTTCCTATTGTTTCCGTACGAATGCCATATCGGATTGAGCTATGTCTAGTCATAACTTGAATATATATTCACCAAACGGGATAGCTTCTTTTGAAATGCATGATTCTGTTACTTACAACCATTCAAATGTGAATTTAATTCTGATTTTTTAAGTGAACATCAAATAGGCCCGGCGAAATGTAATGATGAGTCACCGTAGATCTAATCTAAATCGGAATTGTGCAGTGTTTACTTGTGTCCGTTTATAGTGTTGCAGTTAAATCGCTACATACTACATTCTAAAAAGACATCTTAGACAGAATGGTGATCAAACGGCTGGTAATGCGAAAAGTATGGAACTACTGAACACCGGAGTACTAAAAAGGCCTGTGAAACACAACAGAACGGGCCCTAGCAAATTAGGTAACGGATCCGGTTGTGATCTGATGTGTTGTCTAACTGAACGAGTGTCCCAGGTGCTATTCGAATTCGTAGCAAATTATTTGTTGTCGCATTCCGACCCCCGGGATTGTCTACGTTAACTCCCAGTGGTGTATTCTTAATCATTCCTATCGCACTTTTCTGTCATTTTCCTCTTGAATTACACTGAACAAATGTATACTTACATCACAGACAGACACCAAGTTTGAGTTGCGTGGGAGAACACTGTAACTCATATGGTTCATATTTCATCGCGAATCTGGTTCATCAATCTAGAAAACGTGCTGCCAACGAAGATTTATATCGTGCAATGAAAAAAAAACGGATATATTCACAAAGTGAATTTTGTGCCTTTTCTCGGCCAAGAAATGTGAAACAAGAAAGGAGAAATTGCGGTTCCCTTAATGAGTGCTTTATAAGCACGTGATTCTCACTCATGGAAGTAGCGAAAGCATTTGTGAAACGAGAGCTTCATCACGGGGGCTTTAATGTTATCATTCATGTAGTATCACTTATCTTTTGCAGTCGATCGCCTGCTGTACATTTAGTTCTGTCCAAACGCCACTTGAACATCGGCTTTCCCAGCGGGCTTCCCAGATTTGTTTACTTAACAGTCCATAACCACTGATTTCACAATTCAAGAAGCAACAGAAAAGTTTGGAAAGGCAACGTTTCTAGCAACCACTAAAATGGGCATTTTATGGTGCCCTGGCAGATGTGGAGGATAATGTATGCGAAGCATGTCGACCGCTCAGGATGTGGCTTCTTTAGCCCAGCTGTTGTCATGGAGCGGCGGTGAGGCCAGAAGCAGTTCCTTCATTGGAACCTTTTAGGTTAATCTGTGTTTACCTACATAAAAGCAATTATGTCTGCACAATTCTATCTCCAGGTGTACGTGAGGCGGAATCTAGATTGGTCCAAACCGACATTGACAGGTGACTGGCATTATAAATGAAATGACCGACATTGCAGAGTATACCAGTTGGTATATCATTAACATCTGTTGTCAGTCACAAGGAGACAAGTACAAGCAAGCCTTGAATGAGACCAAAATCTGCTAGAGCACTAGATCACATTCACAGTGATTTGGGACCTGGAGAAGTTGCCATTTTCGTCAGACTATGATAGATTATCCTATATGAATACCTTGCCCCCACCATTACCATTTGATGAGAGGTGGACAGGTATGGATGGATGGAGCTGGCAAGTAGGAGATCATTGAATTTATCCAGTACCTAATAGGAATGTTACCCTCCCTTCGTGTATTCACCAGACTGACTAGTAGACCTCTGAAAAGAGGTAAGAGATTGCAGTTATTTCCCTTCAGATGATCAATAAATATGTGGATTCCAGCTGGAAGAACTGGATTGCGTCATTAAAGCAAGTGACAACAAAACATCTATATATAATTTTAACCATTTTTAGTAAAAACTGAACTATTAAGGTTAACTGGATTCCTCATCCACCGGGTAGTTTTTCTCCCATTTCAAAATTAAACTCAACAGTTTCACGATCTGTTCGAGTGCGGGCTACTTGTTATTTTTAATGCTGACACAACATCATGAGCTCGTAATAGCGGCATATATTAATGGACCATCCAAAACACTACAGAATAAAGAAGGTAAGCTTTTACCGGTAAAACACCGGGGCTTGACAACTAGAAACGGCGGTCCACTTGGAAACAGTTTGTTCAAGGGTTGACTTAATTCCAAGGTAGGTCCATCTGCGAACTACCTATCGAGACGGTCGAGATCCCTGACAAATTCAGACTGACTTTGTGAGCCGTGTGCATGTGTGTGGACGCTTGTTGGGCATATGTTGTGGAATAAGTACTTGCCCATCTCATAAACACGACACCGTTCAATAAATTTCCAAGATTTCTGTGGCTGTTATGGGGATCAGGTGGAGTACGCGTAAATGTCTAATGACAAGGGCGAAGTGGGGCACTGTCCAAGCCTTCGACAATGACGTCTCGGAAATCTTCCAGGTGTCTCTATATGAAAGTGCAAATATACCGTGAACCGCTCGATGAACGGAGTAAGTCAAGGTCGGTCGAAAATCCCTGGACAATTCACAAATTGCAATCGAGCGGTCACCATAAACGGCAAAAGTCGAGAGTTCAGAAGTGCCCGAATGTCTCCTTGTACACCGTCATATATCACTGATCAGATAGGCCCGCCGCAACGAATGTGCTACCTGGGATTTTACAAGCAATCAGGCCGTTAGGCTTTGACGCTGAACTGTAAACCCGTAAGGGCATGCGAAGTAGCAATTTTCCTTGCTCGGACACGAACATTTCACACTATCGTGTGATACATTCTGATACGTCAGGCACTTTGGACAAATTGGCTATTCTTGTCAACTATTAAGCAGAATATGCTTAAGTGCACACTGTTCAAAGCAGCCGAGTATACCACCAAGAGTAGTAACTAAAGCATTCGCTATTTTCACGTTATATCCCAGAACCGAAATTCCCTTACACGCAGAAATTTACTATAACGAAAAGTATTTGTTAGTTTCCAAACATGCATATATCATCCTTTTTACAAAATTATCGACCGGTTCCGGAAACGAAGATTTTACTGAACGTGATTATAACGCTTTCCTTGATAACCACAATAGTGTGGTTAGCAGTACCTATGCGATCAATATCGCAACATTTGGATTTTCGTATCTTGGGTTAAAACCTTCATTTCCGATCAGATTCTTATTTGGAAGCCTAAAAACGAGAATGTTCCTCCCATGAGAAAGTTAACTATCACTCGGTAAGCAAATGAAACGATATTAGAAATAAAAGAACCATAGTAATATCAACGTCAGCAATAATGTTAGTAAAAGTAACATCCACTTCTTTAAGCTGATATTTATTGATGCATTTATGTTGGTGGTGATTTCAATGTTATTAGAATCCGCTTTTTTCCTTTTTCCTTTAGAATAAGAAAGAACACAACAGGAATCATGTAAAAGCAACAAAGAGCTTGAATTTGTGGATTTCTGTTCACCCCCGATCGCCTCTTGCACTCAGCTGAGTGTACAGCTAAATAGGTAGTAGTTACGAGAGTTGAATGAATAAAATTCGAATGCAATGGGAACAGCATCATTGGAGCAGGGAGAGAAAACTTGTCATAGTTTGTTCAAACAGAAAGAAACGGCTAAGTTTCACTTATGTTCATGCATACACATATAAACATGCGTAGATGCACATGGCATACTGCATCTTTCTGGATGACACAACAATGAAAAAGTATGTCGCTAATTGCTACTGATTGCCCGTATGCTGAATTTTTAGAGCACGTATTGTTACACTGAACTAGTTGTCAAGTCCAATGATGAAAATGAAATGTTCGCATTAGCTAACGAACACGGAAGTGATTGCCAACGTATCATGTGGCATGGGTTCAACCAAACTGTATCAAACAGAGAACCTCGATTGAATTAGGGTAACCTCCGACCTCTTGTCGAATCATATGCAACTCAAAGACTTTTCTGTTTAATGGATAGCCAGCATTCTGATGCATTCGGTCATCACATTCCCACAGACCAAATTAGATCATCTACGTGCACTGATGCACTTTTGACTCGTCAAAATAACTGGGGGGCACAAGCAATTTGTCAGAACAAAAGAAAAAGTTGATAGTTGGGCTCATTCTGTCAGAATCGGTGACTGGGCTAAAATTCAAGCGTGTGGTAGCGCGTAGTATGATTCCAGTGGGGTAGAATAACGACCGACGGACTGGGCCAGAGAACGTACGACGAATCAAACGAACAAACCGGTGAACGAGTGAGTGGCCCTAAGCAACACGCTAGTGCAACAATGGTGTGTAAAGATACTTGTTCGTGGAACGGGAAAATTGTGCACCACAGCTTGCTACATTTGAAGAATGAAGATACTTTTAATTAGAACTCTGTGCATATATGATAGCAAGGATCAAGGCCCAGGTGTTTATTACGGTTCAGGAAATGACAGAAACAGATAACTGATGTATGCGAGCACCTCTTTGCCTTGCTAAGAAAGATTTGAACAATTATTCAATAAAACGCTCTAACCTCAGTGGTTGTAGGGGAGTCATACAAAAGTAGTAGGATTCAAATATGATTTGGCATAAGTAAATCCAATTATGCTAAGGTCAGTGAATAAAATGCAAAGATAGATAGACACGAGTGGATAGATAAATAGAATAATTTCTGTCGACTGAATTATTGGCAAGTAAATCTGACTATACCATTGAACTAAAAGATTGCTGAAAATTTTATTCGGCTTTCGTTATTGCTGGAGATTTGTTCATCTCTGAGGCTTCGTGGTTTCGCTTCACTATAACGTTAGAGGAGGTTGGGACATTCTTGACAATTTCTCCCTTAATTATGGATTAGTAAAGCGAGAAAAGAGGCAACAATCTCGAGCCGTCATCTTGAACTGGTTGAGCAAAACGACAATCACGCATGTGCAACAAATACTCTGTCAGAAAATCACTATTAATAATCGCAACGTCTAGGTGCCAAAAACCGTCCTTTCCACTGACTAATTTAATTTCCTTTAACTGTCTTAAGGCTTTTTGCGAACTCTTAACCTCGTGCTACGGATTCTGTGTATATCACACAAAACTGCAAAAACCCAAGGACAAATAACGGAAACCGTTCGTCCGTCCCCCTATTTCGCGAGTCCCGCTTATGTATTCTGTAGACAGAAGTGGAATGTGAGTGTCACATGGTGGAGAAGTAATGCACCAATCAGCAAAGTTAGTAGTTCTGAGCTCAAGTTTAGCAGCAGCGCATCACTTGATTTTATCATACGATGAACTTGGTAATGATCCAAGTGGAATTTGAGTGGCATCGAACACCGGGGCAATCAATAATTGAACCGGGGTTTGTGCACCTATATTCAGTTCGCGACAATTAGCGAATAACGCCAATTGTTCGCTGTTCCTCATCATTGTATCCCATTTACGATGAAGCAAAACGATTTGAGAAATGTTGTCCATCCTGTTGGTCTAGAATTAACCATTTACGCTGGAGATAGTAGGGCGCAAACAACCCGTGAGAATCGAAGAGTTTTGTTTGTTATATATAGACAAGTTGTTCCTTAATAACTGTTTTTCCCCTTCAGTGGCCGTTACCATCCCCAAGTGATTTCGAGCTACCCCTTATCAAATAAAAATAATTTCTCCATTAGACTGATTTTGCCCGGGTCGAAATGTCCTACATAAAAAATTTCTAACTGAAGGCAATATGGAGATAAATGAGATGTCAGTTCGTGGGGAGAATAAATGTACGTGGCAGGGAACATAATGATAAACACATTCAGCTGACAAATATTCATTGCGCACTCTAGTTTACGTGCTATTAATAAACTAACACAGTACATGCATGATCGATGAATCGATGTGCAGTCATATTACTGGCACGGATTTCTAATTGTTCATGCCCTTTTCAATCTTTTTTGCTTCAGCCTTAGTGAACTCACCTATTGCAGGGTTGGCTGCATCGTGCAAAGCTTCTAGCAGACATACCGCAGATGCTTGTTCATTATGTCACCTTCATTATGTTGACCGACAGTATTACTCAATTGTCAGAAACTAACTGTGGATTGCCGTCACAGCGACTCGTCTATTGAATAGGATCTGGTTAACTGACACTTAAGAAATCATGTCATGTAAAGGGACAGTTCAGTATTTCAGCAGCCCACGACAGACTCGATGAGATGGTCGTGCGGTGCTTTTGGGATTCTCAAAAGTGATTTGAGGGCCGCTGTTACATTTGTGACAAAAACGAAACATGTTTAGAAGAACTTGAAATTTTTGGAGTGACAAAGTCCCACTGAAATCAGACTGCTACACAAATGATGTCATCCGTCACCCAACACGTTAGCTACTATTAGAGTTGTGACCATTACAAAATGAACTGAACCATAGTTGACCTGGAATGGGACATTGCTACCACTGCCGGTGAACACCTCGCAACATTCGAATTTTCGCTTTCAACTCAACGAGCAAGTCATGTGATCACTTGGTGGCCAATGGGTCCCGCTAAGTCGACGCTGGCTAATCCTACTCACTTTTTCCTTTTTCATACATAGATTGCCTAAAACAACTTAGACTGAATGAGTGACTGACAACCCTCGGCCACAAATCTGGGAATGGCAATCAGCTGACGTGCCTGGAAGTTTTCCAGGAAGTTTGAAACAATCAGTTGTCCGAAATCTCCTCAAAGGTCAGATTGGTGCAAAATGGTCTTCTTGAATCACTTTCTCTCCTGCAGTTGTCTTATTCGGTTTGTGCACTTATCACATATAGAAAACAAACTTTGCGCAGACCAGTACTAGATTACAATCAGGCTGAACGAATGCCATTTGGGCACAGCATCCATTCATTTATCTTCCTTGGTTCTTAACAACTTACTGAACATTTTATGGTCAAAAATTGTGGTGCACTCTGCAGCCGACACCTCTGCTGGAAGATCTATCTGTGGGTATTCTCAATAAAGAAAAGGTGCCGAAAAACAAGGTGAACAAAACGTGCCCTCAGTAAATCAGTCTATCCAAATATCAACAAATATCAATTTATCTAACAATCTACCAGTTATCTTTATATCTATCTATCTATCTATCTATCTATCTATCTATCTATCTATCTATCTATCTATCTATCTATCTATCTATCTATCTA
>LUCM01003660.1:9439-22609 GCA_008360955.1 Fasciolopsis buskii | reverse complement strand
CTACCTTTGGAATGCCCCTTCCAACAAGTGTCCCGTTTCGGTCAAAATTCTTCAAATGTTGTTAGAATAGATTACCGGACCATGTCTAGGCATGCCAGAGTTCCAGCCACAATGTCAAGATTTTCATTTCCCCAAAATTCCCCCAACGTAATCCCCATTTCTCAAGTTTTAAAGGGGACTAACATCAGTCTAGACCAGGCTTTTGAAAGGCCCCGCTAGGCCGGCCCTAATAAGCCTCACTGCTTGCCTATTTTTTTATTCGCACGATCTACCTTAGATTGGATGACGCCTGTATTTCTTTACCGTTTATTAATCAACTTACCGTCCAAGCCGCACCCCTTAAATTCGAGTATGCCGACCAGTATCCCTCTTCAGAGAACCCGGGCCGTAAGGAGTTTTGTTTTTCCAGATTTTTTTAGCAACTCTAGGCAGCTGAGGTCCCGAAAAACTTGAAAAGCTTCAGTCCACAACATAACCACATATTAGGTCCCAAGTAGAACAAACAGAAGAAAAATGCGGGGAACGCCATTACGGCTAAATCGGCCATAACCCCTCCTATATCGGTCCTCACACCCTGGGTCCTTTTCCTCAATAGATTTCTCTTGCCGTTTATTTATTCCTGAACAAAATAAGGATTCTGTTCCCTTTTTTGCTGGGTTAAACCACCAGAACTAGTTATATCTCTTCGCAAAACATTTTCGTCGCAGAAGCCACCTTCCGATGTTCCTTTACTTTTCCTACTACTCACTTTGATTCCCAGTAAACCTGCCAACGTCCGAAATCAGGTAGAGCTCCTTTCCCTTAGGTACCGGCCCTGGGTTTAGCCATATATAATATATATTATAATAATTTAATCTTCACGTCACAAGGTAAACGGTCGATCCCTGAGGGGGTAAAAACACTAATTAGCG
Organism: Fasciolopsis buskii; assembly: GCA_008360955.1. Taxonomy (NCBI): domain Eukaryota; kingdom Metazoa; phylum Platyhelminthes; class Trematoda; order Plagiorchiida; family Fasciolidae; genus Fasciolopsis; species Fasciolopsis buskii. Next base: position 21,698 of record LUCM01003660.1, on the reverse strand, counting down.
AACCGGATGGGGTTTCTAGCCATATGTGCTTGCAGCTTTAGGAGCTTGAAACGTAATGCGAGGTTGAGTTTGACACGACGTAACCAAAGGGGTCAAGCTTTGGTAGCTCGAATCGTTCTCTGTAACTGAGGCTTGATGTTGGACCGAGAAGTTTCTTTGTGAATGCCCGCTGTACTTTTTCTGTTCAAACAAGGTCAACTTTGAGCATCTCGAGAATATTATCTGGCAGTACTCCAGTTGCTGTCTACAATGTGATTTGTATAGCATTAGCCTACATCTTAGAGTGCGGAATGTTTTAACAATGAGGCCGTTAGTCCTGTTTGCGTTTGTGATTTGGCAAATAACTTGCTTGTGGAAGTTGAACGGAGAGGAGCACTGCAGACCTAGATCTTTTACACACTGAGTGGTTAGTATTGGGAGACCGTTTACAGAGAGCCTATCCGGGGGAGCGTGACACTTATAGGCAAGAACAGCGCTCTTCGTAGCACAGAATTTAATCGCCCATTGCTCAAACCACGCGGCTAATGAGTTTAAATCCTCCATGATATGGGCCATGGTTTGTGGTAAGGATGGCTTGAAAGAATAGACCATCTTGATGTCGTCGGCGAATAAGAAACGTGTTCCTTGTCATAGTGCTCGAAAGATGTCGTTCACGTAGGGCAGGAACAGTAAGGGGCCGATGATACCACCTTGTATTCCGTGGGCAACTCGTTGAATGGCAAAAGAGCTTTCAATATATGGAAAAGTATCTAAACTGGTTTGAGCGTCCGAGGTGCTGAAATTTCTTGCATTTCAATCCCCAGTTTAAGGGTAGCAAGCAGTCTGTGTTGCAAGCGGTTAGCGAACGATAAAAGAATGAACCAGATTTAAAAGTATCAACTGCAGCTGATGGATACAGCTAAATGCCTTTGTTTATGCTGGGAGCCTGGCATGGATTAACCATTAAGTGCGAATGGACGTTCAGCGTAAATGTCATCTGCAGCATTTTGAGGGTAAGGCGAAAAAAATTTGAACTAGTCGAAAATTCGCAGAACGTCAGGAGCCTCGCCCCCTCGAGTCGACATGTAGTCAGTGGGGACAGTATGCTTGGTAGTTGGGGTTTTTTCACGGATAAAGAAGTTGCAATTTACCAAGAGTGGTTTCAGTACCGATACTTTATCATTAGGGATCTTAAGTGTAAAAATTAGGTACGATATAATACGGAGCCTTGTGTGCGTGGTCACATGCTGAGTTCATCATTCAGTATGCGTTTTGAGGTCGTCAAGTAGAGCTGGTGAGACAAATACAGGATAGCAGCAGATTTTAGAGACAATGAAGTCATCTGCTATTATCCTGTTGATAGAGGAATGCAGAGAAGTGAAGTGAGGCTCTGAAGGGACAACATGTATCCGGATAATCCAAATTTGGGAGTTGGCATACTCATCCAACGTGGAATGGTAGCCTGCCTGGTTGAATAAGCAACCGGCGGGCACCGGGGATGGAATGAAATAGCGGATATTGGTGGGAGGAAACCGTGTAGGGCTAGTTTTTTGCGGGCCAGGCAATCGCCTTCTCTACGATTTGATTAGTCCATTTTTAGGGGTTACTTCCAGCCCAAGAAAACGAAGAAGTGTAGCTGTGATCAGTTAACCGGGTTTATTTTACGAGATTGAATCCATATGAGTTGCCTGCTGCCAGAAGTTTCAGTTCCCTCATTTTATGAATTCAAGACGGGGCTCAGGAGAAGTAGTGATAGTTTTCCACAGCATATCAAGTCACGTGGTACCCAAGATAAAAATTCTGAAGGAGCCGAACGGTCACCACGTGCATCCCTGGTTTGAAGGTTGCAAGGCGGTTAAAAAGAGATGAATCTGATCGAGTTAAGTGCACTAGCCTACGACGGACTGTCCACTTTCGGCGATTTTCGAATAGAAATGCATAGTGACGAAGAAAGTTTTTGAGCCAATGAACGGAATTTGAGAGGACTCCGGCAAGGATTATTTGGCATCGGTAGGGGTGGGCCGATTTAAAGTGGCCCTTTAATGACAATAGCAGTGCAGAAATGTCAGTCTAGGAAATCGATGGGGGGCTTAAGATAATTCCCAAACAAGCCGGTTATCGAATGCGTACCCGTATATTGGGCGATATCTGCTTTTGGAAACCACAGGAATTAGAAAAGTGGTGTTTCGTGGGTGGGGCCTTTGGGGTCTGCGCTGAGTAAGAGAAGGTTAAAATGAGGGACTCGTGACGTGTACAGAATCTCAAGAAAAACTGCGCTTATCTAGATTTTGGCAGGCATTTTGGGGGCGGGCGGAGCTAAGCTGTGCAAAACTATCCGAAAAAGGCTAGTTTATGGTCGAGTAGTGGGGATACTTGAGCGAAAATGGGCATGGAAAAAACAACAGTGCATCTCAATAAGAGGGCTTACCAAACGGGTAGACTTAAGGGGTTCGTAGCGGACGTTAGTATCGTTTTCGTAGACGGCAAGTGGGTTCCCTACAGGGATGGCGAAGGAATGCAAAGAGTAGGCTAATAATATGGCTGCAAAGTTAAGTGGCGGTTGGTCGGCGGCTGTTTTCGAGTCTTCCGACCTAGTGAAGCTCATGCCAAAACTGCTTTTACGAGTTCAGTGTGCCGAGGGTACCAAACAGTGATGGTGCCTAGGCAGACTGCCTTGCTGGACTAGGAGGGTGGCTGTCAAAACACGGTTCACGTGGCTAATTGGGTGCGTGTCAAGAATGAACGCCCTGAAGGTTTGGACTGCTTACGGCTGAGTGACACTGCTGCGCGAGAGGAGAACTGGAAGGTGATTGAAAACTCATTCTGCTGGAGTAAAGGCTGGCTAATGAGATTATTTGCGTGTTCACACATCGATGAGACGGCAAATTGTCAATATAGAAATCATTACAATTCAGTTCTTTTTTGATGCAACCGATAAACCTCAGGATTGTTTCTACAGTAACAACAACCCCAAAAGCATACTTGTAAACTGAAAAAGTCGCGGGAATTTGATGCGGCAGTTTTTCATCGTTCACATTATTGACTGGGATCTGGTAGTGTTCATGTGAAACTGATTCTTAAAACAGTAGTGGCTCAAAGTGAACCTGTCATGCCTTGTAAGTGTGGTATCAAATCACTATAGGAAAGGGTGGCCATGCTGACTACACATTACTCGCTACATGGCCGCCAAACGAAGCCATCTTTCTCTGAAACCATGTCCATCGGCAAGGCCCAAGGAGCGTGAGAAGGACAAAAATTCATTACCAATTAAACTTATTTCGAATGCCAGTTTGGCCGACGCGAGTTTGAGCCATAACTGGTGGCTCGCTGAAGAAGAGATGGGGCATCACAAAATCAGTCATATGATCCTTTTTCTCCGGCGGTCCAACCGGTTGATTGGGCTCGATAAATAATGATTGAAGATTATTTGGAATGTTATGGAATGTACCGGTTTTTCTATGTGCACCAGTGCGCACCTCTGAATCCGTTAGTTTCATTGAGAACACAGCATCGTGAAGTCCGTGTTGAATGGTGCACAGAATTCTCCGTCATCAACGGGTTGCTACAGCGTATGAACTATTGCATGACATGAGGATGACGACAAAATTTGACAGACTCACCAAAAACTTGGTTATTTAAAGTGAGCTTGCCAGTCCGGAATCCGGCACCGGACGTGCTTTTTTGAAGTCGTACGCCACGATTCAGAGAGTTTCTCTTTCTGCAGGCTAGGGATTACTCCGGCCAACAACGAGAGGCAAGAAATTTATTGAGTATATGGTGCTGCTGACGAAGCCCTGATAGGACACTGCGCCAGATGGCGAACTGCGGCAGAAGGTGCTGATTGGACGGAGCGAAACGAACGCCAGGACTCCCAAAACGTGCATCACGGGCAGGGACACAAAGCATGTACCGAATAGAACAAAAGAACAAGAGCAAATCTCAAGATCCATATGAATTACCAAAGCAGATATTAATGAAAACAATGTTCCAAAAATCTATTTCCTTCGAAACGGTAATCCCATTACAGTAAAATTCCATTTACCCTGAGGACAGAAACAACAAATTCGAGGGGGGCGTAGTAAATGTCCTCACTCGGAAAGGGATCAGCTTTTCGAATCCCGGTTTAGCTTCTGCATTCGAAATGACCAATTACGTGTGATCCCACTATCGCATGTCATAGTGGCGTGCCTGAATGTTGCCACACGTTCTCACCGGGAGGATGATGGTGCTGCTTCTATATTCTCTAGCAGGCACTTCAGGAGGCCAACAAGGCTCTCGTCATGTTGGACTTCAATCTGCTGCACATATACTAGGCCCTTGAGAAGTTTGACTCCGGTGAGGCGAAATAATGGTTCCTCTAGTGATTACATAAATTTGCCGCACCAGCGAATTGCAGGGATATATAGACGTGATCACTGGCCGTTAATAATTAGCGTAAGCATAGGTCAGATAAACGACGTCACGAAATTGTTGTGGCTGTCCTCTTATGAAAGATTGGTCTCGTGACAACGGAACACATTCTATTTTTGCATATACCTAGGTTTGTCCCGAAATGGGTTCCTCCAATCGGATTGTCATCTCAGTTGTTTAGTCAAGCAGAATACCACTCTCGCACTTTCGACAGAGTTGGTCTTTTTGGGAGTTATGAAAATTGGCTGAATTCCTCTATATCTCAATTTTTTCTTGCTCGCCGCCGGTCCATTTTTCCATTAGTCCACTTAAGCTTTGACTGTCATATCTTCATCTTTGATCTGAAATAAATGTATACGTTATTATAATATACAACGTAAATTTTCTCCTTCCGCTTCTTTGTTTTTAAGAATTGAGTTGTTTATTGGCCTGTCTACTAAATTTTCTATTTTACAGATTTCCACTTCTCTTACGTACTACCCTGATGTTCAGACACATTGTCTGACTCAGGTCGTGACTTGTTGCGGGTGCGATCAATTCCCTGTTGAGCCAGGTTATACCCAATTATTATAAACTGTTGAGACTTTGGAATCACTCAGATAAACGTCCTATTTTTTCTGAATCCTGGGTCTCTGGGTTAAGCCAGATTTTGGAAACACCTTCTAAAGCTTTTGGAGACAACCGCACGGTGCGCCCTTTGCATCACCAGGGCGAGCTTGGCAAATTACTTTGTGCCTTCCTAACACTATCAACTCAAATTATTTATTGTCTGACGAGTCCGTTCTCTCTCCGCCTTTTGCACGCACTTCCCCAAATCGCGCATTGCTCGCATTGCATTCATAAATAAACTAATCAACAAATAAAAATGTAAAATATTGCACCCGTCTTAGGGTCAACACAGGAAAACGGACTTTGGGTAGGGTTGCAACAGCTGAAACTTGGTAAGGCCATTCACATCTTTATTTTCTCTATTCGATGACGGTCGTTGCTGTGAACGACATAGCTGCAGAAAGGGCACTGATAAGAAATGAGAGGTTATCAACGTTTTGATCACTGGAAGACATGGTGTAACCAGTATCAGCAATTCAGTCTAGTAGACTGTAAATAACCCAACTTCTCAAAATCTCCGTCTGACATGTCTTCGTTTGGATTCTGTTTCCTCGGCGTTTCGCAGGTGCGTTGATGCCGATAAAAATGTTGTAGTGCTTGCAGCTCGAAACGGTTAAACTCCGCATAGGTTGTTCATTTAAAAAGTCCTAACACTAATGTTCCTTAAGGCTAAGGGAAAATGGCACCAGTACGACTGTCCTTTGCGCCAGAATTTTGATGAGTTTCCAGCAAGTAGGTTTATCAACAAATCTAAAATCACCACCCAAATTTGGCCGTTAAAAAAATATCAACATTGTTGTCGACGGAATACCTATCCAGATCAAAATTCGTGAAATTTATCTGCGGCAACCTTCCGTGTGAAGCAAAAAACCTCTAATTTATGAGTCCATGTTGCTGACAGACGGCCCTTACCAAACTACTCAGCTTTATCGTACTTGTAAAAAATCTCTGATTCTAAATAACACTCTGAGTTGGCCCCCTTGGAGAGTTTTGTCCAAAAGCACTATTGTGACACTATTCTCATCACTGAAACATGGTTGCCGGAATACACAGCTATGAACCAGATGTTTCTAGCTGGTGACAACTGCCTTCCGGCACACAGGACTAACTGGCATGGATGTAGCGGCTTAGCTTAGGTTAAGAGGGGATTCTCCGCTTCCGCCTTCCGCCATCCAGTGTTAGCCATTTTGCCTGACACGTTGTGACCGTCTATTCATATCTATTATTCTCTGGTGCGCCTTGAATTCCTTCGAAAACATTCTTAAGCTGCCTCAGTTTAGCATGACCTCTTGCTGCACAGCATACATTCAGGCAAAAGCGAAAATTACGGCAGGAAACTTTAGTATTTCTAATATCTGTCCGTACATCAAGACCGCGCTTGAACAATGTTAGTGAGACTCAGCTAAGAGGCTGAAGGCAGCATGTCTTTAATCAAACTGGACAATATAATATCCCAAGCTAGTGTTCACCAATGACCTCTCCACTGTTGCTAACTTCTCACTGAAAGACATTCCAAGCTGTGGCCGCAAGATGGTCTGCCGTCTTCTTCATATTCGTTTTCGATCCCCAGCATCTATAACCACTACCCAGTCCACGAATTTCTCATAAAATTCAAACATCGGGCTGGACTAACTGCGGCTATTTGGATAATCGACTGGTATGATATCCTCCTTCACTCGGCCCTCAAGAAGCTGCTACAATCTTGCGGGTAATCCTGCATGCGATTATTATCAACTGTGTTCCTTAAGGGAATAAACCAATGACGGTAGGAATAATAGAATTCTATAACTATAAAAACAAGATCCTAATACTGCAGAATATTTACAGACAAGCCATGGGTTTCCCCCTACTACCGCGGGCAAGTAGACTTCGAAATGATCTGGTAGCTGCATCCGGGAATCAGAGTCGTACAGGGTAAGATGCCGCTCCCCGACATACAAGTGAAAGCAACGCTCTGGCCTAAAGGCGTCAAACCTCCCTGGGAGGACTATTTGAAAATGTTTACCAGTGCAAATGAGTCAGTTGGGATAAGACCTAGGGTTGCATTAATCTTGCTAAATCGAACTACACGAGAGAGCGATATGCCAAGTCACTAGCATCATCAGAAATAAGTACTGTATTGAATTGTACAGACTTTTGCGTACAGGTGTACTTGGACGCAGGGGATTAAGTATAGCGTGCTGCGTCAGTTTAAGACCAGAAGACGTTAAAGCGATGGGGCCCAAACGTTTTGAAAAATTAGTAGAAACGCAAGAGTTTGAAATGGCGATAATAGCGACGGGTCTGAAGCAGTCAGTGGTAAAAATCAGCCTAATGATCAGTTGATCAGATAAGCCAGTGCATTGGTTAGAGCCACAGCACCAACCTCAAAGAGACTGCCAGGACCAACAATTGCGGTAATTTTAGTGGCACGGGGAAGGTGAAGCACTGTAACTGTCATATTATAGCTCTGTTCAAACCTGACTGGGGTGTAGGTGGAAGGATGGGGGAAAGAATAATTCATGCTATCGACATTCACCGAGCATTTTACGATTCTTCCTACCGCAGAACCCTCGAATGCCTTGCCACAAGAATCACTTGTGGTTACTGCTCAGGAGTTGGCTGGCGATTATAGTGGTGATGAATTTGGTTTCAGCTTTTATTGGGTTAGAAATGTACCACATGCTTGGGTTATTACGGGATTTGTAGAAGTGTTCCTTACGTCCACTCAGAGATTCCCGTTTCTTGGTGGGATTGCAGCCACTTGAGACGAACAATGATTCTAAGTGACAGAAGATATCAAAGGTTGCCTTGGTTTTCCCTGTGAAAAGTATGATGTTCTCATTGAGTAAGTTTTCAAAAGAGAAACAGGAAAATACAGGTGAAAGGGATTTCTAAAGAAAAACAAGGCTGTTATTTGAGGAGTCGCCTATGCCAACTCGGGTTTGAGTTGTTTGCTTAAAGGAATGGAACGCTGAATGAGAGTATATCTTGGGCCTTAACAGAAGCAGAAAATGATCGCAACTTGAAAATGGAGCATGCAGTTTCACAGGAGACAAATCAGGGTGGTTGGTAATAACCCCACCTGAAATGGAGCCACCTCTGATGAGAGAAACGCAGAGGTCAGCCAAAACAAATGCAGTCAGGGGTAGGGTGGATGCATGACTTAAATCACCTACAATAATATGCGGAGTATATTCAAGAAAAGAAATAATAAATACTAAAAAGGAGTCAAAAATAGATGTGATATTGTGTTGTGAGCTAAAAGGGGCAATGTATAAATTGGTTATGATTGTGCTGTTATGACGATAAAACCTAAAATGACAGTGTCACGAGACAGTCAATTGGGTTAAGACAGTACGTATAAACAACATCCAACTTGCTAGACCAGAATGACTTTAAGCATGTTGCCACACCTCTTCCAGCCTTGTCCGAAGCTCTGTACTGCCGATGGAGCCTAAAGCTGCATATCGACACAAGTGAATCAGCGATATCTGGGTTCAGCTTTGATAGTTTTATGCAGATTACACAAGTGTTAACATGGGCCAGTGACTTAAGTCTGCCAGCGTCTTACCTGAGAACGAGCATACACGAAATATGCGGTAACAGCCACTGGTTCTAGAGGGTGCACTTGCAAATGGCTGAACGTCCATAAATTCACGTGCAACATAGGACCGCGAAAAACCAACCTCCAGATAGCAACCCACGTTTCGAAGACAAACTAACTTGCGTGATCATCACGCGCGCATCATGCTTTGCGGTTAACTTACGAATTCGCACGTATTAACCGTCGGCTGGAGACAACATCCAACCACCTCCCACTGTCTGCTCACTGGACGCACCACGACGAAATTTTAACGATCTATATTTGGAAACCTGCAACTAAAGATAACCTGAAAGAATAACGGACTTGCTACGACCGCGTTGATGTTTCCGTAGTTTGCGGACGCAGCGATGTTTAACGTGATGATACGGAAAAGAAGGAAGGGGGCATGGATGTTGTCGGAGTAAATTCTCCGAGCTAACACTGCAGTACTTATAAAATGTGTTTGACGTTGAAAATCGTCAAATCGCAGCCGAACTCTGAAAAACTGGCATAACGCAAACGAACAAAACGCGAAAATTATCCGAATCATCTATACAAACAACAGTCGCGTCCGCACGAACATCGATGGCAGCCAGGAGAGCGCATCCGACATGGGTTCCGGTGTAACTTGTACTTATGCCAACGAATCCAAGTTAAAACAACCAACGGGTGGATGAAATTTACATTTTTACAATTTCCGAAAAATGAACACTGACATGCCGCATCCATTTCCGTAACAACAATCATTTCGCTGTACACAGACAACATTTCAAGGCGGATAGCTCATCAGCATCATCGTGGTGGGTGGGACCTTCGCTTTGTCATACTTTTTTTCCAATTCCTAACCGGAACTGTAAGTGAACTGAACTTCACGACCTTAAGGTCTCAAGGCCGTCATCCGCCAAGTTAACTTTCAAATCCGTCATCGTGGTGTTTGGGATGTTCGCGTTGTTTTTTTCGGTTTGTCTCGCATTCGTTGAGTTTTCCATAGTTTCCAGGTCAAGGACTGAAGGCCCTTTGGTAACCTGAATTTTTAGGAGACTGTTATGACCCAGGACAAATGGGCTTACTGGCCTCGAACCTGCGCAGTATTTCAAGGCCGTTTACTTGATTCTAACGATGTTCAGTGTGAACGAGTTGCAACACTAGAAGCGCCAAGCGCTTCTTTAAAAATGGCCTGATTATCATGCGACGTTATTGGGGATTGTTCAGATAAGATCCAGTTGGGGGTGGCTCGAAACTACCCAGCGTCTTGTTCCTTCTGGCGTACCGTCCCCTCTCCTCCTAATGATCCTCAGAGGGTCACTCGAGAAGTAATCCACCAGATCACGAATGAAGTTTGGCCAAATTACAGCAGAACATGGACTTATTTCTCTGGGTCGCTTGTTGACCGCCCAGTGCGGTCGCCGTTTTTGCGTTGCTCGTGCATGCTCCTGTTGAAGTTTACTCAACTTGCTACCGCTTCCGACTGTCTTTTCGTCGTACCGTTCAAGTGTGTGGGTTGCCAGTATTGCACTCGTACAGAGCGGAGTAGGGGTGACACAAAGTGGTCATAACGGTTCAGGGCAAGCAAACGTAATACAAGATCGGTCTTACAAATGTTTTTTAAAACTGTTGTGATAGCTCAACCCCAAGATGATTCCGTTTCATTGCTTAGTGTATTAAAGGTCAACTATTTTGTAGAAACTGGTGTTTTTGAGTTTTACTGTTCGTCACAAATGCACACTCAAGTTAGTTGTCACCTTCGGTCTCACTTCACTGATTGAGACACGGTTTTGTTTCGTAATCTTACTCTGAGTGACATGCTTGTTTCAAAATTGATCATTGAGGTAAACATTCGGGATTTTCCCTTGTAGCAAAAGCGGGCATGCAGGTGAGCAATCACTCTATCGGAGAACGTGCGCAATTCCCCGCCGAGTGTTCTTCATATGAGTACAGCTGAAAAGACATGATCCGTTGGGTGTTCCACCGCAGCGCTGATAAATACCAAACCGCGTATTATTCATGATTGCACTTTCATTGTTTTTTACTCGTGGTTTCTTATTTCATCTCTTTTCCAGACCTGAGCATCGCCACCATTGATGCTACAGACCAACCAAAGTATTAGATCGCGTCAAATCTTTCACCCCCCTGACAGTGACTGTTTGTCCCTGGGGCTCCCTGTGCCCGGGAGGGTTTTTAACTTTTTCAGAGTGTGCGCTGTTGTCCGGTGTTCGCCTTCTCCGTCCTGTGTACTGAGTACGAGTCGGCGACTTTGGTGCAGTATTTGTTTTTGAAGTAATAACATCAAGTCTACCTCGCAACCATCTCTTCCGACCGCAATTTCAGGTGACCCCGGAGCCCATGCCTCCCCGTGGGGAGAGGCTCCCGAAACGATGGCCCTGATACTTGGATTAGTAGGAAAAGACGTTATACCTCAGTAGATCGGGTGACTACTTGTCCGTCTGCCACTATTATTCAGTTACAATGTTCTTAACCTGAACCCAACGTTGTAATAGTAAAGATTAAGAAGTAAGATGATGTCACTCTTCGTGATAAATGCGTGCGTCCTCCAAAAGCAGTGTATGGTCACGTCTGACGTAAGTAAAGCGGTCGTTGTGACAAATCGGCCTCTGAAGTGCCCTTCTTTTTGCCGGATAGCCAGTTGGGGTGTTAGCGTTGCCGGCGACGACCGCAGAGTTCGTTAAATACACACCGAAGTAATCTAGATAGGCGCCGGCAAAGCTTGCCTCGTACCTCTGATATACAGTCTGTGGGAGTACATACGGATATGACCAGTGGTCAACGGTACTTCAGTCAGTTGCTGTTGACACGTACAGGACAGTTCAATCAAACTGCACACGAATGATTGTTGATTGGGACCCCGTGTAACGATGCATGCTCATCGTCACCATCATTATGATCGTTTGGCGTTGAACATCAGGGCAAGCCCCATGGACTGCTGCCTTGCCCACGTCGTAACATGCTGCTGTAGAAAGAGTGAATTCGCAAGTTAAGTAGGAGGTGCATCTACAGGGGTGGAAAAAAGAATGCCCTTATAGCCAACACAGATCACAGTCTAAATGCGAAAATGCATATAATTTTTTAAATTCCGCCTCTACGGAATGTGGCGACGCAATCGCCACTTCACGGTTCGCCAACATATCCTTCCATGTCTTTAGACAACTAATTGAGGGATTTTCTGGATTCCAACTACGGAGAAACGAGGCACCCTTAGCTTGATTTCTCGATAATCCCGATGCTAGCGCAACCACGACCACTGGAAGAAGAATCAGTGAACATAAGGTGTTTGCATCTGCACTTCGAAGAATAGTTTCAAACGTGGGATTTTTTGTATGGGTTTCGAAAGTGCACCACGCATCAGTGAAAAATCCTAAGGGTTCCGGATCCGGCTGCTTGTTGTTCTGATTGGTATATATATACATGTATTTATATATGTGTATAGAAGGGGCAAGTAGTATCTGGATTCGTGAACAAAATTTGCCCGGGAGCACACATTCGGTTTCGAGGTTATTGTCGCTCGTCAGCTATGCGTACCCGGTGCTCTCTTGTCCAAACATCCACGTACTTGTACACTTCGAATTGATATTTTTCACCAGAATCGAATCTGTAGCATGAGGAGTGTGCATGGAAGCTGTTCATCGAAGAGTCCACAGAAGAACCACAACTGTGATTCGTTGATAATTGTTTGTCAGT
>LUCM01003658.1:13741-32814 GCA_008360955.1 Fasciolopsis buskii | reverse complement strand
TACCCAGTTGGTTGGCATTCCTTGCGCATTCCTGGCCATCATTGAAATCGCCCTCACACCTCCGACCGAATATTTGCATTCAGCTGCTTTTTATAAGCTAACATCACTGTCTTCTCTGGGTTCATCGGATTGCTGGATCGTCTCATTTTTCCTTCATTTTTATCAAGTCAACTCTAGACCCTCCTTTTGGTGTTACGGCTCTGCAAACTGGGATGATGTCAGTCAATTTCTAACCGACTGTTCTTGGGACGGCTGTAATTTTTTGTCTGATGTTACTATGTCTGTTGCTAATTTCACTGAAACATTTTTTTTCAAGATACGTGTGTTCAAATTCAGCTGTCCGCTTAAACAAATCATCGTACAAGCGACGGCGCCATTTACACAACTGAACATCTCGAAACCGATTTGCGCACCTTAGGGACAAATCTACGTTCACAAAATATAACTGAAGAATTCGCCGAACGCCTTGAAGCCGAGCAAATAGCCTCATTCGCCACCAATAGCTAATCATTCTGGCCATTTGCAAAGACAAGTTCTAGCAGTGTTCGCTCATCTAACTTTCTGCCCGGTTATATGTCCACTGTTTCTTTTTGATGTGCGACTCTCTTGATAAAGTCGAGGTTTTTCGCTACCCGGTTTGCCTCAAACTCCAGGCTGTTAGCTCGCAGTGCCAGTCACGATTTTCTACCGTCTATCGTTCTAGAAATGCACCCTTCAGAGTTAGTCCTTGTCTCTTAGCCTTTAATCAATTAACTTTTCCATCTTTCCGGAAGAACTCGGTCGCAATTTCCATTCCAAAACACAGTGACTCTTCTGACCTTAACAACTATCGCTCCGTCATCCTCACTGCTACGCTTTTTTAAAACCGTTGTCTCCGACCAACTGCATCCATTCCTTGAATGTGGAGGTTTGTTGACTGACCGTCAATATGGATTCCTTTCGCACTGTTCTACGGTCGATCTATCAGCTGTCATCTTACATCCTTGGTTGGGTGCCCTACATTACCACGGAGAAACGTGGACCATTTGGGCATCTCCAAGACTTTCAATCGGATTTGGCACGAAGGCATGCCGCGGGAATTTCTTTAGCTCAGATTCCATCCGCCTTTGGTTTCGTCGACATCGTGTTTCCTCAGCAAACGAACTATCTCCGATCAGGTCGATTCGATTCTATCTCCGTTGTTCCCGTAGGTGCCAACATTTCTCAAGGTCTCATATTTGAGTCCATCCTTTCTTTCATTCAACTATGATCAACTTCTAACCTAATTCAATTTCTTACCGATGATATCATTCTCCAATGAACCCCTTCTTACTCTACCAACCGGCAAACCAGCACCAACATTAACTACAAAAGCACCGTTCTCGAATCATCACTTATTTAGAACCTAATACGAATCCCTGCTTGAGACTATACCAATCCCGTTTGTTTCAACCTTTCCAGAACTTCAGTTCTCATTAGTTCAATTCTCTCCAAATAAATTTTGACTAAATATCCCTCCGTTCCGCAGGATCATCCTTGTTGATCGTCACTTATACCTATCGTTACATTTCATGGTGTACGTAAATTCACACTGGAAGTAATTTTTTATCTGTCCACCCTAGGCTTTTGTTCAAAACTCAAATCCACCCAACAACTAAATACTGCAATCATGCGAGTTTTTACGCCACGCGAGAAGCACGAGTGCAGTGGGCTCATTGCACGTCGGGGGAGAGAAGAACGGCAACTTTGATCCTGAAACTTGGAGTGGCATAGAGCCACATGAGGTCATACCAAGTTAGGCGTGGTAACGAGCCGGATGATAGTAAGTTGCAATCTACCACCAAAGTGACCAAGAGATCTGGGATTCGAACCTCTGACCCATTCGGTGACAGATGCTTAATGAACTTGACCATCACGGTCGAGTGGACTTTCGTCTACAATTCTTGCGACTCTTGATCGGGCTCGGCGATTATTGAAAGAACTTTCTCTAGCCTTCATTCTGCAGTCATTTGTCTATCGACAGGCATCTCCTTCACTACCTCTTTTAAAACTATTGTTTTATCTTCTGTTCTACAGAACTCGCTTCCGCAGTCTCCCTAACCATTACTTTTTCCTCGTTCTACTCGTATGCAGGTGGCCAATCAATCTTATCGGGTTTCCACCCCTAGGTGCTCAACTTCCGAACTTCGGTAACCTACAATCTCATCGTCTCCAAAATAAGGCATTCTCTGAACAGTATCCCCATCTGGCAACCAATACTCACTGGAGGTGTCAACTGTCCGAAAATCGGAAAAAATAACATTTAGATGAATAGGCCAAGAAGTGAATAAGCCTACATCGTAACTGAATGGGGGAAATTTCAATTGTCATTTACGTATCCCGCGGTTTCCACCGCAAACGTTCTACTTCCGTATGCGCCTTGCGTTTTGCTTTTCTACCGACGGGAGTAGAGCATCGAATTGCAGCCACCGCCATCCACAGAGGATTCCATTACCACGGGCGAGTTAGAGATCAATCCAGGATTACGACCAAATCCACAGCACCTGAGATTGTAACAAGTATACCAATAGTATGGTCGGACAAAGTTTTACTTACGCGAAATCCTTGAAGTGGTTGAAAAGCCAGAGAATTTGCGCGTCGTTCATCGTATCCGTGAGGACAAACCGTGGGTCCGTCAAGAACGTTCGCAAAAGTGACACGTCGGTGTAAACGGTGATTTTCTCATCACTTAATGGTCTAACGTCTACGCAGCTCGGGTCAGGTAGAGATTCTTGAACACGATGCGCCTGAATTCGCCAACGGTGAATCGGTGCACGTAATGAGGTGACGGGATAAAATCAAATTAGTAGTTCATTCGGTGTAAGAACCGTGATAAGAAAGTGGGAAATGAAGAATTTCTTCCAGTCATTGAGTTAAAATAAACACAGAACGAAAATAAATGCCCTATTCGAGCGCCGGTTGCTTCTAGGTCTTGCTGAGAATGCCCGTACTTAATTAACGCTTTTCCTGTCACAGGATTTCGGTAAGCTGCTCTCAGTGTCACAAACAGATGAATCAGATTATTCGAGAGCACTGATTTTACCTCACTGTCCGCTAGCTGGCACTTACCATTTCATATTGGCGTTTATGAAGTATGCTGCATATGCACGATCGCTGGCATTCAGTTTGTGACACTTTCGCCTGCGTATTTGGATGACGGATGAACTAAACCTGTATTGGTAAGAATATCACCGACGTCGATAATAGTCGTATCAGAAAAAACATTTGATCTGTTAATAGGGGGCGAAAAATGGGAAAATCCACGCCCAACCTTGCCGGAATACCGAAGGTCGACGAAACAAGTTTTGGAAGAAGTCGAGTATGAACACGATGGAAATAGTATTTCTTGTTGACGGAGTGAAGGAAAAAGGGAAACACTTAGGATAAAAGATATTACTTGTCAGAAGCATCAAGTATATGCCTACACGATGACAACGCAGGTCCCATAAAACAAGAATCATCACAAGAATGTTGGGGAATAACCAACATTCTAAATCCCCGGATATGAACTTAAAGGACAATTACAAACGATGAGTGGTAATGGTGGAGTTTCGAAATTCATAGTTTGCAAAATGTCCCAATGAAGCCCGGGATCAAGTATCAGTAATACTTATTACGAATGGTCGAGACTGTTGCACAGCTGATTCTTGACGATAATTATCGAATTCAGTTTCGCTTTTTTCCGCCTCAACAAAATGCCCAGTATTCAAGCGAACATTAGGAGTAGATCGGAGAAGCCCTGCACTTAAAGACAACTATCACGCAGGGTTAGGTGTCACACAAACCGCAAAAACGATGGATATCCTGGACTTCAGTTGCTCTGTTAGGTGCTCGCAGATCCGTCCCCCCGGGATGCAACATACAGTGTGACGCTTAAATGTCAGAGGCACCAGCTGACCAAAAGACTGAGAAATAACCAGGGACAGTGATGAATAAGGAAGTATAGGAAAACGGAAAAGGCTGAAATGATTGGCAATACTCGCAACCCTTGCCAATTGATTTGGAATACCAGTCCACGGAAGTCGAGAGTAGGCGAAGTAATTAGAGTCCGAAGGCTCACTGATTCACTTTCATGAGAATCACCCGGAACGTCAGTCAGAGCACTTTGGGAAATACTTCAGTTGGCCCACCGTCACTAAATGGATCAATGAAGGCAAAAAACAGTCGTACATCAGAAACGGAGATCATCAAAGAGGTAGATTTTCTTAAAAGAACAGTGGGGAAGTGTTAACACCGGAATTTACAAAACCCTTAGAATCAATCCGAACAAGGGAATAAATCCCTAAGAGTTGGTGTGAATCAGTCGCTGCGCAGATTTATTTTTATTACAGGCTTCACGTATGCGTACCAGAAGGGACGGGCTTGGTAGCCACTGGGGTTCACAACATGGGCGATAGCGGGAGACTGGCAACCGTGACTCTGAAACATGGGATGGCATGGAAACACATAAGGTCACATTGAGTTAGGTGCGGTAACGAGCCGGGCGAGTGCCAGTTACCGTCTAACACTAAGAAATTAGTCTAATAAGCATCACATTCAAACTGTTGGCGGGCATTATTATCCACCAATTATTTAGTGCCCGCGAAAGGTGTATGCGTACGAATCAATCAGGTTTCCGAACCGGGCGGAGTTGTATTGATCCAACATTCACTCTGCGACAAACTTTACAACATGGGTACAAGTTCTGCAGATTCATGGTTTCTGTCATTCTAAATCTCAAGGCGGCGTTCGATTAAGCCGACCGTGTAATTCGATGGCGCTGTCCCACGTTTAAGAGTGTGCCAAAGAAATCCACTTTACTCTTCCGATCTTTGTATGTGAACAGACGAAGCCGAGTTCGAGCTTACCGCCATCTTTCAGCCGAGTTAGCCACGACAAGTGTTCTTCAAGACTATCGCCTTCAACCATTTTTAACTATGTCATTGAGATGGTTATGGGGATAGCTCTATCTTTATGTAAGAACAGTGGCAGTGAATTTTGCTCAGGCATAAAAACTATCTAACTTTGAATATGCGGATGATGCTGTGCTACAAAGTGAAGATCCAGGTAAGCAGCAATTAGTTGAATGGTAGTGTTTGGGATGGGTTTTGTATCTTCAAAGTTGTTGCAGGATTGGATTGGCCCGAAGTCCAACCTTGTTGTTGCAAAAGAATTCAGTGAAGCACACTGATTAGGTTACTCGCATAGTTGTATTTCACCTGGTGATTATATATCGCATGAGGTTCCTTCGCATGTAGAGAAGGCTCGATTGGGGCACACTAATTTAAGTCATACGGGAAGTGGGAGCGGCATCCGGTTATTGATCACAGGTCGAGTACACACCGCAGCGATGAGGTCGGTATTGCTCTACGGCACCGAAACCTGGCAGTCGAGAGCAGAACAGGTCCGGTGATTTCCCGTGTTTAGACCGACGATGGTCAAGTGGATAAGGCCGCAAGTTCGAATCCTACCACTGCCGGTCAACTTCCCCACTTGGCAGCTCTCTGGTGACCGTGGTCCCCTTCCGGAAAATAACGTACACCTTCTTTTGCTTTACTAATAAAGCAAGTAAAAGATAAAAGATTCTGATTTTCGCTTTTGAGTAGACGGAGCTGTGAGGCAGCAACCAAAACCAGAGGACGTTAGTGCAAGGTAAGTGGTTGCAAAAGCTAAACTGAACTGCTTCAGCTGCTGTTTTCGCTCCAGCTCAATGATCATCGAAACAAACGGAAAACCAAGTTGGCCGTACCGCATCCCTCTGACCGGGACATTGGTACCAATTACGAACAGGAGCTATCAAAAGAGTTAAGGACTACGACGAATTGCAGCAGATGAACCCTAGGATCAAATCAAAGCAGACATTAAGCAGCAGGTTTTGCCTACGGTCTTAAACCAGAATTCAATCCAATACACTGGATCCTTAAGAAACCGTTGAATCAACTGGAGCAAAAAGCCAGCTCTTAAACTGTGAGGAAGTGAATAAGATATTGCTGAGTAACGACCAATCACGTCTGCTCTCCAGCAGATTAATCCTGTCTCTAGACCAATGTTGTCCCCCCACTAACTAGAGCGAGAATAACCAGGTCGAATCGGCACCAAATGACGTTCTGTCAAATGAACAAACCACAAATTTATGGACTACTTTCCTTGTAAATTTGCTTATGTGACTGCCATTTCCTCATCGGTTGTCCAGGTTACCTTCTGATCGGCCCATCTCATTCGATGCACTTCACCTGATTTGGTTCTTAAGGCTTTGTTATCGGATTCAAACTGCTCGTCCTGAGTCGTTGACACAACCCATGATACGATCCTCTCAGCTTCCACATCAATACTCGTGTCTACCAGTCACGCCACCGTTTCGGCTGGCAACTAGTAACTAATGAAGCAACGCGGTCTCAGTCTGGTCTTGGTGTCCGCGCTTGTCCACTCTTTCGCACGATCGTAATGTATCCACGCGTGTATTGATCGCGATTTGCCCAGCATGGCTCTCCATCAGATTCAGAAGCAGTGTTTACCAAACTGTTATCCCTGTACACATGGCGAAGTCTACAATGTCAAGTAACAATAAACCTAAGAAAGGGTCTTCAAAATTGGTGGAACATGGTAGTCGAAGAAACGGAAGTAGCACATAATTCAGGCAACAGTTAAAAATTGCTAGAATTTACACGGGACATCGGTAAGAAACGAACCCCGGTCAATAAAGTGATATACGACAGTGTATTCGGTTATCACGGGCCGAGTCAGTGAACATATCCATCTGCAAGAAGGGAACATGCAATGATTGGAGTGATCATCATGGAATCAGCGTAATAACGATAGTTATCAAAGCCTGTCGCGATAGTGCTGCATCCTGATAGCAGTTCGCGAGAACAACGTCCGCGAACAAGAAGCCAAATTTCGTCCAGGTCGAAAATGCAGATTTTTATCCTCCGTCAATTTCTTCAGATGAGCTATACACATACACTCCATCGCCCGACAAGAGTGGGTCGTCTAAACTTCGAATCACTTGACGGAACAGCGCTATCCCGTGTTCTTCATTGGAAGGGTATAGCAGAGAATTTCATGAACCTCTGTTAGCTATATACTCATTTAGCTATGTTCTGTTAAAGGTTTATGGTGAACTGGCAAGTTCATTCGAAAAGACTAGCGGTGTTCGACAATGGTGTCCTATCTCCCCATCAATCCTTAACTTCGTCATCCATGAGATAATGGGGAATGCCCTAGGTCTTCAAGATGCAGGCCTCGCATTGGCAAATTGTGAAAAACTGTGCGACCTGGACTATGCAGACAATTCTGTGTGCTTGTTCGAATTCACGAAACACACAGCATGCGCTAGATAAACTGACAGGAGCTGTGGCTCCATTTGACATATGGTTTGTATCTAAAAACGTAGTGTTGTTACAAAAGTGGGGGCCAGTAGTTTCGAGCGTGATACTCGATGGGGAACAGCTAACAACTGTAGATCCTTTTTCCTCGGCAACCGTGTGGTGAAAAATGATAATATAACAGTAGAGGTGAGGGCGGGTATATCCAAAGCTCGGAGGTCGTACGTTTGACTGAACCACCTGTGAAGCCGATCCGATATGACAGTGAATTTGAAAGATCGCATGTATTGTGTCGCAATGTGCTCAGTTCTGTCGTACGGTTGCGAGACAAAGTTTTCTTTCTGAAGATGCTCGCCGTTTGGAGATTTTTGATCAGGAATATTTGTGTAGTGCCACTAGGAATAGATGAAACGGCCACGTGAAAAACGCTTAGTTTAGAAATCGAGTGTTGGGTACTGGTCAGGAGAATACTCATTAACAGAGTATGCAGCTTAGTAAAATCCGCCGGTTGGATCACGTACTATGTATGGCAGTTACGTCTACAATAACACACCGTTCCTTCTTTTGAGTACAAGAAGCCATGTGGAGGTCAACGGATGACTTGACAGGGTGGGATGAGAAAGCATACGGCGAACATCGGTAAAGCAGGTGACTCACGTCTCCGTGGTCGGGATTCAATAGATGCTACAGCCAGTTGGCTGAAGACACTGAAAGGCGATCGTCTTGTCACTTTCTGTCGAATTAGAACGGGCGTCTGTGTAGTTAAACTGTATACCGTTTCCCACCCAAAGGTCCACTCCTTGTCTACTTGGCACATGCATCCACTCTATAGAAAAGTGTAACGACGAGGAAGTCAGCGGTCAGTGGGGCTTGTTTTGCTATTTAATACTCTACAGTGATTATACTGGTTCCATGTTGGCCTTTTGCGCTATTCTGTTGTTGCCGAATTGATTTATCCAGATTCCAGCTGTCAGGGGGACTTTTGCAGAAATAAACACTTCTCCAAAATTTTCATTTGCTGTGACCACAAATTATATCGCAACCTCATGGCCAAGAAAAGGCGCAATTGCTATAAGTGGATGGTGTGAGAATCTTGCATTGTAAGAACTCGTCGGCAGTAGGTTGAGTGGGTTTCAATTATTATTTGCAGTTATTCAATAGATGCTCTTTGAGAGGTTACATTGTGACTTGGTTAACTTCTGTGGAAACATTTTCAACATTTGCACGTTGCCTCGACAGCTATAAATGGGAAATTGCCGGTTATGAAAGAAGTGTGAGCTGGACCACAGGTTCCTCCTCATAACTGTAAACCACTGGATACCATAAAATTACCGTGTCTATTTGTTATGTTGCCGAGTTTGGTTGGTCTATGCACACACTGAAGCACAAGACACAAGTACTCGCAGCGCACGATATCACAGGAGCAGGGCCTGTGGTCTAGTAGGACACGAATACACACACACAGAGGTTGGAAACACAAGAAGATCGGGCTCAAGACTCAAGGCCCGTAGTCGCACAACGAATGGGACAGATCTGCTGCTCCCTTGAATGAGCAGCCACACGGAACAATAAGCGGCGCGAAGTACGAACAGCCAGCCCAGCCCGCTAGCGGAAGAGAGAAGACGAACACAGAGTACTGCCGCGCATTTATTGGTGACCCACCAACACAAGTCCAAATTGAAGTGAGCTCTATCGTTTATATAGTTTTGTTGGGTGGCCTTGATCGATGTGTGGACTAGTCGATCACAGAACGGGCTTTTACGAATCTTTTCGCGGACATATAAAAATATTCAACCGCGCAATATTTAAAATAACGTCAAGGATAGATTCTTTTGGAAAATTGGTAGCAGAAATGAAATCGACGGCTCCAAAACCTTGGAATGGTCATCGACCATAACACTATTATCCAACAAGCTGCCGGGCCTAACACATATTCCTCGCATCTACCTAAATCTCTATAAAACGTAAACATGCTTGGATGAACACTGACATGAATGAAACTGCGGTAAATATTGGTCACCCTCACGATGGCGGGAACTCCACGGAGAAAAAAAGAAAAAGGCACTCTTTGTGAACGAAAGGTGTTGTACAGCATACTTAGTCTCAGATTAAAAACAATCTATTCAGAGTAAATCGCCAACAAAGCTGAATATATCACAAAAATCGATGGAAACAAGAAGGCAACCTATCGACCCTGAACCAAACAAAACGTATCTAAATACAGCAAAATGCTTTCGTTTTCAACCGAATTGTAACGCAGTGACGGGCATTTTTAAGAACTGATTCGGTTTAGGCATACAGAATCCGAAACGTACTGTAAAAAATTCATCCGTCAACGTGAACGTATGATCAACTGATTCCTCAGAATGATCTTCCGGCCACCAGGGAAGTAGATAATAGGGACGCATACGTACGTCTTTAATGTGTTCTATATAATCCACAGTGATGACATCTGTACGAAAACAGTGAGATTTAAAGAACTGACTTACCGCCCCGACGTAGATCTTTGAGTGGCCAGAAAACTGAGTAGCATATTCTTCGGGGTATGTAAAAAAATGGGACTATGCGGGCTATGAATGGGGATAAAAGCACAAAACACAGGTTAGTTGAAACCATGTAATAACGCTATACCAGGTCACGACGGCCGAGGAACGGCGCAGCCCGCGGATTGAATGGGCTAGCCGACAATGAAGATATAAACAATTGGGTAATAGGTGGCACAAAATACTGCTAATTTATTCAACAACGAATTATATATTGTGTATATTCTCACTACTGGTTATTTCAACAATTGGGTTATATATAGGAAAGCAAATAATTCAAACGCGATATGCTTGCCCTTACATCTGGCCAACCAGTGTGATGGAAAACCATGATGACTTAATCTTATTCAATCAGCTAAACATTTGTCCATTTGCTGAGTCGATCAAATGGGCTTGACCTTTTGTTGATTGAAATAACAATTCACAGGTCTGTTTCCGCTAGATAAACCCAACAGATGATAGCAAAGTGCATGCGGTCTTGTTCAGCGCCTTAGGCTGAAGCACTCGAGAGATTTCCATAGAATTCAAACAGCCCCCTCACCCAAAATGAAAGCAAACCGCTTCAGTGACGTTCAATCAGAGTGGATGTGTGTGTGCGTCCGTTTCATGGAATCGGCCACAGCTCATAATCCATAGGGGAGTTAGTAACGACAGTTTTTCTTTTCATTTTATAGGTTTCCTAATACTTTTACTTTTTCCTGTCATAAGCCCATCATCAGTTTAAATAAACGCTGAGCAGTTTTCATGAGGAGGAGCCCGGTAGGGAATGATGTGATGTCTGATAAGAATATATGCAGTGATACCTAGAAAAGTTCACCATTAAGGTGCTTGATTACTTTGGAGAACGTTACTTCACTCCTTCGTGTGTGTGTGTGGTGAGAATCAGTACTGTAGTGAAAAATAGGACCACATATAAAGAATAACGACGTACTGCATGCTCTCTGTCAGTCAATCAGCGAACACTATTGCCACTTTGCCGTCATCCTGCTTTTCTTCGGGGTGTCCATCATCGCCAATATAACATTCATCACTAAAGGTACAGATTTCACCTGCATTTTTGCGTCAGTTTCAGTTGCTGATCGAATCTACATACATACGCGCTCGGTCAGTAGACCACGTGTACTTGAAACTGAATTCAAGTATAAAATGTGAGCACATGAAATCGCGATCTCTCTTTGCGACCACTGACTAGTGAGGTGTTTTGCATATTGACGTCATACATTCTTTGTCGTGTCCAATCTGGTAATAAACGAAAAGTCCCAAACTAAATGAGTCCCCGCAACACAAATAATAATAATAATAATAATAATAATAATAATAATAATAATAATAATAATAATAATAATGACAACACCACAATTGTAGCAATATCAGTGATTTCCTATTTATTTTGTCAAACAAAAGATATGTCACGTTTCTGGGATGGCGTTCGGTACGATTGAGACTGCCAAGTGGGGAACGAGTGGGAATGGAAGAATTCATGTCCATGACCATGACATTCAACAGTTATAATAATCACCGCCTTTCGAAGCCAAAACTCAAACCGATGATGATTTCAACCGCGCTCAAATCCAAGTCGAAGGAGAAAATTTCTTGACGAATAGCACAAAGCGCTGTACAGACCATGATATTGTCCAAATAACCATGCCTTAGTTTAGATCATTAACCACGGTATCGTCGACTGTAGACAAAAGGTTCATTATTTCACAAAGTACATGCAAACCGACTGCCCAAGTTAAGGATGATAAAGAATATTGTTTTCAAGCGTTTCCAAAGAAGATAATCTTCCGTTCCGTATAATTCAGGGTTGCAAACGTCTTAGATCAAAATATGCAAAATACCAAAAGCTGTTACCCCGAATAGTATATTAGCTTGTTTGGGAAATTGGGTCGTGTAGACTGCGAACATGGGCGACGATGACTGAGATATAGCAAGCATGGTAATAGCCATGAAGAAAGGAGGGCAATGCTGAAAGACTCGGAGGCAGCCATCCTAAAGGAATGCAACGAGAACAGTAAAGTGGAGACAGCCAAGTCGAAATCGCTAGAAATTTCCACGCACAGCTATTTTTTAGTAAAAACGATTATCTACCAAGTTATTCTCAAATTCATTGTGATTGGATAATCAAGCGTTCTCCTCGAACGCCGCTCCTCTCTGATTGGTTGGCTGTTACGTTCTTAAGTCACTGTTCCCCTCCAACTAACTGTATATATACGCAGGAGTTCCTTGCACATGGGACGTTCTTTTTTCGCTGCTTGCTCACTGCGTTAGCCAGGACCAATAAACTCGTGTCACTCATCTCAATGTCCTCTATTCAGCCAGTGGGAGGCCTAGCTTCTGATCTTGCGCCCTCAACTACTACTCCGATCAATCATATTCAGCATTGTGTTACGCGGCGTCTAGTGCTGATCTCTGTCCTGTGTGTGCGACTACGCTGTTGTGATAATCCGACCATACAACAAACAGAAAATAACAAAGTCACATAGCAGGATAATCCGTTTTCCGATCACTTCCTCCACTACACATCCTTGTTTAAAGCGAGGGTTTGTGCATTCGTCCGGAAATCCGTCATCTCCTTTTTTCTACCTATCTTTGATGTTTCACACAGAGATTTCCAGGTGCTATTATCAAAAATTAAATATGCTCTTTCCACTTATCAATCCTGGATTCCCTACGGCTGTCCCAGGGGCACCAACTGTTCTATTTTTGACTGGAGGTGGGGGAATGCTGTGGTTGTGATGACCCAAGTGCCACCCATGCCAGATGATTAATGTCCACAACACCGAAAGGTCAATGTACTCATCTGGATAGTGTGACGGGAGTATTTAACACGGCAAACAACTTGTCACAGCTGATACGTTCCCCAGAGAGTTCCCAATTGTGTTGGTGATCGTGCACACATCCTGAACTTCTTCCCTACATCCACCGCATCCTTTTATTCCCACACTTATTCTCTTACTCCACGTGGTGTACCAGACTACTGCCTTGTTAACTATTTGCTCCAAATTTTCTGTCCCAGATCCAATCCAATCACTTAATTGCATTTCCTGGCATAACGACCGTGACGACTGCAGCCGGAACCGGGACTTTCTGCTGTTGTAACCTTAGTCTGAATATCGTTTTACATCCGATCCTTGCATACGCTTGTTTTCCATCTTACCAAACCCGAAATAGTGAAATCTCTGAAAGCCTCACCTGGGGCAGGTTTCAGGTCTTTTTATTGCACAATAAAAGAGGTAGACTCCAAAGTCAGAAGATATACTGTAAAAGTAACACTCAACTTGCAGACTCTGCTTTTAAAACCAGAAAGATTGTACGTTAGTAGGAAAACAGAGAAGTGTTCCAGACCATTGCAGGCCGGGGAAAAAGGAAGACTGAAACAGAGAAGTTCGATATCAAGGGATGAAGACTTGGTAGGAATGACTGACCGCCTGAATACGAGAAAAACGAGTCATGAGAAAGGGACCTGCCGAAGCGAGTTCTGAAGAACAAGAACCAATATAGCAGCGATAGAAAAGAGACAGTGAACCGACTGCGATGATCGAGTGACTGTAGATTTGAGATTCGGGGGGGGCGGATAACAAATCAATTGAACCGCTCTTTGTTGAACCCGATCAAGAAGAGAAAAGATAACGAACGAAGCTCTATCTCACATATGACTTCAGAATCTCAGTGTTGAGTGGATTTACGCCTTGTATAAACGAAGGAGGTGGGTGGGTGCAAAAAAAGCGTTTGGCGCGGAATAAAAAGCTAACTTTGCGGGCAGCATGAGAGGCAAGTGCTGACACAAAGTGAGATTCACAACGAGAAGAATTTATGGACAATCCCAGTATTGAAAACGATTCAGTGGATCTGAAATTTAGCTGGGGAATAGAGGGAATGTTTGAGCGAAATAAAAGGAAATCTTGGGAGGATTAAAACTGACGTGGCCAGTGCTGCCTGCCAACAAAATGAGGCCGAAGAGGGAATATTCATCAACGGAGACTCCCGATTACCGGCATATTAGGAGCAACGCTGCTGCCTATGAAGTAGTGTTTGATTGTTCAAAGGCTGGAGATGCACCCACGAATAGATAAGCCTACGTTAAACTCGGCGACCGAGTAGTATAACAGCCCACAGAGGAACCGTCGACGAGGTCAGACAATCAATGATGTGAAGGAGTACGGAAGAGCTGACATAAGTAGTGAGAGTCAGAATCCAGTCTGTAAGGGTAGTGGGCATTGACTTATCATAACGATTATCCGGATCAGAGGCTTTCTGCTGATTACGCCGATCGATAATCTAAGCGAAAACGCCACATAACAAAGTCGATTAATGTTGAGGGACCGAATTATCGGTAGAAAAAGTGATGAATGAGTAATCATGAAAGGCCAGTGAGCTATTTGATTTTGAATAATCAACAAAGTTTTTGCGTGTTCCACTTGGTTTTTCGCACCAGAGTAAGTGAGAATCAGACACGATCGACCGAACGGAGTGTTAGAGTACGTGTTGCGGATGCTCGCAGATCAACTCCCTCAGTACGTTCTCCGGGGCACGTAATCGTAGGTAGATGGGTCAAAGTAGTCAGTCAGTGACATGACCAGAAGGCACAAGAGCCTTAACCGTTGGACTACATCGCGTTGATCAGGTTAAATCACTGGTTTGGAGTTTGTTAGACCTTCTTACGTCATTGCTAACCATATGCCGCGGTCAAAAGTCCTTGCATTCAAAATTTCTCCTGTCCAATGTAATTCTTTTGACTTATAATCTTACGGTTTTTACCTTTATCATAGTTCAATGTTGAGAGCTATTAGCCAAAACCGAAACTCAGTGCAAGGTCAGTGTCAGCAAAAACAAAATTGACTGGAAGTATGAGTTTGCTATAGAGGACCAAATTCTGAAACTTGTTAGGAAACCTCGCCAGCAGTGAGCTAGATGGCGATTAGCTGTCATCCGGCACGTTACCATACCTGACCTAATTAGACTTTAAGCGGCTCCATGCCATACCACGTTTCAGGATCATGGCTGCCGATCCTCCGCCTGTAGTGGGCCCTAGTAGCTGTGGAGCATGCCCCTTCCACCACACTCATGCGTGGGGTATATCATAGAAAGTAGGGTGATATTCAGCAATCCTAAACTGCGAGTCGACGACCGGTATTCCAGTTTATCTTAAAACAGTGGTCCAACAATCCCAAAGATTTTGAAAAAGGCTACGACTGAGAAATCCGGTGTGTATATTTTGGACGGAATACACTGTGTCACGACTGTCTATGTAATATTTTATGGACGCCATGCTGTGCAAGCGCAACCGCGACACGCCCAGAAGTACTGCCACTACTTGTCAGCGACGGGATACTCAATGACGCAAGGCTGACAACTCGCTTGAGGCCTGTTTTCTTATCTGCGATCCGGTGACTTACCAGGTGGTGCAGCTCCGCAACCATTCGCTGATCCCTTAAAACCACAGAAATACATGTTCCAGAGCCAGTACTGTTCCATATCATTTCAAAATTGGGTTTTAAAAAACCACATTGAAGTGAAAAACTATAAAGTTGATTTGGGAAACTGTTTTACGTTCACAGGGGAACACTGTAATAGGTTTAATTTGCATGCGATATACCTGACGTGGTAACTGATTAGCGATCCGACGGGAATTGGAATCACTCTTTTCTGATACCAAATCAGACCGCTGATTGATCACCACTGATGCCAACTGTGTCACGTCGTGCCATATGCCAACAAACCCGTTGTTTCTGAAATCAAACACTCTCCACTCGACGTCACAGTTTCTTACTTCAAAGGGATTTCTTAACTCATCCTTCAAACAGTAAAATAAAAAACGTTGCGTCATAAAAATTAGTTGAAGAACGGAGAAAATAATGCTGATTGTTTCCTCCTAGGGCTTACCAGTTGGTTCGTCTGAATGGCCTATACGTGAGCCTAGCTCATCCAAAATATACCATCGAAGCTGTTGTAGCTCTGGATTCTGATGCAACATTTCCGCGTGAACACATGGTGACATTTTGTAGTGTCGACAGAACCTGCAGGAAGTGGAAAAAACAAGGCAATTAAGAGCGAATAAAAAGATGAACATCCAATGCTCTTCTGCGTAGATTTCAATGTCTTCTTGATTTTAATGAGACAGCGCAAAATGTTTTATTTAACTCCAGCCCAAGAATAGATGGTTCGGTAGTCACTGAATGACACCTAAACAAAAGGTAGTGCAGAACTCTGCGTCTTGCATTCGATTTCAATGCAGTTTTATTTCCACTATAAAATGAGTGATTCAGCTACAGATTGTATAGAGATGATCATCCCACTACGTTTTTACTACATGTATAAATAGAGCTTGTGTAATGTGGAATGGACAATTTATAACGTCCGCAACCGGCAACTAAGGACCTGAAAATCGAAATAACACAGAATTACATAAGATCTCAATCGAACAGGTTGGGTAGCTTGCCGGGAGGCAGCGAATCATTGATTGTCGCCAAAGTGACCGACAGAGTGTGGATCCAGACCCCGAACCTAAACTGAAGTGACAAATATGCAATAGATCAACCTATCAAGCTAATGACACAAGTTTATTAGGGAAACAGGAAGAACACATCAGCCGAACAGATCAAAGAGTGGATGACCGAAGAAACAGCTATGTAAGTACGGGACGTAAATTAAGGCGGGTCGGGTGGGTTACGTTCTTTGACACTATTCTGAATTTTTAGAA
Organism: Fasciolopsis buskii; assembly: GCA_008360955.1. Taxonomy (NCBI): domain Eukaryota; kingdom Metazoa; phylum Platyhelminthes; class Trematoda; order Plagiorchiida; family Fasciolidae; genus Fasciolopsis; species Fasciolopsis buskii. The sequence continues at coordinate 16,246 of LUCM01003658.1, read as the reverse complement.
GCATACCAATTATAGCAAGCTTTGTGCAGCACTTTTCATGAAGACGTACAGGACCAACGTATTGATCACAAGGAATCAAAGACCACTCTCACGAGGACTATGGGGGACTCCTGGTGTAAAACAACAAACTAGCCGCTGATATTGAACACCACGGAGGTCGAACACGTAAATACCCCAAATACGTCCAAAAAATGTGTTCGGTCGAATCCTTAGTGGTCATTCGTTATTTCCAGAATAATGGATATACCATATACTGAAGACCCGATCACTGATCGTTTCCGAATAATCCAGTAACTTTTGGTGCTCATAAAGGACGGGAATATTTCCCACACTAGTTTTGTAGAAAAATATTCTTTGCCTAGTGAACAATCCAAGGAGTTACCTTTAGAATATAGCGGACGGCCTGTAATGTTCTGGCAACAAATAGGATTTGCAGCCTCTCCCGAGGTGCCTCTCGGTATCAGAAACCTAATTTGGGCTAAAGATTTAAACTACGGACTTGATGTGAGGATGATCAATTCACCCTCCACCGTGAACACGTACAGCTAATTGGTGAAAAGTCCGTGAGAACGTGCCTCCTTAGGACTCACTTAGAATTATCCAATGGAAATTTTACCGACAGAGGCACTTGCAATACGGTGGAGTGCGAATAATCTGCAGTGTCCAACTGTCGGTACTCCATATTCGACCGCCCTCACCAACGGTTACATTGGTGGTAGGGGGCACCACCCATTTTATCGGCCCGTTTTCACATCTGCTGGGCACATCGAGACTTGCAACTGTGTCTCGATAAACGGCCGTCCCGATCAATAGAAATCTCGTTTTATCACACTCACGCGTCATTGTGAAATGAAACGGAAATAAGCGATGCAGGTATAAATGTTGGGTCCTTTTCTACGAATCCTTGATCTCTTGATTGATTTATGACCGCAACAGCCTGGTAACGGATCCCGGGAGGGTAGACTGTGATATAACGCTTGAAACTAATCGGTCGTGCACTTCGACCGTATTAACCTAATCAAACCTACAAGGATAAGTAGTCCCTTTGGGTTGCACAAAGAACCCGATTACCGCCAAAGAACAAATCAGATCAAAGTAACGTCGTCAGCTTGTAGATTTCGGGGACCTAAGAACAGTACTAGGTAAGAAGTGCTCAGAAGAAAAATAGATCTTCATTTCACACAACAGAATTCCATGTTTCCAGGTGGGCTTCCCTGGGTTTAACGGGCTCACACTTGTGCTAAGAATTGGCACTATGATCTTCGGACTTGGAAACAGCGATCAATGAAGCCCATTTCAAAAACAAGGGAAAACTCTACAGTGCGCCCGCGTTCTGCGGTAAATAACAGATAAACACCAATTTAGCAGAATATCGCAGAAATGATTTGGACAGAAAAAGTCTCAAACGAAGTAGGTTTTCGATCCATTTCCCACAAGATAGTGCATTTTCCTCGTGAAACATAAGTTGTTCTCCTCTGCTCAGGCATGTTCGAATCAGATTATGTTCTGTAACGAACGAGCTGTATAACAGCCACTTCATTTTTCACTCGATATCTTGCTTACTTCTGTATCTAAGCTAACTGGCCCAAAAACTGTTGCAATTTTCCGGGACTACTTGCTAAGAAATTTAAAAGTTGACATTGGAGGCCTAGAGGTACAACCACTTCTCGTAACCAATTAACTTAATTTATACCCCACAACTCAAACTGATTTTTAAAGTGCTAACAGGATTTTGCATGAATTTGGTTACGGATCTCATACTATCGGAAACAAGATTGTTTCCAAGAGATCCTCTCGAGCGACGGTTGGAGAGAGTAGGTGACATGCCTGGGTGCCGCAGTCAGTGACATCCTTACAATCGAAATCTTTTCTCTGTCTCATGTAGTTCTTCAATTTATCACCACGTAGTTGAGCTTTCATTATCTATTGTTTCCTTTCTCAGTTCTGAGCAGACGATGCTGTGAAGTGGAGAGTGAACTGTTACAAAACTGCAGTAAAACTGAGACTGCTATCGTAATAATTGCCAACAAGGAAAATATTGCGAGAATTACAATGGGACTGCACCGTGTCATGGTATGACCGCTCGCGCACCTCCAGGACCCAACGACCTATACAACGTGGCTTCTCTCAATATTAAGATTTATTTACGGTTGGAGTGTCAGTGGGTAGCGGCTTGACGAAGTAAAATTTCGGACCTCTGAGTTGGATGCCGACTTGAGCTAGTAACTTTGCCGAAAAAATTCGAGGCGTTCATTCAGCCACTTCTCGCTACCATGCAGACGGTTTTTTGTTGGAACTAAAGGGTTCGGTTGGGAACCCTAATCATTCTTTTCCTTAATCGCTGAATCCCTAGCAATACCCGTACCCCATCTAATATGAACCACAAAAACAGTACATTCCATACTGCATCGGTCGTCGCGCAAGATAACCAGGACCGCGTAGTCCATTGTTTCAAGCAAGTTGGGTAGCGAAAAGCGTGTTCCTGTCCAGAGTTTCGGTGGCAGA
>LUCM01003658.1:0-12449 GCA_008360955.1 Fasciolopsis buskii | reverse complement strand
GATTTATCTGGTCTGGTCCAGCGTCGCGCAACCACCGATAATCAACGAAACAGCTCTAGCAGACTCAGGCGCAATCCCAATTACACTACTATTTCTTCACACAGGTGGATACACAAACTTGTTATAAGAGCGATATCGGCTCAACTGGTGTTTTGCTTCGCCTTCACAGCGTTGGACTCAGACTTACCCCGATGTCAGTTGTCAGCCATGGAAGGGACAAACAGAAGACTGTTGACATCGGCCTATTCCTGAATAATCGGATCGTGTCAATAAAACAGTTGAACGATCAAGAACTGCTGATTATCGTTGTCCCATTATCTTTTGCCGAATAAACCTAGTTCTGTGGCGTTCGTCTTCCCATTGCAGCGAGTGAGCTTAGTCGGCGAGTCAGTGATTGATGGTCTAATATTTGTTTATCAAATATTCATCTCGAGCCTACATCGAGCCCATCTTAAACCACTTGCGGGCCTGCCTGGAATCCATATCCCAATCTGTTTGTTACATCTCAAGGCCAACTGTCTTGTGCAGCTGGTTCTAGATGAAACCCGCTGACGCCAGTTCTGGTCAGTCTTTTCAACTTAGTCATTATCATAATGAAATGCCCAAGATCCGAGGGAACATTAGAGGCAGACCAAAAATGCCCTAGCTTCGACGACAATCAGCAAGGGGAACTGTATTTTACATGACCCTGAGAAACGTTAAATATCCTCGACCTCAACTGCTCTGTTGGATGCGTGTAGTTCCGACCTCCGGAGGGCCCCATTCACTGAGATGGGTAAAACCCTAAGAAACCAACTGATCCGGAGCACGAAAGACCACCGCCAGCCGTAGTGGATTTAGAAGTGTAGGGGAATGAAAAGGTCGAGTTCATCAGGAATACTTGCAAACGTGACCAACTGATTACAGATACTGATCCACGAAAACGAAGTGAAAATGAGGCGATCAATGAATCTGACGGCCTTCAGCAGCGATACATGGAACGTTAAACAAAACACTTCAGGGAAAAGTTTCGTTGCTTCACTATCCCGGTGGAACTTTGGCCTACATCTATAAGTGAAACAATGGAGGCCATTCCCGAGACGTTTACCTGAAAAGGATAAGACTGTTGAATCAGATTGGCTCAGGCCATCTTTTCCAACAATGATAGGGGACGTTTTGGCGCTGTAGCTAAAAAATGAACGAGTACCGAAGGACGAGTGTTTCGGTGACTCCAACTTTTTAGTTAAACTGTCACAAAAATAGCCTCACTCTCACATGAGAATAGCGGCATGGACTTTTTTTCACAGAAAGAAAACTGTCGGGTGCAGAATATGCGGACGATGCTATGCTATTAAGCGAAGAGCCTAGTAAACTGTACGTTTTTCTCAATCATGTGAATGACAGTTTAAGATGCGCTTTTCACCTTCGAAGTGTAAAATGTTGTTGCAGGACTGTAGACTTGAAGCCGAACCTTGTTCTCGGAAGGAAAAAAACTAGGTGAGGTATATAGATTGTTACCGAGCGGTCGCATATCGGCTGAAGTGATTTCGCGTACGCAAAAAGGTGAGTTAGCACTTAATTCAGGGTACCCGTGGGCTCGGAGTGATACCCGATTATCGAAAAAGGGTTGAGTTCAACCAACACACGTAAGATCGATCTTGCAATACGGGTCAGAAATAAGGCTAGTGAGAACAGAACATTTCCGAATACGAGCCGTATTTCAACATCTTTATCTGTGTATTATCGACAGAAAATAATGAGAAAAGAGCCAGTAACTCAGATGTTCATGCTCACGGAACGACCACCTAGCTGTACGCTGTTCTTCCAAGCAGACAGCGATTGGAAGATGGGTCGAGATGTTTAGTCGACAGGATATGGCAAAAGCAAAAGAAAACTAATGGGTAGTCTGGCTCATGTTAGATTGCCGGGCTGAGGTATACGAGGTCTCCACCCTCACCCGAAAAACGGGTTGGAGATAATAGGTAACATGGCTCAATGTCGCAGTCAGCGGCGTTCTTATACTTAAGATATCTCCGCCTCCAAAAAGTCCCTCAATTTATCATTTTGCAGTTAACTCTTCGATACCTCTTTTAAGTAGACAAAGTTTTGAGGTAGCAATCAAAAACAGGGCACATCAATGGAAGGTTGTAAAAACCGGACTGAACCGTACTTAAATGATCTCAAGGGCAGTCAACCACCCGCGATGCCTCAAACACCCCAAAAATGCCGCTTCAGAACTGATTAGAATTCGCATCGGACATTAGGATTTCAACCTATGCATCCACTCTCATTTCGACCCTGGAAGTCACTTTGCACTTGCCACACATTCACCTGAAGGCAGATACAGCTTACCCTTGTAGAATTGCGTTAAATTAAGACACCTGTCTGAAACGTCATTATACTGCTACGTAGATTACTGCGCTAAAAGCACAAACTGTTATTTACCAAATTTCAATGCATCTCGAGAACCATAGATTTCCACAGAAAAGTAACGACAGAACTGAAATCTGCGACATCAAAAACGCCACAATGTCCAGCGAAAAGACAAAAAAGGCCTATGAGTCTCTTTAAAGCGCCCATTTCGTGGTAGGTGCAATTCGCCGTCGCCAAGCTCGTCGCCAAGCTCGTCACCAAGCCTGATCAAATGAACCTTATGTGTTTCCATGCTGCCACAAGTTTCAAGGTCACAGCTACTGTCCCCCCCCCGCCCATGCAGCAAGGCTGTATTGGCTATGGCGCATACTCTTCTCACTATACTCGTGCATACAAAAAGTTCCTTTTCATGACTTCATTTAATTTTGCTAAGTTAACCATACTAGTGTGGGACAGAAGCGCCAAAACATAAGAGAGAAATGATCAAATCTAATATGAAACGTCAGTGAACCTACCGCCAACAGTGTTTACAAATTGAATCTATGAGTTCATCAGGATCAGTGGTTCTTATATTCATTAAAGAAGCCATGCGATCCTTCAGTCCGGATACCTTTTCCAGCGATTCTCGAATGGATCCTGGCTCAAAAGTCCAGGCATGATCAATCAAGAAAATACTATGAATTTGAGTGAAGTAAATGAATGGCAACAAACCTATCAGCAGCCGAATAAGATAGTTCTTCGCCGCATACAGTAACTTCCCAATCGAGATCAAGATTAGTGTTTACATTTTCGGTATCAGTTATGTTAAAATTATTGCTATCATCACCGTCCTCATTCAAGTACTCGATACAATTAAACATCACGTATCGATGTGCATCGTACGACTTGGTTGAAAAGGCAGCCGAAGTAACATACTGAAAATGGCTTACTTCATTTTGCAGCTTTTCGTGCAGTTTCTCCCAAAAGTGTTCGGGGATTCCACATGATATTAGCTGCTTGCCGTGCAACTGGAGAAACACATTGAAATCCAGTTTTGTGGCGCCGTCAAACGTGGCCTGGGAAAGAAAGGAGAAAGACTTTTGAAGTAATCCCTTTATCGGGATGTGTATTCAACGGAATAAAACGAGTTACTTAGATGAACAACACTTATTTACTTGTTTGTGGTTACCCCGTTACGACACATTGTTAGGGATTAAAGCCAATTTGGCTTTTGCGCCTGAGTCTGATAGAGTTGTTTCGTTGATTATCGGTGGTTGCGCGACGCTGGACCAGACCAGATAAATCATGATCAACACACTGGTTTAGACATGACCCAACCCCGCCAGATAGCGAGCAAATGCAAAACGACAGACCAGAGTAAGACCGCGTCATCCCATCGGCTACTAGTGGACAGCAGACACAGTGGCATGACCAGAAAGCAAGACTGTGAATGTCCAAACTGAGAAGTTCAAATCGTGAGCTAGGCCAACCAATCAGGATGGGCGGTTCGAATTGGACAACAAACGCCATGAACTAAATCAGGTGAAATGCATCGAACAAGATAGACCAATCAAGCGCCACCAGGGCAATCGGTGATATATATATATATATATATATATATGTTATGTGAGTGGACCATGTATCGTGAACCATGGATTTTGTGTGGGCAATGTGTGCGGCAATATAAACCCCATCCGTCGGGAATTGCTGACCAGTATTCTGGTATACTTACCATTTAATTTTAGACCCGGAATCCAACACTTTCCTGAGTTCCACCGGAGACGGTGGTCGGAACGCTTGATCCGCACGACCCTATCAGCAGACATTTCAGCGATGCATTACACCTACCACCCTCAGAACACTATGAGGAAGCTTGCGAAGCGATCGATCTGTGTGCAGCAGCTTCTTTTATAAGCATGACCACACCTAATAAAAAGCTAACTATGAGATGTTTTTCTTAACCACTATCTGGGAACGTACCAGAGAGCACGTAGCTTCCTCAGGCTCTGATATGGTTAAGAAATCGGCGCCCATGAAACCGGATGTGTCCACGGAAGAAAGTCAACCGACGCAAAAAGACCCTTTGGGATTAAGTTGATCTGAAAGGGTATGTGAAAACAGCTGATAGAAAAATTTGGCGCACACCCGTGTTACCCCTACTTTCCTTTTGATGTAACTGTTTCTATGAAACGGATAAGTCAACTCTACGGATTATTCAATATGTCGGAGTAGGATAGAAGTGAGTATCAAGCACCGTTCGGTCTTTTCTGAGGCTGGCTTTTGAACCTATGAACAGCTTAGAGTGCAGAGCAATGAGGGAGTTCTCGGAGAATCGAGTAAAGATGTGTGGAGACTTTTATGGTATATTTGCCTTAAACATTGTTTAATTCGCTTGTCAAAGTGTTCGTCACGGTGTGACTATTGATACGGCCGTTCGGAATCTAAACCCTAAGCTTAGTAACCAGAATCTCATCCAAAAGTGGGGTAAACGTCGGAGAAAGGGGATGGAGACAATCTGCGCTTACGAGATACCTCTACCCTCCGTTCCTTTTAAGGTATGATGTTTTTCCAGTATTGTTTCTTTCTCTTTCGTGAATGTGGTGGAAGAAACATGCCCTAAGGCCTTTTAATCCCACCGCACCAACGAAACTGCGACGGCAATAAAGACCCTAACACTTGCAGTTATAAGGCCTGAATAAATAATGCGTTATACAAAAGCTCATTTATTAAGACAAAACCGCTCCGGGAAGCTTAAGGACCTTATAAACCGAGTTTCTGGTCTCAGATTTTCGCAAATTTCTGTTTGAACCGACTAATCCTGCTAAATAGAAAGAGACACCTAAATTAAACATTTCAAGCGACCTCCGAGCTAAAGCCGTACAACCCTAATGTGTAATGGATTCACGCGGCCTGTGTCCAAACTTTTACGAGTTTCTCAAGGATATTCAGGACCGCGCTACCCAATGCTTCAAGCAGGTATTGCTCAGAGTTCCCTCCCATTTATTCAACCTGTTTTTGGTCCCTATGCGTCTCATTTTGCCTCTTCTGATCACCCATAACGCACCCACTTATAATGTACCCGGAACTTGCAACGGTTCGCTGCCAAATGTTGTAAATGATTCAGATTCGCTTGATACACACCTTCTCAAGCTTAACCAGCTTCTGGACCTCGGCTCCTTCAACGTACGTAATCTCATGCAGACAGGTAAACGCAAGTGTTTAGCACCAACAATGGATGTCTCCTACGTCTGTGAAATCCGGAGATTCCGGATTACAAAAGTATGATTTAACTGACTGCGCCTGAGAACTCACCGAGGTATATCTTGCGCACTTCAGAAGATGAATCAGCTTATGCTGCTGGGTAACGTAGTGTAAAAAGTGGCTTTCTTAGAATTCGTCCCGGTCACTAGTTGTTTTGGCGCTGTAAGACTCCAGCAGTCTGTTGGCGTGAAGAAACGTGAGCCCAGTAAGCCAATCAACTAGCATGGAAACTTAAACAATCGAACGAATACAACGGCATACACGCCAACGACAAGACACTGTCCACAATGCTTCGTTTATTTCCAACATATGCACGCATAACCAGGTTTATTCGGATCATAATTACTTTTACCGCTGCGCTCAGAGAGGTCAATTCAAAATCCAGTACCATAGTCCACCGTCAGAAATAAACAGACTTAAAGACTCTTATAATCGTTTATAAATCCCCCAATGAGCTCATTGAAAAAACAAGCTAGCGAACAAGCTCGTTTTCAGTGATTCGTAACCATGCCATTAAATCACGATATCGCAGGAAGAATTTTGAGAAGGATTGGACTAGTCAAATAGAAATATGGATGGGAACGGATTGGTGGTGTTCTAAACAACCCGGAAACAGATGAATGTGTTGTGTCAGCTATTGTGCAGTCCGTCTAAGGTTTGTATTGAGGCGGAGGGTCAGCCAGGGAAGATGAAGGATGACCACAGACTTCTTTTACGCGCACAGTAGGGGATTAAGAAGACGGGCCGTGACAGCTTCCGCTGTGCTTAGGACACCATACTTTGTCAACCTAGACTTTCGACCACTGATCTTATACAGGACCCGAAAAGACTGCGTCACACTCACGGTGTGGCTAATATGTGCTTGGTGTGAAACCACTGTATTATTACGTGACTTAATTGTTCCAGTGCCCAACCATGCAGGGTGTTGCTTACGTATGCGTTCAGACAGACGGTGATCGATGTACATTGTCCCACAGGAACTTCCGAATGAGTGGGTGTAAAGCGCGGCTGCGGAATCGGGAACCTTTTCTTCCAATAGTAGCGACAACAAGGGGATGAATTTGAACAGGATTCGAAATTTGGTTGCGCAAAATGTCCTATCGGTAGCGCTGGACAGTCTCCTTCGTGTGATCTTTGCTAGCATGTCACTTCTGGCAGGGATGTATGTACTCGTCTTATCTCCACCGCCATCCTCCTGGGAATTCCCTATTCTGTTTTAATTACTTGGTCAACTAGAGAATATATTTTCGATGAATAATCTCGCCATCTGAAGTTCTGCCTCAAAAGAATCTTCGTTTATGTTCATTTGCTCTGATTGTGAGGCATCTAATTAGGTTCCTCTTCGCACTAAGGGGTACAAAACTGTGAAAGTGTATGTATTGTCCATTCCGCGTGGTTTTCCTGTATAATGACCGCCGAACTGAAACGTTTTCTCGACGACTTAATAGTACGACCAGGTGTGCTATTTCACCGTTCAGCTTCATCGTTGTTGTGAATCTCACATTTGGGTGAGTCCAATTGAACTTATTTACTAGTTGATTAGCTCTCGTCGAGTCGTTGAGTACACAGAAAATTTCATCCCGATAATGTTTGCATCGACGATTCGAGTGGACCACTTTCCAGCTTTGCCATGAAAATGACGGTTGGGAATGGATCGAGTGGGGGTCCTATTGCTACCGTCCTGTCGGCGGCAAATTTGATTGCTAAATCTAAACTGGACGCTGTAGGTACAAAAAGACAGCAATTGTTTCAAGTCTTCTCTCGGGAGACTTGTTGCTGACCCAATGTTCTTATAGTCACAGAGGCATTCAATGGCTTCCGTGATCGGAACGTTGGTGAAAAGGGTGGTGACGCCTAGGAAGAACATTCACCATCGTTTCCTATTGAGTTTCTTTACGCAATCTTTGAGATCAAATTTCTTTGAGCCTATGTCGTGCCATCTTCTGTCCAACGGGTTCCAGAAGCTTAGCCAGCCATTTTACCACTGCGTGAAACGGCGAGAAAAAGTCTCAGAGAAACTACACTACTAAATGTTTTGGGTAAACTAGGCAATCTGGAAATGGCGGTTTGGTAGGCTGAATTTCCTCGAATGTGGCGGAAACCATTATGTTCGTTTACTTTAACCGCCTCAGGATGTTGAATAAAGATTTCTGTCTGATGCGCATAATCATTTTCCTCTGTCATTTTTGCACATTTCGATTTGTACTTCACAATGGCTCTCATTTTTGCTACCTAGTAGAATTTGTTAGGGAGGCCTGCACCCTTGTCTTGTCCTGATAACATGACGCCCACATTGTTCCGGAAGTCTCTTAAAAGTCATTTAAGTTCTGACCTTGACAGCTCCCAGAGTGAATAAGATACGTCGACAGTTGCAGCGTCAGTTGACAGCAAGCCTTACGAATGACCGTGAAAACTGGTGGATTAAGGTAGTTGAAGAGATGTAAGTACCGGCCGCTTCAGATAACAGTGAAACACTGTTTAAGCTTATACACGACAGTGGTGGGCGGAGAACTTCGGTTCGTAAAGTCGTGTGCGATAGGAATGGAGAGGTTATCCATGGTAGACAACAAACGCTGGAATTTTTGGCTGTGTACTTCAAAGATCAGTTTAGCTGCCCAGACGCTAACGTATTTAGGCCAACGTCGGGAGCTGCGAATCCTTGGGATGTCTTTCGAACTCTCAGCCAAATTGGAAGTGCAGTCGAATATTCAACTTCTGAAGAAGGGGAAGGCAGCCGATTCCGACGAACACCCCGTCCCCCAAAGTTCATTTCAAACTGGGTGTACAAGCTCTGATGAAATCCCTCCTCCTTCCTTCATGATATTTAGAACGAAGAACGAATTCCGTTATCGTGGGGCGAGTCACTGATTGTACCCATTTTCAAGAAAGGCATACGCAGTGACTGTAGCCATCATCGTGGGATTAGTTTAATTCCGAGAGTTACTTAGGTGTTAGCTTCAATGATGCTGCGTCGTTTGGCACCGACTCGCAAGAGTAACATCCACGAACAGCAGGCCGGATTTCGGCCAGGTCGAGGTTGCATCGACCGGATATTCATTCTTCGGCAGTTACTGAAAACACACCACACACCGTCGTCTTACGATCGTAGTCTTTCTAGACTTGAAAGGTGCTTTTGACTCAGTAGATCCGACAGCACTATTCAGTGCTCTCCACCGGAACCACATGCCAGCGACGTTCATCAACCAGTTGNGAGCATTGTACTTGCATACCTATGGCCGCGTGAGAATATACGGTGAACTATCAAGTTCATTCAGAACGACTAGCGGCGTTTGACAAGCATGTCCCATCTCTCCATCCCTGTTCAACTTTGTCATGGACGAGGTGACGGAATATGCTTTCGGAAGTATTCATAACGTAAGAGTCGAACTGGAAACTGCAGGGAAGCTGTGTAATCTAGATTACGCTGATGACTTTGTGTTCTGTTCGAATCCGTGGACCATGCACAACGCGCATTAGATAAACTGTCGAGGTCCGTAGCTCAGTTTGGGATGTGCTTTGCACCTTCAAAGTGCAAAGTGCTATTACGGGACTGGACGACGGTAGTGCCGAACGTGATAGTTGATGGAGAGGAACTAACGATTGTGGACCGTTTCAATTACTTTGGTGTCTGCGTGTCGAACGTTTGTAGCACGATTGTAGAAGTGGACAGGCGTATATCGAAGGCTCGAGCAACTTACGCTGGACTGAAGCACTTGTGGCGTCGGCCTGATATTTCCTTGAAGTTGAAAGGCCGTGTGTACTGTGCCGCAGTGCGCTCAGTTGTGTTTTATGGTTGCGAGACATGAAGTATGCGTGTGGGAGATGTCCGTCGGTTGGAGGTTTTCGACCACCGATGTTAACGTAGCATGGCTAGAATTGGATGGAGTGACCGGGTGAGTATTGCTGAGGCGAGGAAGCTAGTAGTATATGCCACTTCTGAGAATACTTTGTTTCAGCGTACGAAACTTAGTAGACTACGCTGGTTGGGTCACGTGTTTGCGTGTGTCGAACACTCGTCTCCTTTATCGTGCTCCATTTTGTGTTCCTCCCACGGAGTGGAAAGAGCCATGTGGAGGTCAACAGATGACGTGGCAACGTGGAATGAGAAGATGCACAGTGGACTTAGGTAAAGCAGGTGTCTCACGTCTTCGTGGTTGGGGTCCGGAAGACTCGTCAACTAGCTGGCTGGAGACACTGAAGGATATGGCTGTGAAACGTGAACAGTGGCGGTCAGTTTCTGTCGAATCAGAGTGATTGAAAAAATGCGTCTGTACAGTCAGACTTTGTTTCGTGTGTTGGTAGTTGCAGCATTCTAATCTCTGCACCCCTTCTCTGTGTAGGTCCAGTCCCTGTTCCCCTTGGATATCAACGTTTTTGTAGAAAAATGTAACCCTGGAGAAAAGATAACGGTCAGTGTGGCTTGCCTTACTTTGTCACGCTGAATGAATATGATCATCCTAAGTCGATCTTACTGTACAGCGCCGAAGTGTGGCCTTTGAGAGCGGTGTATATGCATAGAATTCCGGCGTTTGAACAGCGTTTTCTTCGTTGTATTGGCAGCACATCTTGTTAGAATTGTTGATGCAACTCCTAGGCTAATTATAGGGTACTGAGTCCTTTGGTTGAATTTTTGGATCATGCACTCAGTCGGAAATTGTTGAGGTTTTTGGGCATGTTTTGCGCATGCCTACAGGACGACTGCCTGTCTCGTTCACTGTTCTGCATCGGAGATAATGATTGAAATATAGCTCAAATTCGACCGTCGATAACATGGGGAAAATGTTTGAAAACTAAGCGTTGGACTGGCTTGTGTTGGTGTAACAAGACTATCGGGTTTGGGTTCACGAGACCCCCTGACGCAACCGTTGGAGACAATCGGTGATGTAGCTCACTGCCACAGTTAGTGGCGTTCTTGCATTCAGAAACTTTCTTCTGTATAGTTCGTCAACTTTCTACTTTGCCGTCATTCTTCGTCATTCGTGTTACTTTTGTTGTTTCAGCATATGGTTCTGTGAGGCAACAACCAAAACCAGAGCACATTGGTGGAAGGCTATTAGTTGTTCAAACTTAACTGAACTGAACTGGGATGAAGTAAGCGAGTATTTTGGCAGTTCATAAATATGTAAAACGTCCCACGGAACACAGTGAACACAATACAGCCTGACGAACAAGCTTGTTATCAGTTATTCCTACTCAGACCAATGGATTAACAATAAATTTGATTGAACATGGATCAAGGGAATTGTCCGTCTTCAGTTACTAATTCACAACTGGAAGAGTATGTGTTCATGTCTTTGCCCATGTGTGGGTTCTTGTGTGTGTAGTTGATCAATTAGTCACGCGATCAGATTGTAAACCACTTGTTAGAGGGATGACAAGTGGGTATCTGACCAGTGTTTCTGAGCTCGCAAAGGAGAATGTACAAACGAATACATTCGACTTCGGGTGTGTTTAACGTGCGACAGTTCTTGTTTGTCTACTGCTAACTTTGCAGAAGTGGTGCGAAAAGCACTTGTTGCGCGCACTGAGTGATGGTACTCCACAGAGTGTGAACGTACCGCGCTAGCTGTGCTCAACCAAGCCGGGTGGTGATCGCGAACTTGATCGGATAAACCTCGGGTCGTGCGGCCAATATACCTAGTTTCAAATGAGAAGGTGAATGAGTACACACAGAATGAGGCTGAAGAATCCAGCAATTTGTCTTTTATTTGGAAGCATGATCGATTTAGATGTGAATGTGCAACAAAGAATATTCTGCTGATTGGACTTGAATAGCAAAGGTGATAAAGACATGGGAACCATTGGGCGTACTCCTCCATCCTAAGAAATATTTCAAGACCGTACCAGCGAGACCCTAACTGGATAAAACGGGAGATCTATTACCAAATTACTTATCTCATTATAAAAAGCAACCGCTTGCTCTCACCTAAAATATGTAGCACAAGCCTGATCGCCCAAGTTTACTTTGGATAAGCTCATTTTCGGAACCTGCTTGCATCTTCCTTAGGGGGCTAACAAATGTCGAGTGACTGAAATCCATAGACTTGTACTCATCTTAGCGTAAACAGCTCATGGACGAGCTTGTTATATCCAAGTTGCGACGGGGACTGACAAGATCTGTGACCCCATTGTGTATACCGAGTGAAAACTTTGCTGTAAGTAAACATGGTAAAACTACAATGTCCCAGAGCCTTCAGGAACATCAGATAGACGTTTTCCTCACACCGTCATTGATGCATGGAAGAAAATGTCGATGGAAGTTGCATCTACCTTCACTGTTGCGCGGTTTAAGGCCTGACTGGACATGGAATTACTAGCGTTAGTTTCTACCCTTATGATATAACATTATTCCTCAAAATACAACGCGTTACCGCGAATTTCCGTCAGTAATATACCTTGCTCCTATTTCTACTTCGCCATTAGATCGGTAAGGCCGTTATTGTTGTTGCCTTTTTCCATTTAGTGTTTCTAATAAGTTTTGGCTTTCAGTTTTTCAGCTTGTTAGTCTCCTTATTCTGAAATTGTCACTCAAACCTCTGTACGGAAATTCTGCAGCCGGAGCTCGATGGAATACCAAAATTAATCTTTGTCAGAACTTGCACTATCGTTTTCGTCTCAAGCTGCGAATCCCGTGGCTCGACGTGCCTATTGTTATTGGCGACCGGGAACCCATATTGACTTACGAGAATGCCTTACCAGGAATTGGATTGACGTGTAGGAATAATATGAAAACAGGTTCGCGAACAAGCTCGTTCTCAGTGATTCGTACCCATGCCATTAGATTCCGATATCGCAGGAAGAATTTTGAGAAGAATTGGACTAGTCAAAGAGAAATATGGATGGGAACGGATTGGTGG
>LUCM01003657.1:24879-44381 GCA_008360955.1 Fasciolopsis buskii | reverse complement strand
TTTGTTTGCTCGTAACCTTTGTGACCACTCGTGCGTCATTCCTACTCGGCTTCGTATGATCGCAATACTGGCAACCCTGACACTCGACCGGTATAATGAGAGGAGAGTTGTAAATGGTGGAAGGTTGGGTATATTTTGACATGAGCGTGCAAGCGGGACGTGCGTGAGCAAGTGACAGACGGCGACGGCGCTTGGCGGTCAACGTTTGCTTAAACAAGCTATCCGGAGGAACGAATTCAGATTCCGCTACAGTAACCCTAATTGCATTTAGGAGATATATTGAAAAACGTCACCAGTTGCTGCCGAGTATCACTTGCCTTCATCTTCTTGCTCTATAGTTTGTCGTACACTTTGCATTACCAGATCTCTTTTGTTCCTCTCTTTAGACCCGAATAATCTTCCGCGTGCTACACGGTTGGTCCACCCTGATTGCCTTGCCAAACAATTGGTCGCCTGTTGATTTGCTTGACTCTGTATTCCAAACAATGTTCGTCGGTGGCCATTCAATCGCACTCAATGCCATAAGGCTAGAGTAAAGGAACACAACTGACTCAGTTGATCAGACTTCAACGGCAGTGGACCGGTTTACATAGGACCGCAGTACCATTCCCAAATGTGCGACTTCCATCGTCTTTTGTCTAATCTAATTTCAGGAAATTTATTGGGATCGTGGCAATCTTACTTATTTGGCAACACAACCGCCACGGTCACTACCTTGCAACGGAGAACAAAGGGAACAAAAATCAGGCATGTGTATCCAATTATGATGTGCACGTGGATATTCCTGACTGACGTATGGAACCCGTGGGTTCTAGACATCATCAGATCAACCATTTTGACCTCACACAGGGCGAGCAGCTCGGTTGGAGAGGTGTGTGGGTGCAACTAATATGATGAATTACGCTTTCAGCACTCGCCTCTTAAAGGTAATGTTCAGAGCGAGTAGTTGCGCATAAACGGATCCCAACAACTAGCATCTACGGGCAAACCCAACTTTTGCAATTGGTAAATCCCAAACCCAAGAGACGACTACGATGTTCCGGCTCCTTCAATGTTTTCTCACTCAAAATCCTTCTTAGAATGTCCTACAGGAATGGTTTAGTCGACGAATTCCCCCCAAAGCGCCAGATTAAATTTTTTCAGCTGAATGAGGGAGGTTGAGGGTGACATATGGTTTCATTGCTGAACGAAGCTGATTGAGGACTGGGTTAGTGGTGAACCAGCTATTGTAGTCAGCAGACCAAGGCTGGGCTGCTTTTCCCAAGGGAAATGAACGAGAATGTGAATGAGCCACGACTGGACAGCATCACATTCACTTGGCAAAGCATGATGGGCTTGTTTGCAAGAGTTGTTTGATTTAACTGCCTGGTGTAGTGGGCTGTGGCCTGTCACAATTCTAGGTGATTAGTGATGCCTAATGTAGCATAAGGGTTGAGGATTGTGCAAGCGGATTAAGCGTCCATTGATGGAAATATCTATTACCTTATTGTTTATCGAGTTTCTAAAGCCTTCAATCAACCAACATGGCGGAATTTGGTAAGCTTCTTATTAGTGATGATGATAGATGCATTAACAACGCTAGACATTCAGGTTGATCTATATATTGTTGTTCCATTAGTCAAGGAAGTAAAAAGATAAAGCATACACAGATAAAATATTAGGCTGGATTTCTAATGAAGTGATGGAGATCGGCCTAGTGTTCTACAGCATGTGGGTTGGCAACAGAATCTTTGTCTACATAAGAGTAGTAAATAGTAGTAAAAGTAAAACCAAGCGTGACTTCGTCAGCAAGGCCATGTACATTTGTGAAGCATTGCATAGGATGCAAACTAGGTCAGTTCAAATGAAGAAAATGCAATGGGTAACACAGGACTTGATGTCATGAATTTGAGGGGAAAACTGTCGACCCTAGAAAGAATGAGATGGCTGTGATGGCGACATGACTTCTATAATGATCACTGAAGCAACGCACAGCCAAACTGATTCGAAACCCAAAGCGAAACAAGGGGAATCCGAGAGCATCTACAATGTCAAATTAAACAAGCATTAAACTGTACAAAGAATGCAATCCCAAAAATATGGGCCAATTTAGCAGTGCAAAGGATGCCAAAGGTTAAATTCTATCTGTTTGCTGACGCACTTTTTACCATTTGTTTTTCTTTCTTCCCGAGTGAATTATCGCCTTATTTTCTGTTTCCACCTAAATTTTCGCGTAGATGTTTAGCAACTACGTTTCCCCATCGATGGCTCCCAGCATCTTTTTTTTACATCATTATTTTTCAACCTACGGAGCCATGTCTACGGAGCGAAAACCATCTCCAGGCCGAACAGTAGGGTTCAACTCTTCATATGCGCTCCTCTACGTCGTCCGGTCCTCAACTCTGGTTTGCTTAAGTTGAACTGGGGTTCGAGCATTACAAGATAACCAGCTACGTCCGTGGTTTACGATGCGTCACTGGTCATCTTCCTCTAGATGTGACGCTTTCATTTAGGGATGCCATAGAGTTTCCTCGCACTTACGAACACTGTTCAATTTTGTAATGACATAACCACACTTAGCAGGATAGCACATGTTTGTCGCGATAATGTATGCGCTCAAGACATGTCGCCCCATGTTACATCGACTAGGGCAGCAACAAACACTGCTAGGTGCCGGCCACCAAGTACAACATTCACCGGTGCTCATGAGCACCGTTTCTACCAGTTTGCCTTTTCTTACACACGCTCAGAAAACTCCCAGGGCCGAGGCGATTCTACGGACTCCGGCACGACAACCATCGGTCCCAGGGCCGGCATCACGCACGCACCAGAGGAAGAAGAGGACCCTAGGTCAGACACTCATCTTCAACCCCACCTGGCGAAGATGCTGGAAGAGTTTGATACCCGTGGTTGTGGGACGCGGTTAGATCCACCGTTTTGACCGGTACGCATCGGGCGGGCAGCTCAGCTGCAGCGGTTTGCGGGTGCAGATAGGCCGGGTGATCACGCCGCTTGTATTCACCTCCTAATGGTGTTTTTCAGGTTGTGTTCAGCGCACGGTCGGCTTCCAACAAATGACACCCACGGGACCACCAAAAAACGGCAGATTTTCCCATTGACGATCGATGCCAAGGCACAAGGCATCCGGTAGTTTCCGGCTTGTTCTATATAGCTCCAATCGAAGCCGTTCTGCGATGTTCTTCTAGGAGGCCTCTGTAGCGGAACCTGAATTTATTCCTCCGGATAGCTTGTTTAAGCGAACGTTGACCGCCAAGCGCCGTCGCCGTCTGTCACTTGCTCACGCACGTCCCGCTTGCACGCTCATGTCAAAATATACCCAACCTTCCACCATTTACAACTCTCCTCTCATTATACCGGTCGAGTGTCAGGGTTGCCAGTATTGCGATCATACGAAGCCGAGTAGGAATGACGCACGAGTGGTCACAAAGGTTAGGTACAGGCAAAGGTAATTAGAGAATCACGTCGGGACTTTCGACATATATACTTCAAGTCTAGTGTTTCTCAGCTCAAGATATAGTACTTCCTATGTGGCCTCTCATTTAAACTCGGTATTTGCCATGTGAATGGGGGAATTCACTCCCTGGATGTCATCCAAATAACAATTGTGGCTTGTTCCCCATCGAATTCTTGATTATTCTGAGTCTTGCTGACAAATTTTAATAGGTTTATTTGAAATACTTGGGAAATTGTATTCCTTAATGGCCTCTTGCTTTCAACAATACTTATATGCAATTGAACAAAATTTGTCAGCTTCTTTGTCTGTTTCTGTAATTGGAAAACAAACATAAGATACAAACTTTGCAGTAAAATTTGGATACAGGCAGAAGAAATCCCTACTCACTTTTGGGGCAAATTTATAACGTGTTCACACGAACATATAGGGAAATGGGATCACGACACTGCGTTCTCAATAGAAATCTCTGTTTGAGGGATGGGTTCTGAATTGTGGACGGTTATGAAGCGTACAATCTAAACACGCAAACATTAATCTCGGGAAATTCTACTTTGAAAAGTGCGTGGATACGTGACGTCCAGTATGATGAATGAACCCTAAATAATGAGATTATAACGTCAGAGCTGCAGCAAAACTCCAAAATTTAAGTATAAAAATATTCATCAAGTAAATTAACACGGAAGGTGACTCATAATGCAACCAAAAAAGCAATGTACTATGTGCTTTCTTATATTTAGTGCCTCGAAATGCAGAAGACATTCATCCGAAAATCGTTCCGCACACTTAATCTGCACTCCGCCTTTGACTGCTCGTATACTTGTCAATAGGAAAATTAACAAAAATTCACCCAGTCCATGAGCTTTCGGATGGATGGCCAGTGGCTAATTACTTGCATAGTGGCATGACTCACTCCAGTTAAACTAGACTTTATTTCAGGGCTGTGGATGAATAAAAACCACCACAATTTAGCTTCCTTTGGGGTCTTGAAGCCGGAACCCCGGGGTGCTTTTCAACATGCTGCATGTTATAGAATTCACACTATCAATAATAAAGTTCATCTGAATGTTTCAGTAACTACAATTACAGATGCTGTTAATTTGCCCTTCCCATTATTCTCAGCTTAGTTGCTCAGTGTCAGTTGTGAATCTGATCAACTGGGAATAATCATGGTGGGCATACGGTTCGCAGCGATATGAATCATTTCACACGTCCTGTCAATATTTTGGGCAATCGTAAGCACCGAAGGTGTTAACTGACTGCCTTCTTCAGAATGGAAAACGGCTTGTCTCTAGAATATGCAACAAATTTCTGCTCATGACCGAGTCCAGCAGGCTATTATAGATCAGATTCTGAAACATTCACAAAAAGTGTAGCATTGCAGAGTTTAGAGCATCTTGTTTCCCGGCTGCGTGACATTGGTGAAATGGGTTCGTGTCTGAGATTCTGTGAAACTAGGATTTGCATGTCTTCACAGTATTTTATATGCACCGTTCAGGTTGATTTTAAGTGCGTCACTAACACGACAGACGCCAATTTTTGGGTTCAAGACCCTAATGGAATGTAACTCATGGTGTTACTCATTCATCCACAATCTTGAATTCAATTCTAGTAATTAGACGTTGGCCATTCATCCGGAAGCTCATGGACTTAATGAATGTTGTTAATTTGCGAACTGGCAAATATACTAGTAGTCAAAGGCGGAGCGTAGTTTAAGAGTGCAGAAAGATTCTCCGACGCCGTCTTCAGCATTTCGGGTCATTAGTTACATATATTTTTTTCCAAAAGCCGGCATTTCAGCGTTATTCACTGGTGGTTAATTTGGGCCATGTTTGGACCAAGCTCAGTAGTTCATCTTGAGAAATGCTGAATACTTACAGTGGCGGAAACGACCGACAACAGCACCTTCTTTTGACAACCCTAATTCTCAGATCTTTAAAAATTTACATTCATGGGAAATGGCCATTCACCGTGCAAATTCCTCAAAACACTATTCTAAGATCGAATAACCTATGGTTTTATACGTACATGAAGTAAGTATTAAACACCTGCTGGTCTATTAGTGATTTTTCTTTGGAGACGGAATATTTGGCACTTCTAATCTTCCTATTAGACAGTATTTATGTGCGTAAAAAGGCAAATTTGGCGAAAATATTCAGTAAAGTAAATATTCAAAGTTTTGTGCTCTGGTTTCGTTTTTGACATCCTCATTGTGTTCAACTCGAATGAAGAAGATGAAATATCGTTTTATCCGCGGTTGAGTCAAAACCTCGGAGAACAATCAGACAGGATAGTTGGTCAGCTAGAAGTCTCTGTGCTGAATGTTAGATCTGCTCCGTAAAAAAATTGTGGACGGATCACTGTGATCAGACACGTCAATAATCATTTCTTTAGGCAGATAAATAACTGAAAAGCAAACCCCTCACCCAATTCGCTTTATCGGTGGCACTGACCGGTAGTGGTCAGGCGGATAAGACTGCAGCATTTGAGCGTGAATTCGTGAGCTTAGATCATCTCAACACTGGTAAATTTAACCACTTGCCAGACCTCTGGTGGCCACGACTCCTTTCCTGAAAGTGATGTATATCGTTGTTTCATCGATAGAAAGTGGGATATAAAATGGAAATAATTATTGCTGAGTATTTTTTTTCTTTTGCTGTTTTACTTGCACTGAACCGGCAGCAGAGTTCACTTGGTATTCATTATCCAATTCACTCGTGAAAATATGATTTTCATACAAATCGTGAGCACCCATAAACGAGAAAAACTTAAACAGTGTGCTGCATGTCGACAAAAAGACTCATTAATAGTGGGTTACTTTTAAGAGATGGAGTTTCCGCACATTGCTGCAGAGTTGGTTGGCATGCTTGCCCTATTTTGAGTTATTTTAGGGAGAGGCAGTATATAAATCCTTTCGGTATGTATGGTGTTTTATGCGTCGATATAACCGAACACTATAATGCTGGATTAGTTCACACAAATGCCATCCGTCAAAACGTTCAACATTTTTCCCATTTTGTTCAGTATATCTGAGAGGAAAACAGTCAACATTTCATATGACAAGGACACTCTAATACCCGTCCTCTGTCCATTCATTGGATAGCGTGAGAACCATTTTGATCGACAATCCCTCTTGATGGGATTAAACCAATATTCGTCGAGCTGTTCGCGGACAGCGTACATGAATAACTGTTTTCACAACATGCCAAGTGATCAAAGTGTGATTCTTTGTCTGTTTTACACGAGCATTTTGAACAAAGCAAGCCAACATCTACGAATGTGCTGTCGAGGTCGACGCGGCTCAAGCAGTTCTAATGATAAGTTTATGACCGGAAAAGGTTGAAACAAAATAAGCACAGCAAGCACACCTACAAAGGCAAATCTGCAAGGTTAGTTGTTACTGCAACTGCGTTGCATCTTCCACCACGCAGCACAGTACAAGGGGGTCATAGAACTCCCGTGAAAAAAAGTTGTTTCTGGTAGGTTGTTCATAAATTATGGGACACAGACATAAGGATTGTAATACAGATAGTACGATGATGCCTTGCAACTTATTTCATAATTGAGAAAAAAATTGTCGGTTATGGTCTACCACTGAAACAGGTCGAAATCGGACACATTCCCCAACCGGTTAACGAAAAGCAGACCACAAGTATTTAACTCCTGTGCCAAAATTTTCACCATGCATTGTCAACACAAATTCTCGTTGAAAATTACGCCAACACGGTGCAACTAACCATTCTATTCTTTTTAGGGATCATTGGTAGCGCATACCGGTCGCAACGGAAGTGGAAAACGAACTCGAGAGTGACGATGGCGAGCTGAAACCCTGAATGATACAGGATCCATGTCAATCCCTTCAATTTGCAAGCAACAGATTTTTGTGTAAATCAGACGAACAATTCCATAGTGTGGATGAAATTCTCCGCTGATAAACACGAAAATACTGTTTGAATACTTTCTTGATTTCTTATTAGTCAGCGTGTCGTTTTCTAATCCACTGCCTGTGTGATCTCTCGGGATTTACTATTGAATGGTGAAAGAACGTGACATAACGTTATTCGTAAGAAGCGCTTACAAATGACGATCGAGTGTCCGTGCTATACGTGTCCATTTTTCAAAGTATTTTTCTGATTTCGATCCCGAATGAAGCGTGTTTGCTTATTTCCAAACCATTTTTGTGGCAAAATCTGTAGTAGTTCTGGTTTTTTATTTCAGAAAAATGGATTACTATGACCCCACAGCTTGTGTCCTCCCGGATACCTTTGGTGAGTAGTTTAATTTTGTGTGTGTGTGTGGGGGGGGCGGTATGTAGAGTACTGCATTGGCGGAGTGAACAATGAGGTGTCAGTAGCCAAAATTAGTTTCCAGTAAGCGCCAGAAGAAATGGGAGACAGTAATTTGCTTCTATTTTGGGTACTGCTAGTTCGAATCAACAGCATCAACAGCGCGGGTCCCTACTGTTATCACCAATGGACTATTGGTAGAGAGACTTCAATTAGTCTACTATTGAACGCACTTGCACACTAAACGATCACTTGCAACTAACGCATTCACAACCCGTACTCTCGAAATGAACGTAGTAATCTCTTTGTATATGAACCAGTGAGTAGCAGCTGCTCAGACTTGGGCAGTCAAGCAAATTGTATGGAAGTTGGAGTGATAATCCGGGCGACATGTATGATCCAGATGTACGCAGCATGGTTCATCAACAAAATGAACCATGAAACCCGTGCGAAAAATCTGGCACATACCAAGAACCAATTAAAACCACGGCACAAGCGGGCTGACATCTAAGCGAGCCTGCGTATGCATAGTCGTCACTCGCGTATGTATGCAGTTGCATGCTCGATCGTTCCCTGATCTTCAACGCTTGCGTGTGTGTGCTAACCAGATCACAACAGTCTAAATATAACGGTGACTATATTCGAACACGTTCCAACCAAACAGTAGGAAAGCGGAGATTTCATGCAACGCTCCCATTGGTTGGTTTCGAAGATCGTGACTACCCGTTTAAGCGGTGGCGTGGTCGCAGCAGCCAACCAACCACCAGCTACCTCATCCATGGGATTTTTCGACAAATTCTCTTCTTCGGATCACAATGCTTTGAAATCTGCCAGAAAAAACTTGGATAGCCATAGGAGAACAATAGTTTCCCATAGCTGAAATCGAAAATATTAAATTCGGTTCCAGTTTGATTGATTATCTCTGCAACACAGGTGTCACTGGTATGGAAAATTCGGCGTTTCAGATGACTGTTCTCATTCTTTATGAGTGCTGTTGGAAGTCCCAATCACGATAGACTCAAATGGCGCGGTTTGACGTCGTGCCTTCCACAATCTGCCTTCAGAGTAATATCTAATTTCGATCTAAATACATTCTCGTCTGGTCCTGCCATCTCATTCGCCGATACCCCATTCAACAGATTGATTATTCACATCGATAGTCGAAATACTTGCGATAAACTACTTAATTATATACACGTACTCATGTGTGCCATACTCTTACGGTAGCATTACTTCCAGATCCATTCGATTGATTCGTCTAGTGTAAATCACATATAGACAATTACTTCGACATTCAGGTAACCTTTGCTGCTCAACCAACACAGTCTCATGACTGGGCGGATAACAGCCCTTTGAAGGCTATGCAGCTTGGCCACTTCCGTGATGGCAGAGACAGACCACAGAACCACGTCATTATAGCTACTTAACATCCATGAGAACGCCTTCTCATTTGATTCTAGAGAAATTAAATCAAGTCTCTTAAGAGTTGACGCGAACACCAAATCGCCTGGAAATCACAGATAGAAGATTATGACAGTACACCTGCGCGTGGATCTGCAGAACAAACACACATGACGTAAATGGAATTGCGATTTTACGACTATCGTTTCAGGTGTGTCGGTTTTATCCACATTGGAAGCGTGAACATTCACCTGACAGTGGACTTAAGGATGTGGGGTGGGACGAAATCCCAATGCGCATTTGCTGCAAACTAGAGACGAACATTAGAATCTCATCAGAAATCGTTAGATGCATTAACGAATGATGAAACCGCGTAAGAATCAGACAGTGAGTTGTCAGAAGTTTTTCGTTGGCAAGGTAAGGCTGATTTTCAGAATAAAATATCCCGGGTACATATACTTTAAAAGTAGGAATAACCGCGAAACTGATCGTGTGCACCATCAGAACGTTCGTCCGTCCATCGAACGCGAAATATACTGCTGACAACAAAAATAATAAACATATTTGTACACATGCCGCAGACTGAAACAGCCAAAAGGCGAAAATGGAATTGCGCTCTACAGTGTAACAGATATGCACGACACATAAATATTGTGCTCTACGCTGCAACAATCTCACAGATATTTGATCGAAATAACTGTCTTGATTTCTGGAAAATGCGAAAGGGAGCTGTTGCCAGCGCCTTAGGCTTTAAGTTTCCCCGGATCACCGGCGGCTGGATCGTCAGGATCTCAGTGATAAACTCACCAAAATCAAGCGAGAAACTAATATTCTACATATCCTGAACTTAGAACGGTCAGACAAATTTTATTTTTCAGTCACCAAGCATCAAAATGACCATTATACACACACTTCCGGATTGGCATAAGGTATTTTGCTTGACTGGGTGTCGGATTTCATTGTTCATTTACGGACCATGCACTCGCGAATTCCGCTTTCATCAGAGTAGAGTGGTGGTACACGTCACGAAAGTGAAATAGCCAAATGTAAACCCAGGTTCGATGACAGAAGAATTCTGATAAGAACGAAACTCTTGTCTGGTGCTACTGGAGTCCAAGGTTGAACGGATTATCTGAGGCTTGTGTGTGAATGATGAAGTTCGAATGGTAGACAGTCAAAGAAAATATCATAAACATCACAAAATACTTGGAAATGACGACATATTCAGCAATCTAGGTACTTCGGTAATTTACACGGCAGACTGGTATTTGTGAAACGAACACTGGGTTGAAAAATGAGCACTTCACTCAAAATCGAAGCCTTCGCAACGTCGGCTTCGAAACAAATTCAATTGGAACCATGTATACTTATAATTCAATAGGCCTCCTAATTATTTGTGACAGAAAGAAAACTGGTGTCACTGTTTTCATGACACATGAGGATGACTGAGAATACCTTATAATATTCCCAGTTTTCTACTTCTGTTCAGTGTCCACTCACCGTCCTCGTCGAGTTAACCGATTGGTTTCACCTGAACCAAGGAAGCCAATCTCAGCCGGAGAAGAAGCCTAACTGACCGAAACGTGAAACGTTACTTTCTAAAGATATGATTATCCGAATGATTAACCGCGAAATGTCAACATCCACCTTGCTATTGAAAATCACGGAAGCTGTTTCATCTCTGCAAGAAATCATCATCGCTGCATATCAATCACGTCAGAACTGTGGTGCGAACCCGGGACGAAACGATTGTGAGTCGAACGCTTCAGACCGGCTAGCGCAATGGCTAAGGCACGCAACGAACAAGTAATGCTGATAATTTCTAAAAAAGAGTAAGTAGATGTACAATGTTTCCATGGTATCTTGATGACAAATCACATGCTGACATTGCATGACAAATCATTCGGAAAATCAAATCAGATTTCCTGCTACGAGAAATATGAAAAAGCCTCCCATGGAGTCGACTCATTGCCCAGCTTCTAGGAAAATCAGCGTTGGGAATAACCGGTTTCGTCAAAATCTGGAGGAACCGCATGAGAACCAAAATCCCGAAAAGTTATGAGACTTGGAAGATTGGTGATGAAGAACAAAATTCATTCACTTTTTATCATTCGGAGTGCAAGTGGATAAAATCGTCAGTGATGCAAACAGGAAACAAACCGAATGGCCAATTACGTCTTGACAAAAACGAATTAATTATATTGATTCGGTTTGGTGCCTGCGACATTAACAGTAATGGTCACGACACCGCAACCGGTGAATATCATACAGCGCTTCCACGGCACTTTTTGTCAAATAAGAGGATTCAACTCAAGACAAAGTAAAGGAAACATGATGATCTCAGAATTCGTACCTTTATAGTCATTCTATTACTTACAGTCAGTGCAAAACTTTGTTTGCCTATCGAATGAACGGGCTTTGGTGGATTACGGCGCGAAGAAATACACTAGCTTTCGAATAAAATCCCGCGATTCATGACAGAAAAGAATCCATAGGCAAAGAAATTACTGCGATTAACATATGCTAGGAGTCTGTGGCATGTTCCAGCGTTTTGTTCTTGCTTGATGACATGCAGTCGACCACGAAGCACACCGGTGCAAATTGCGATCGAGTAATAACCACTAACTCGTTTGTTGTACCATTCGGCCAATCCGTTTGTTGCTGTGATGAGTTTGTGAAACAGTAAAGTTTCTGCGCATTATTCTTCACGCTATCCGGGTCCGTCCATCTGGGCGTCAGGTGATGTGGTGAAATAGATACCAGAATGCTACTGACCAATGAGCCTGCAATTTGAAATGGATAGTTGTAGCGAACGCACCAAGGTTTTCTCGTTGGGTCACAAATTTACTGCTTCCGTGTACAGTGCGTTCGCATTGACGCCCCCATGCCGAATCAAAGATAACGGCATATGAACCGAATGAAATTAGGTTTGGATGTTCAGGATACTGTGTCCGATCCAGCACGGAGATTGAACGGTTAAATACGTTTACAAGAAATGAACAGCCGATGTCTTAGTCAATACGGACTACTACAATAAACCATATATGTTTTCAGTAGCCGAAAGTAATGAGCAAGATGTACTAGGAACAGGCCTCCTGCTTATATTTGGTTTTACTCATCTACAGTAGTACTTTGTGCATCCCATTTACAAACATCAGTTATAATCTAATGAAGAACGACCCAAACAAACCATCCCACTCTGATATCTTACAGTACAGGTAGCAATTGAACGTAAACAACAAAAGCATAAGTTAACAATTGCACAGACTGATTGTCTTCTATTGGCTGATCACACTTTCCGTGGACAGAACCCAAATTCTCTACCATCTGGATTGCTGAACACCGAAACATTCCTCCATAGATGGAATACACCGCAGAGTCTTCGTTTAGCTGAGTTAAGGAAGCGCCCGTCAGTTTCCGACAGCTATCTCGTGCGGAGACCATCGGATTCATGAACCCATTGTCTAATAGAGTTGCGTAGTTCAATGCTCTGTTCGCTTTACCGAATCGGAAGACCCAGGAAGAATATCTTTAATGTAATTCGAGAGTTAGTTCGGTTTCGTACATAAACGGTAGCCAAACGATGGGACAATTCTGAGTGTATAACGATGAGTCTGATAAGCAGGGGCAAGGAAAGATCTAGTATTTTGGCTGAGGAGTGCAATCGAAAGGTGGAACGATTAAACGGCGCGGTGCAGTGACAATTTGAAAGAATAGAAAACAAATGCAAAGACCATTCAGAAAATTAATGTCAGCGATCTTCGAAGTTTCTGAGTTTACTTGTTTAAAATGACAAACTACATGACATGTCCACTTTAAGTTGGTGCCAATGAGATGCTCAAAAAAGTAAATGTATAAGAATTTAGCAGTCACTTCGTCAGGATCTGTACTGAAACGGGACGGGAATTGAAGCTACATTCCAAGCGTTTGGCTCGTTTCAATTTTAAACCGAAATGGATGCGGAAACACTCTAGGAGGGATAAATTTGTACTGGGTACCCTAAAATTTTGGGAATTCGGAAGCAGCTATACATAAAAGGAAATCAGCGGATTAGTCATATATTTTTGATGGAAAAGAAACCGAAGACAGAAGAGGAAATAGAACAATCTGGGTTGGACCGGGATTGCCAGAAAGTGGTTTCGAAATTCTATATCCAGCTTCCATTTTATACATTTCGATATGGAAATAGTTATTTAGCTAGAAAAGTTGTGGAGACAACTGAAGGCTTCCGTGTACCGAATCAAGCGGAGAAACATGCAGCGTACAGATAGCACAACCAGTGAAGAATTTAGTGATAGAATGAACTGACGGGGCCATCACATCTAAAGTGGACATCGTAGACGCGTTGTACACCTTTGGGATGATAGTGCATCTAAGGGAACACAGTGTCGGCCGACATTCAGCAACACACGAAGAGTACTTGAATACAAGACTTGACAGTCTAAGCTCATCTGATGCAGGTAACCATTCCGCACCTGGATTTTTCATTCTTTAGCACTAGATATTGAAGACAACATTGGAGTCCGTACTTGTGCGCCAGACAATCGTCAAAATGCTCATCTAACACCAATTCTTAAATACACACTGCATGCAGGTCCATGTCCGCAAAATGCTCGTGGCAACCCAAGCTTGTGTATCGCGTGTCCTCTACTGATTTGAAACAGGGAAGAGAAAATTGATACTGATCACAGGCGGCGCCGTGATTCTGAATAGGGAACAAAAGTATATGCGGCCCTCCGACAACCAAGGTTCAGCTTGTTCAGTCCAGTTTTGTTTTTATGGAAGTCGTTGGAAAAGGAAATTCACCTATCGAAATGGCAATAATACTCTCAGTATCAATAAAGTTTAATCAAGAATACGGTAGATTATGGTTGCGAAAAGTGGAACCTGGTGCTAGATGGACCTACGTAAGCAGGTAGTTAGCCATAAGGTATAGCAAGGAAATCTGAGTGACCACAGTGTGCATGAAATGAAATTAACCCACGCCTCCTTCAGTAGGACAAAACGAATATACAATATTCTGATCAATCAGACACATAAGAATGGCTAGGTTGGGGACAAGAATATTATAGCCTTCAATAAGGAAATCATGGTTTTGCCCGCGCCCTGTCCCAGTGTTCATACTGGACCGGCTTATGATTATCACGATGCATCATTACTACTCATGTGGAGGCAGCCTAAATAATTCCTAGGCAGCGCGATTAATAACCGAAAGGAATACCGGATTTTTCATCCTGCGCATAGCAGATACTGGAAGCAGCCCTCAGTGGTGAAGGGAAGCTAAACGTTTGAGGTACCCGGGTTTCTGAAGGATCCCCAAATGAAGTGCATTCATCATTAATAAAGAACCGAAATGTCACCTGGTCATGTGCAGCAGATACCAGTACAGTGTCGGCTGGGAATTCTGATTTGAAAATACCGTCAGCTTGAAGATTATAAACAAAGGAGATCTTTAAATGTACCCGGAATAATCGCGCAACAGGTAGTTATTAGATCACTCTCATGTACATACGCGAGAGCGTGGTATGCTGAATGCATGTGCATCCGGGCTGATGCATAATTCGATACGATACATTTCAGAGGCGAAGGAGAACTCCCGGCGGGTTGATTGGTAGACAATAGATGGAAGACTCAATTCTGACCCCAAGCCAAACATGGGGGGCCGTAGTGAGTTTACGTAAAAGCTACGTGATGCAGTCGATGCAGCTTTACGTTGATCTGCGTAGACAAGCAGCCAATGAGAACCGTAACCGCACGCGGTCATGAAATCCAAACATTTCGCGAAGTTGACTGGATGGATTGGATTCCGGCAATCGGAATATTTCCAACCTCGCATATAAATCCATGAGATGTAATTATAACTCGAACTAGTTTCTATTCTGGTGTGGTATTCTTGTTGGCTTCGTTCGTGTAGTTTGAGTCGAAGCCAATCCAATAATTAGTGGTAACTCGTATCCGCTCGTTACCGTAGTCAACCGAATTTCGTGTACTAGTTCCAAGTCTAAATACCACAGCGGCACACAAAGCATACGACCGTTAGCATCCGGCAATTGTGGCGGAGTATATTGGACAACCAGGATCTCTAGCCTCATCCGAAGAACGTGTGAACTGGGAAATCACTCACTGGCTCCCAATGGATTACGAAACCCTCAGATCATCCGCCTGATTGGTAGAATAAAGCATTTGACCAAAGGTTCGTAGTAGAGTGCCGAAAGCTAATCGTGTTCTTCGATTTGGGTACCCGGATAACACCGAATCTACAGACAAACCAAGGATCCTAAAGGGCACGATGTGGAAGTGGATCTCCACAAAGCTTTTTATATTCACTCTCTCCTTATTACGCTCCTCCTTTTCCTTAACCGTAGTTCCCACGTCACATCATCTGTTTTATATTTACAATGAAAATCTATGCATCTTATGTCATAGCAGATAAATCCGTACAACCTTACTTGAACAAAATAATCGTAGAAAACGCAAATAAAATATTAGCAATGGAATGTTCGCGCCGACGAAGATCCATATTTTTCACTGGATGTTATATGACTCAGCGTGATCAATGTGAAAAATAGCAACGCCGACAGGCCCCATTCGAGCCTGACACAGTTGAAAAAATCAGTGTAGAGAAAAAATACCTACCCAGTACCTTGATAATTTCACGAAAAATTCCTTTACGACTTCAGTGCGTAAAACTAGACGCTAGCTTACTGTGCCAAGCTGTGAACACAGTAGTCTAACAGTAACATGATCAGTAAGTTTGTCAGTGAGAATCACTGGAGAAAAGGGCCGATGAATACTCCGAGAAGTGCGTGGGAGGGTTATGAGTACCACATAGCAGTAGAAAGTCTACTGAAGGAATTAATGCAAATCGGTTTTAGAGACGCAGTTATTGCGTGATGGTAAAACTGGAGAGGAATTTGAAGTGGCCGTGGTAAAAATATTTGTTACGTAATGTGACCATATCAACTGTCGCATCATAGTGCAACACTACAACGTGAATAATTTTATTTTACCAGTCACTGAGCGCAGCAGTCAAACGGCACAGAAAAAGATAACCGAACTGATTAAGCATGCAACAAAAGGGCTAGTCATGTATTTAGAATGCCTGCTCAGCACTTGCCGGTTTGCGCGTTGTTTGTACTCCTTGGACTGGGCTGCAGAGCAGTGTAAAGGTCATGCAATGGCTTGGTGCGAGGGAATGAAGAAGATAACAATGCTTATTCAAACTAGGACCATCTAGGTTACCGGGTTAGAGCACTGATGAGGGCCGCTGGCTTGTTTCCCTTAAGGACATGACTCGAAAACGAAATCTGTGGCTGCACTGTATTCGTTTTTGTTGCAATCACCCAAAATGACGAGAAAAGAACAAAATATGCACAACAAAACCACATAAAAACTGCTATTCGTTCGTTCGTTCGTTCATCTGTTTTGCTTTCTTCCCTCGTTTTTTTCACTTTGATTCCATCTACCCCGGATTGCGTCATGTTTCGTTTGGCACGCAATCTGGACTCGGGTACGTGTGAAATATATGTAGAAGCCAGCATAGGTAGCGACATTGACGAAACACGAAAGTTAGTCAATAAATCCCAAAATATACCGACAGACGAAATTTTCCTGGATGAATGGTTGGTCTCGTGGCCCAGCATGTGATCGTCTGATCAAATTCTTATTCATTTTGTGGCAAAAGATTTCCTCGGCCGTATTGAGGTAATTCTCGACAAACCACAGGTGCTGTCGGGGGGATTTGGTATTTCAACGCATCAAAATGGCAGCACTGGCAGTTCGAAGCAGAACCACCCATAAAAATCTCTTACCATAACGCGACTTCCACGGAATTTCGTGCGACGGTCTGTTACATCGAAAACAAAATCATCCAGTAGAAACGCAAAAGATCATGACAACAAAGAAGGCCTCTTTCTACGACTTACAACCGGCTAAATACAACGCAGCCTGTAATCATCAGAATCAGAATTGGGGAAAAACAACCATATATAGGTATCACCGATTGTGATGATTCAGAAATTTTCTTTGTGAGCATTCTTAGGGTTCTGTTACTTAGGAAATGTAAGAAAGGATCAACTAATACCATGAATTTATTTACAGGTTTCCCTTATTATATCTATCTGTGGTCTTGGTTGTCAACGTAGACTAGTCATAAAAAAGCAGAATCCTACTAGAGCACAAAATTTTCATAGATGTTTTGGGTATTAAGATTTGTCTTAGTTTGCATCCAGTACTAATATTAAACCCGTTTGTCCAACAGAATTACCTATTTTATCGATCATTCTACTCAGAATTACACTTGCATTCATTGGTTTAAGACAATCAGTTATTAAGCGAGAAATCTCCAGTTAACTAGAGCCCAATAATTATGGTTGATCAACAGCAGAAAAATATTTTAATTGTGAATGATATAATGTTAATAACACAGCTTTGTTGGTAGATGTAATGCGCCAACGTTTCGACTACCGTGGGTATTCTTTCTCAAGTTTTACAATCAATTGTAAAACAACGCTATGTTATTAACATTATATCATTCACAGAAAAATCTTTTATTCATAAAGTTGATTTACATCAAAGTGGACTATGCGTCAAAGTCATTTAAGCGCACGGCGGTAATCGCCTACTTTGTCGGCGCGTTAGTGAGAAACAGTAAAATCTCTTGGTGCCACAATAAAGATGATAATGAACTGATAAAAAAGCCGGACCAATCTAAAATCCTTTACCCATCATTAATATAAACTTAGCAATGCAACCACTTATATCATACTGAAAGAATAAACTGTCTTAAATGCATGTTTTTCGTATTCAAAACGTCCACACCGGTAGAAGCAATGGACATCAATTTTCATGGACCATTGTCCAGATAGAGCAGGACATTATTTAAACGCTCCAAATGTCAGCATATATGCAATGTGGACCGATCGTGCAAGAAAACGGGGCATAATTATGCTGTGCGACAGTGAGAAATGCTGAGTGCCTTAATCTAGCCCCCATTAATTTAGCTCATGGATACATGGCATGTGGTGGCCTGCAAAACAGACACTTTCCCTAAGGAAGCGTCGCTTTAGTCTACCAGAATTTATCAGGCGATATCCTGAGTATTAATTTGCTTTCAATCGCACGTAAATCGCGCGAAAGCATACCTGGGTCCGGGATATGTTTCATATATCAGTGTGAATACTGATCCCATTCAGAATACGCTTCGTGTTCTGTTATGGTTGCTGATAATTCCAGGGCTTTTGGTGCCGCAGATTTTAGTTCTGTTATTAATTTTCCAAAAGAACTTGCCCTTTTCCCAGCATTTAGAAAGTGACGTCACTTTAAATATTGCACGGTCGAAAAATTTTATATTTCCGCGAAAAGATTCGTCAAAACTCGTTCTGTGGTTGGCTATTTCACATATCGACCAAGGCCACTCAACACAACTAAATAAAAAACGGAGCTCATTTGAATTTTGACTTGTATTGGTGGGTCACCAATAGACACACAGCAGTGTCTTGTGTTCGTCATCTCTCTTCCGCTGGCGGGCTAGGCTAGCTGTTCGTATTCTGCGCCTTTTTTGTTCTGTGTGACTGCTCATTCAAGCGAACAGCAGTTGCGTTTCATTCGTTGTGCGACTACGGGGCACGAAGACTTGAGCCCGAACTATTGTCTCCAATCCTCAGCGCGTTCGTGTCCCACCAGACCACAGGATGTGTACTCCTGTGTTGACGTGCGACGCTAGTGCTTGCGTCTTGTGCTTTAGTGTGGGTATAGATCAACCAAGCTCGGCAACACAACATATTCATACGTGAATACTAGCATAGAAATTCGAAAACATCTTGGAATATAAGGTTAAAAAAATTTCATACTAGTTATTGGACGTAAAATCGAAATGACCAAGAAATTATCGAGTGGTAGTGGCCGGTCCATCGAAAACATTGTATACTGATGTTGGAGTTCTAAAACCGTGGGACTATTTTTGGTGTACACATCTCAATGTTCTCCCACCAGAACTAGAAATGCGTCATGGGTGAGATATAGATAAACAGGCAAAATTAGGACATCGAATACAAGCCTAAGCTATTCGTCAACAAGATAATATCAAAGCATACGAAGTGTTGTCAAAAAGATCCGCCAATTCTCGGTGAATAAAAAGACTAATTCACAGATTTGCTTTGTGATGGCACGGTCCTTTGGGGCGGAAATTGTTGACATAAAGCTTGTTGCATGAGTTACGGCAAATACGATCATCATCGTCATGAACGTCAAGCGTTAAACAGAAAGCCAAGCCCCATTGACCACTCCATTTGTCCCGGTTACATGTCCCTGTAGAAAAAGCGAATATCCAAGGGTAACAGGGAGTGGATCTACACAGGCGGGAA
>LUCM01003657.1:8888-22404 GCA_008360955.1 Fasciolopsis buskii | reverse complement strand
TGAGCAGGCAAGGCACACCGCCCATCTAAACAGGATTCCAATGCACCAAGTTTTCCAACCTGTGCATTAAAATCACCTGCTACTACTATAATGCCAGACCGTTTGCTCTTCCGAACAAGGGTGACGAGGTTATCGTAAAACTCATCTTTTTCCATGCCAGCGCTGCAGTCTGTTGGAGTGTATGCCGAGATGACAAATAAACTGCGCTTAACATTACTATCCTTCCGAACGCCCACTGATCCCTGCAGTCTCACGGCGCTCTAGACCAGCCCTACACCACGTTGACCCACAGCTTGAGCTGCTCCGTCTCCTGAAATGCGAAGGAAACGTCTTGACGAGACATTTGGTGCAGCCAGTTGAATTACTCTACTCGAATCCCGAATTCCTGTTTCACTCACGCAGCAGACACCAGTCGAAAGTGAGTCCACTGTCAGAGCCAGACACGCCTGTTGGTCAGTCTGCATTAAAATACGCACGTTGAAGGAACCGAGATTCAGAGGCTGACGAGGCTTGAGAAAATGTGAGCCAACAGACCGAAAGCCACCTACCTACCACACTACTTGACATTGAACCGCTGCGAGTATCCCGCGTGTTATCAGTGGGGACATTATGGATAGGCAGAAAAGGCAAAGATTTGGTTCCGGGACAGAAGAGGTAGCAAGGTCCCGATTATCTCGCGCGACGACCGATGCAGTGTAGAATTACTTGCAGACGTGCAATCCATGGGAAATGATGAACGGGCATTGCTAAGGAGTCCAGCCGCTAAGCAGATGAACGATTAGGGTTCTCAACTAAAGCCTTTGGTTTTAACAATTAACCTGACCGCAAGGCAGCAGGGTATAGCTGAGTGGAGGCACGTCTACTTGGATCAATTATTCTTCCACTCATTTTCCCGACTGAGCTGCTAACTCAGATTAACCCCCGACTGGGAGGACCAAGAGGCTACTACGTCAGGCCTCTACCCGTTATACCTTCGAGGTATGGCGGAATCATCGGCTTGAGATAAGCCATCCTGTATAGCTCGTTGGATCACGGAGGCACGCAAATCGTCAAACCACGTCAATGTTCAGTCTACTTGTGTAATGCAATAAATCGGAATCGCAAAAGAATGCAGTAGCTAGAACCTCGTGGTTCTTTAGAAATATCAAAATATCAAAGGCATTTACCAAGAGGTCACAGTGAACTGCACCGGTTTAAACAGAATACATTTCAAACAAATGTTGTTTTACGTAGCACGAAGGATGTTGATATCAACAAATTATCCAGACGACGAAATGTCCATTCTAAAAATTTCCAGTGAACAAATACAGGAGGTCTCCTGGAGAATAATGAAAATGCGAAAGTCCATAAATATTTTTTAAATTTATTATAACATAAATAAGTAGAACGAAGTTTTTCAAATACGAAAGCCGAGCAACACATGCTACGGAACCAGCAAAACATGGTGATTCATTTTGAAATGACTAGTTGGCAGTTCACATTTTAGTCCAAGAGCTTCTGCTCTGACATGCATCACTTAACGTCTCACTCAGGACAATCCTCGTCATTTACAGCCCAACCAGAAGGTCAAGAAGCACCAACCGCATCTAATGCAAAAGTCAAGCTTCATACATTTACATCAAGGTATTATCAGACAGCAATGTCGTTTCTTCCAGTTGCGACCTATATACTACCTCAGGCCTCTACCCGTTATACCTTCGAGGTATGACGGAATCATCGGCTTGAGATAAGCCATCCTTGGATCACGGAGGCACGCAAGTCGTCACACCACGTGAAGGTGTAGTCTCGTTGTGACATCTATTTATAGATTAAGTGTCACCGTGCAGGAAGAGTAAACTGTACAGAGTTCAACACTCATGCCAGTCCGGAAATTCTCTACGTCGGCGTCGTCGATTAACTGTAAGAATCTATGGTCTTTCTACGAGCTTGGTAATATCCGGTTATTCAAAACGAAGTATAGGGTTGATTCAGAAGGCCTCTTAGAACCTTTAAACGAGTGGTCTAACAAACAAGGCAATGAAACGATCTGAGTCCCGTAACCAACTAGGGGTCGGTGAGTGACTGCTCAGTCCAAACACCTCTCAGACGGGGGTGGTTATCCTGACTATCCAGTACACCCTTTCGCGACATATGCCAATGAACACAGACGTATACTTCCTACGCTTTCCGTGATTGGTTTGGAATCAGCTAGAATGATTACCAAAGATCAGTCAAGCTGATGAACGGTACTGGGCATTTGCCTTCGTCCTTACACTTTGGTGAGATCACTGCCACGTAGCGGCAGTGCCCAAAACTTTTTCAGTACAGATTCTTTGAGGAGCACGGTCATCTAGGGGCATTTTGATAAGCGTTTGGGGAGAAAAGCCAACTCCGAGCCTGAAAACACCCACCGGCAAACATGAGGAGGCATTAAAAGGAAAAAAAGCGGAAACGGAAATAACGTACATTGCAATGAGAAATGCTAAGGACTACATCATAACTACCACCGGATCCATGGCAATCCATCAAGACAACTTTACCCATCCACTGAAACGATGGATAGATTCATCGAGTCTATATACCAGCTGTTGACTCAGAACTACGACAAACTCACGCACCAACCACATAACAGAAAAACATCACAGTATCTTATCTTCAATGAGTCGCGTGACAGCAACGCGTCGTGGAAAATCAATCCTCTCTGGCAGACCTTACTGTTATCCCGGTTCTGTTCATCTGTGATAGAAAATCTAATACTAAGAAAAGCATGCTCAGTTTAGCCAGCATTACGGAGCACCTAAACTGTGCTTGTTTGCCACTGTATTTCCGCAGCACCCAACGGTAAAAAACCACAAATCCCCCACAACTCCGACTGTCACTTATCGCACGCATCCCGTTTCATTCTAAACTAGCACACGCGATTGGGCATCGGCTAACCAAAAACTCAGAGAAACCTAAAAAAAGGCAACGACCGCACGTGGTTTTTGAAGTCGTTCCACCAGTGCAGTTGACTTAAACAAGGTTTGTTAACATACGAATTTCTTTTACCGCCCCCTCTCTTGAAATTTATCCGGGAAAAGAAGCGGGCACATACATTTCAACAGGCTGCCGGCACAGCGGTTCAAATGTGATGTTCGATCATCGGGAACGCGTTGATGTAAGCAGACAAACAACGGGCATAAACATGTGGCTGACACGGATTGCATTTTCTCGAGTATGGTTAGCGAAATCGCAAGCTGAAGCCCACTGATCTATGATGAGTTTCGTTGTCGTCGGTGAAATGAGTATCGGTCGATTACACGTTGATTTGACGTTGTGACACTCGAACGAGACTTTCTTCACAGAGTAACCAGGAAAAACTTTCAAACAACTATCCAGAGGGACTTGCTGATCATCACAAAAGCCACAAACACCACTGAAAAGTCGTTGCCTTTCCTGCACAAAACTGATTCTCGGCGAAACATCACAGAAGGATTCCGGATTTGAAGTCAGGTGGGCATATTCGCGAGAGAATAGGACTTCAATTCCAGTTAACAAATCCTTCAAAAGCAGGGGCCCCATGCCATTTAATCGATTAGAGAAGAAAGCAGTCGGGTAACTTTATAAGAAAAGCATGGAAGGAATATTTGGTGAACGGAAGAATCATCGAAAATGAAGGAAAAAGACACTCGTTGAAAGCCGAAACCGTGCGACATGTGCTTTACAGTCCCATCAGCAAGTGGGAAACCCGGTCTCTGCCAGAGAAACTCAGCCATGGGAACTGGTTTGATATGAAATACAAGTAAGAATACATGATGACACGATAATGACCACGGCGTGGTCTGCATAGATAGTACCGCGGTCATTAGGTTTGGCAACGAAAAAAATTCAAGTCAGTGGCTTGCGGAAGTGGCCAATCTGTGGTCAGGCAAGGATATACAAGCGTTAATTACCCAGTGATGCGAATGAGGCACGCAAGTCACCCAGAGCGATATGCAACACTGCGGATGGGAATCAGCGGAAAGTTCAATGAGTAACCAACTGGTTAAAAAGTGATTGCTGATGGAGCAAAATACGGTAGGATTTCAACAGCGCAGCAAAGGTGGTTCGGTGCGGTAAACCCAATGGATCGAAAGAAAGAGGGAGAATTGCCGGAATATGGAAGAAACCGAATTGTTTCTCGATTTTAATGGACGAGCTGCATGCCGGATCGAGTGGAATTGATCGCGTACGGACAACGGGTGAAGTGGGGGAAGAGGGACGGTTGTGAAAAAAATCATAAGAAGCTCATTCGGACGTGCGGGGAACTGTCAACTAACAGACGGTAACAAATCCACATAATTCGAGGGAAAAAGGCCTGTACGACCACCGGGCATTCGACCACGCCACCAATTCTCGTTCTCTTGTCCGGTCACCTCAATCACGTCGCCTCTGTGAAATGAAAGTTCTTCCACATCGTCTGAATTGAAATCAAACCGAGCAATCACACGTTTGACTTCATTTTCACGACCAGAAGCAGGATAAAGCTGGACAAAGAAAAAATATCGCACAAAGTCTAATAATAGAACATTTACCATTTTGCGTTACGGAGTTCAGTTCAGTTTACCCTGCACAATCATCAACGTGTTACGCAGCAGAGTGCGGTAAAAAAGCAACAGATTAATTCGTGTCGCATAATTTCGGTGCAGTTCCCAACCATCTTCTGGTAGACCTGGAAAACGTGCTACTAACTAGTCTGGCGATCGCACATGCTCCGACTTTCACGGCAATCGGATCAACGAAGTTATCAAAGGAGAAAAAAATCTTAGGTCAATTATTATGCAACTCGGATAGAAGATTAAAAGCAGCACACCGATACCATTGCCAAAGCGCTCACTCTTGTCTTGTGCATCAACCACAATCCGATTTCGGAATGTGCAGCCAAACCCGTACAGGATAACATCAGCGCCCACTAACTAGACAGCACAATGAATGGCTAATTAGTTTAGCTCCACAATGGCGAGAACAGCCGGGAGCTGCTCACCCTTTGTTAGTTCGACTGTACAGTAATATATGCATTCGTCTTCCGCTATATAAAACCACTGATTCTCGAGACGCATAAACAATCGTATAAAGTAACCCAAAATTAAACTAACAAGCGTAATTATTCAGTACGGATCTCACAAGATCCGCAACGATATCTGGATGAATTTTGTATCCATAGGGCAAGTGTATAAATTCCGATCGAACAAACTATGTCGGATCACGCACTTGTAGGTCGTTCGTAGGGGTGAACGTAATAGCGATTGATGGGACCAGGATCAATAAAAAGTAATTTCCTCCAAGGAACTACATGGCACACAACGAACGGATAAACGGACTGAAAGTGATGTGGAAAACCGTTTGGAAGGAAATCATCCCGGAATTAGCTATTAAGTACTGAAAAACGTAAACCTGCAATCCTACTTCTTACAGTTAACTGCCAATGCATCCGCAAAAACCCAATTTGGACTCCAAACTACATAGGATGTCACCGAGTGATAATCGCGAGGCTGTCCGCGGTAATCCTCAACAGCGTACTGGTTTAATGTTAGCTGATCTCAATTTCAGACAATAGGTGACGAAACGATTTGACGACATGAACAATAAGCAAAGATGACAATGTAATATTAGTAATATGATGTTCGTACCGTGATAGATATACAATTTAAAAAACAAGCACAAGAAGTGTGTTCAGTTCCTAGCGCATTTAACTAAAACGTCCTAATTTCCTGGCGCACTGTTTATCGAAGTGTGAGTTCTGCCTCCGTGTACGCGAACGAATCAGCTCAGTGGCATGGACTTTGACGAGAATCGGATGAATTAACAACCCTGAAAGTGATAAGCCAACACGAATTCAACGGCCGAAAAGTGAGCCTAGCGAGTGAGTAATTTGACCGTTTGCGTGATGTGTGAGACAAATTGTTGATGAACTGAATACCACGAGAAGCAAATGATAGCTAAAAAAAAATGAATAAGTCACATTTAGTCAGCTTAGGTTAGGCAGCTCACTTTGGACGGAACACGGTCGACAAGGAGTAGCACGCGATTTCGCGATATACTGGTCCGCCGGTGATGCTCAATAAGCTGGTTGATTGAGTCAAATTTCGATAGCCAAAAAAAGTACTTGCCCGCATCATCCTGTAAGACTTTGAAGTGCAGAACTTCATTCCCTTGCCTGGGTTCGCGTTAGACAAAAAAGAAAGAACATACAATCCTGTGAGAAACCAGAGCTCTCTTGAACAAAGAAGGAAATATAGTATGGTTACTTCGGAAAGCGAAGCACTTCGTATATATCCCCAATGTAATTATTTCGGCATTGGCAAAAGTAAGTAAGTATATGTATTCCGGATGAAAAGTAGAAATAAATCTCGGTCATCAGCTCGAATAAAAGCTCCGAGAAAGCTGCGGCTCTGAATCAAAACAAGGAGAGTTAACGAAACAGAACATCGGTCACCGACCGCGAACGGGTTCGCTGAGCCCGAGAGCCCATGGTTTATAACTGCTGAACAGGCCTTACTAGATTTGAGAGCCTCAGATAAATGCTTGGAGCCCCTAGAGTGACTTTTGAGTGATCCCTCGCTCTATGGGGTTTCGGATATGCTTCGGTGTTTTCGAACTTATCAGACCTTCGCAACAAGCCCCATAATCTTCATTCATGTCGCAAAAAACTGTTCCACTCAAAACCATTAATTATACTGGTTGAGATGAGGTGATTCGAAGATTTCATGGGCCCACAGAATTGTAGTACAGTTATGGTGACCTATTTCTGGTAATGTGTTGTTATTACTAGTGTCTTTGGCTCTTCTGATTAGAAGTAACTAGCCCATAAAACGGCAATCAGCAAGTGAATTAGTATTCTCCTGCCGAATACTGAACAGGTTCCGACAACAACGGGGACGGAAGGTTTAAATGTGCGGGTGAACGGATCTAGGAGTACCAGTTATGTATATCAAATGAATATAATTTGTCCAAAAACCGGCAGTGCAACCGATAACCTTATCTATAAAGATTAAAGATCACTAATTTACTGTCAAAAATCGTCAATCGATTTAGCTTCTGCTTCAGCATCATTTGTTCCAGCTGACTCCAGACAGCGTAACAAAACCAAGTCAAGAAAGAAAACCTAGTTTTACTGAGCATATCACTTTGTGCACTGATTAGATGCATAGCTGAACCTTTTCGAAAATCAATGGTCTCACTGTTTATTTGGGAGCATCTGAACGGTCGGAATGGTTTGTTCTCTTGCAATCCTGCGTCCCGAAGGTTGCTTGACAGTGAAATTAGATCATTCACGCTGGTTAGCTTGATTTGGAATACTTTACAATTTTCTAGAGTAATAATGTTATATACACACATATATTGACGGTTTGAAAACAAGTATGGTGTCAACGCAATAACACGGAAATGGATGGAATGAAAAATAAGGAACAATGGCAAAACAATTATTTTATTTTTTCACCGTATACATTTTGTGATTTTTCTTGGTTCCACTTTCCGTGCTTTTAAAGGGGTCGAGCTTCACAGACAAGTTACATAGTATTAACGCCATTGACTTCGGTTCTAAGCCATATCTCTTAATGTCGCTAACGAAAAACAAACCTCATCTCTTCAGCCCCAACCACGAAGGCGGGGAGCACCAACCAAGGGCAAAGCAAACACCAACTTCTTCATATCTCTACGATAACTCATAGCCTGAACGTCAGGTCGCTTCTTCCAGCACGTGAAAAAGATCACGAATAGGTCAGCGACCGGCAGGCACACACAGAACATGTCCAATCCACTAGGCGACGCGGAGCGATTTTTTTGTCAGAAGAGTGTCTGCACCCAACACAAGATGAGGCACGTGATGTTCCCACCAAACTCGAACGCAGAAACTCGCCGACCACCCTCAACATAGAGAAACCAGATCTCGCAACCGTAAAGAATACTACGAACCACGACATTGTACTCGTTTCCCTTGAAAGGAAACTGAATATCATAGCGGTACCACAAGTGTCGCAGGTTCGCGAAAACTGCTCTGGCTTTCGCAATTCGTGATGTGACCTCCTGCTCAAGAACTCCACAGGTTTAAAGAGACACCCAAAGCATTTGGAACTACTGACTACTTCTAACCGATTCCCAAAAAGGGTGAGTGCAGGTAAAGGCTCCTATCAGTCATGAAGCATCTTGCAAGAATACCAAGTCACATTTATCACAAACGAACTTTCAATGTTTGTCACCAAAGGAGCGACCACTGATGAAAAAGTATGGTCCAGACTGCTACAGCTGGAGTAATTAAATGTGACAACACTGATACATACAGACATTTCATGACATGCTTCATGCATGAGTATAACGGAAGGATGCCCCGTAGTCACTAGGGTCCACGACATAGCAGGACGGAGGGAACCGGTAACCATGAGTTTGAGAATTGAAGTGGCATAGAGCAAAAGGCATCCAGAAATCATATGTGGCAACAAGCCGGATGAAAGGTGAATATATATATATATATATATATATATATATAGAGAGAGAGAGAGAGAGAGCAGCTTGTTGCAATTTGGTCGATTTGATTCAGACCACCTGTCGAGTAAGAGCGCTATGTCCCTGTCCGACGCGAACTGTATCGAAAATTCATGCTAGACAAGAACAAACGATGGCCTGCTACTACTATAATGCCAGACCGTTTGCTCTTCCGAACAAGGGTGACGAGGTTATCGTAAAACTCATCTTTTTCCATGCCAGCGCTGCAGTCTGTTGGAGTGTATGCCGAGATGACAAATAAACTGCGCTTAACATTACTATCCTTCCGAACGCCCACTGATCCCTGCAGTCTCACGGCGCTCTAGACCAGCCCTACACCACGTTGACCCACAGCTTGAGCTGCTCCGTCTCCTGAAATGCGAAGGAAACGTCTTGACGAGACATTTGGTGCAGCCAGTTGAATTACTCTACTCGAATCCCGAATTCCTGTTTCACTCACGCAGCAGACACCAGTCGAAAGTGAGTCCACTGTCAGAGCCAGACACGCCTGTTGGTCAGTCTGCATTAAAATACGCACGTTGAAGGAACCGAGATTCAGAGGCTGACGAGGCTTGAGAAAATGTGAGCCAACAGACCGAAAGCCACCTACCTACCACACTACTTGACATTGAACCGCTGCGAGTATCCCGCGTGTTATCAGTGGGGACATTATGGAGAGGCAGAAGGAGAAAGACATTGGGTTGGAGACAGAAGAGACATGTTGAATAAAACAGAGGGAACTGTGAGCAGTAGCATACTTTCCATTACCTACCCCACCGACGCTCAATGCAATGGGGAGCGCGGTCCTGATTATCCTGCACGACGACTGATGCAGTATGGAATTACTTGCAGGCGTGTAACTCATGGGGGTTGATGGACGGGTACTGCTAGGGAGTCCAGCCGCTATGCAGAAGAATGCTTAGGGTTCTCAACGAAAGCTTTT
Source organism: Fasciolopsis buskii (assembly GCA_008360955.1). Classification (NCBI taxonomy): domain Eukaryota; kingdom Metazoa; phylum Platyhelminthes; class Trematoda; order Plagiorchiida; family Fasciolidae; genus Fasciolopsis; species Fasciolopsis buskii. The sequence continues at coordinate 12,980 of LUCM01003657.1, read as the reverse complement.
GGCCCTGACAAGAACCTGACCGTGGTACAGCTGAGTGGAGGCTAATCTACTTGAATCAATTATTCTTCCACTCGTTTTTCCGACTGAGCTGCTAACTCAGATCAACCCCTGACTGGGAAGACCAAGAGAATGCTTCGTCAGGCCTCTACCCATTGCCCTTCCAGGCCTGATTGGATTTTCGGCTTGAGATAAGCCATCTTGTATAGCTCGTTGGATCACGCAAGCCGTCACAATACGTCAAGGTGCAGTCTCGTTGTGACAATCGTATCGTTCTCAGTGTATCACTCGCCTCCCATTTTGGGACGAACTTCACTATCGCATCTTGATCGTGTTTAATAAAGAATCATCCGGTCGATCAACGGCTTCGCGCTGGCCTTGAATCTACAGTCATTTGCCCATCCCTGGATGGTTGCTTCATCCTTTTTCTATTGTTATTATTCTTGTTTCTGTTCATAACGGCAGTTGAAAGCTAAAGGAGAACCGATGACCCTGACAGTCAAGACTGTAATGAAACCGAATAGGGCTTAAAGGCGTCGCGTTTCCGGCAACAATGTTTCACTCAAATGTCATTCATCTCATGTGGCAGGGATAGTGAAGAGAGAACCTAAAAAACAATCTATGTTCTTAAATTTCGCAACCGCTGGGTCCATTGATGACATATTCAGAAATTTTGTCGCCTAAAACACGAAGGCTAATGCGCACTGAGTATAATAACACTAATGATCGAGTCGTTCCGAGGATGGTACCAATATCAAGAAGAACTGCAAAGACAAGGCTGAGAAACCGGATAAGAAACAATGAAAGAGAAATGGTACTGCACATGCGCCAAGTTCATGAAATGAAAAGAGTCAGATCTTAAAACAAGCGAAGAATGAGTTCATTAATTTACAGGAGGAAAAAGATGACCTACTACTGTGAGCTTTTTTCTGTGGTATACTCAAATGAGTTCCAACGTCAAATGATTGAATTCGCCTAGTCTGAGTTAAGTGAGCTGAGCACACCCAGGAACTAGATATTTAAGCGGATCCGCAAACGACCGGGTCTGGTAAGTGTGAAGATAGTGGATATCGGTTTGTCATCCCATTACTTTGGTCAAAGATCAACGCAGCCGTAATGACATCGCACTGATTAAACCAGTTGAATGATCAGTGAGTGTAAATCACAGAAAACCAATTAAACGGTTCTTCTGTTAAACTTGACTTTCCCCATTAGAGTTAAAGAAAACGACCGACAGCAGGCGAGATAAGATCGATTACGGACTTAAGAGATGAAATAAGAACAGACGTTTTCCCCACTTTTTGCATTTTGAAACAGTAAGTAACCAGAAAATGATTATAAATAACATATATTCGATATGATACGAGCAGCCAACCCACAACTGACGGTGGAAAGTAACGTCTTTGCAACAAACGAAACAAAAGACAGTGGCTAGAATAAATCATGGTCACAAAAATCTATATAACGAAAAAGCTTCATGGCCGTAAAAAGAGTGCTGCTTGATTAAATAAATAAATAAAAACTCCGATTTATTGGATGCAACTCTATCAATCTAGTGACTCATTGGCACAGCATGATGAAAACGCTTGCTGAGATGCACTTCTAGTGAGATTTCACAGCAAACCAAGTAATCAAATTCACCGCAGAAACTGTAGAAGACGACTCGCGCGTCGTAAAGGCGGGTTGATTCAACAGGAATTGTCGAACGAGAAATATACACATTTTCACAGTTTCGTTTCTGTAAGGTAAAAACGTAATTTGGCGCGCTGTTTGACATTCAGGATAGGACAAATGTGCTTTGACGACAAACCAAAGACAGGTAGCAAAAACAAGCAACATATAAGTGAAAAATTGTCACTGATTCCTTTTTAAAGGACGATCTAAAAACGGAGAAAAAAATCGAACATGAAGTTGCTTATTAAAGGTGGCATCATGGGTATGAGAACCACAAAGCATGAGAGCAACGCAATCAGCTTGCCCACAGCCGCAGGGGAACATTAGACAGGTGGGAAACGGCAACCATGCGCCTGAAACGTTAAGTAATACAGAGCCCTACAAAGTCCTAACACATGTAGCAACGACCTGAACGAGAGTCAATTGCCATCCACAACAAAACTGAATGGCGGATCTAGGATTCCAACCACTGACGTTTGTGGTGCGAAAGAGGCCTAAACTATTTAATCAAAGCGCCCAACGAAGCCCTCATCATCATCATCATCAACGTTCAGCGTTAAACAGTAAGCCAAGCCCCACTGACCACTCCATTTGTCCCGGTTACATGTCCCTGTAGAAAAAGCGAATATCCAAGGGTAACAGGGAGTGGATCTACACAGGCGGGAACAGATAAGATGCTGCTGCAGCCAACACACGAAACACAGTCTAACTGTACAAACCCACGTGTTTTCAATCATTCTGATTCGATAGAGAATGACAGCACGATCGCCACTGTTCACGGTTCACTGCCATATCCTTCAGTGTCTCCAGCAAGCAAGTCGACAAGTCTTTCGGACCCCAACCACGAAGGCGTGAGACACCTAACTTAACTAAGTTCACTGTACATTTTCTCATCCCACGTTGCCACGTCATCTGTTGGTCTTCACATGGCTTCTTCCATTCCTTAAGAGGAACACAAAATAGGGCACGATATGGTAGACGAGTGTTCGTCATACGCAACACGTGACCCAACCAGCGTAGTCTACTAAGTTTCATACGCTGAAACAAGCTATTCTCAGAGGTGGCACCCAATACCAGATTCCTAACCTCGATTTTACTCACCCGGTCACTCCATCCAATCCTAGCCATACTACTTAAACATCGGTGGTCGAAAACCTCCAACCGACGAACATCTCCCACACGCATACTCCACGTCTCGCAACCGTACAACAGAACTGAGAGCATTGCGGCAAAGTACACACGACCTTTCAACTTCAGTGAAATATCAGATCGGCGCCACAATTCCAGCGTAAGCTGCCCGAGCCTTCGATATACGCATATTTACCTTCACTCCCGAGCTACCACCATTCGACACGCAGCTACCCAGGTGTGTGAAACTTTCCACAATCGTTAGTTCTTCTTCATCAAATTCGGCACTACTGTTGTCCAATCCTGTAACAGCAATTTGCACTTTGAAGGTGCAAAGCACATGCCAAACCGAGCAATCGAAATCGAAAGTCTATCTAGTGCGCGATGTGCATGGCTCGCGGATTCGAACAGGCACACAACGTCATACGTGTAATCTAGGTCACATAGCTTCTCTCCATTTCCCAGTTCAATTCCTACATCCCGAAGACCTCCCAAAGCATTTTCCATCACCTCGTCCATGACGAAGTTGAACAGGAATGGAGAGATGGGACACCTCTGCCGAACACCACTAGTCGTTTTGAATGAACTTGATAGTTCATCGTACACCGTCACGCGATCATAGGTGTGCAAGTACAATGCTCGCAACAGGTTTACGAAATTCGTTGGCATACCACTCCGATGGAGATCACCGAATAGCACTGTCCGATCCACTGAGTCGAACGCGCCTTTCAAGTCGAGAAGAATTACAATCGTGGAGCACCGGTATGATCGATGCAACCTCGACCCGAACGAAATCCGGCTTGCTCTTAGCGGATGGTGCTCTCGCGAATCAGCGCCAGACGACGCAGCAATATCGAACCTAACACCTTAGTAACTATCGGAATTAAACTAATCCCAAGATGATTACTACAGTTACTCCGTGTGCCTTTCTTGCAGATGTGTACAATCAGTGACTTATCCCACGATAACGGAATACGCTCCTCGTTCCAAATATCAAGAAGCAAGAGAGTAAATGCTTTTGCCACGGCTTCTCTATTCAACCTGAAAAGAACTGAGGGACGTTCGTCGGGACCGGAGGCTTTTCCTTTCTTCAGAAGTCGAGTATTCGACTATACTACCCCAGGTGCGGACATCGGACTAACTACATCAGCGTGCGGCCAGCTAAACTGATGCTTGAAGTGTTCAGCCCAACGGTCTAGCCTTCGTTGTCCACCATAAATGAGCTCTCTATTCCTATCGCACACGACTTCACTAACCAGAGTTCTCCGCCCACCGGAGTGGCGTATAAGCTTA
>LUCM01003656.1:60922-75748 GCA_008360955.1 Fasciolopsis buskii | reverse complement strand
GGCCGGCCTATTCCCTCTTTAGAACAGTCGAATGATGTCGACTGCAGCTTCCCCTATTCGTTTGGAGGAGTCAACCAGACCAACTTTCCAAAGACCGCTATCTTCGCAGCTACCAGACGTCGGCCTCAATCCGAGTTACGTGTTTGTGGGCCAGCTAACAAAATACTGATACACTTTCAAATGCTCTGCCAACGGTACCAGGTCTTTGCACTAGGACTGGGCATGCCTACGATGGATGGGCTACTTCAGTCCTGTATCGCACACAGACTTCCTAACCGAAGTTGCTGCCCGCTTCACCGCGTGTCGCAGTCATTAAGCGTCGTAAAACAGTTCTTTGAGTAAACGTGAAGCGGACGCCACCTCATCTCGTCGGGGTGACCTTAAACCCACCAGTTTTCGCGAGGTCTTTCCTATGAGGCCTCTATGATCACAGACTGGACGCCGTAGCAACTGCCACTGCATTTTTTATTCCACTTCCCTTGCAGTTAGGGAGCCTGTGGGCGGTTTTTGCTCCTTTTGATCCAGCGACTCCGTTGCGAGATCTCCCAGTGTTTTTTGCCATGAACGCTAGATCCATAGACCGACAGGCGAAATTTGCTGCCAAAATGACATGTTCTTTCGATCCGCCACCTAGCTTTCGTCGTACATTTGCTGCCTCGTCGAAGTTTCTTAGTTCCTCGGATAAGTTTCTGATTTCGTAGCTGTTTCGACAGCCGAATCAGACGTACGTTGGTCCAAGTAGATCTACATGTGTGGGGACAGACCGCGCACCAACGGCAGCTGACTGGCGATAATGGTTCAATGTGTGACGCAAAATACCTGTCGAGTAGGAACGCCCATGTCGGCTGTGCGACGCCGAATCTGTGGTCGGGAAACTTTCGTGACGTAGACTAGGAATACAAGATTGTCTGCACAGAATTGGAGAAGTCTTTCCCCGTTGCTTGGCTTCCGTTGAGCAGGCCGAGGCAGCATGGCGCCAACTAAACAGGCTTCAACTTATGCGTTAGAAATCACATGCACAGCCAACAAATAGTCAGAGCCCTGGTCTCTTCCGAACAAAAGGTGACCGAGTCCATCACGAAAAAACTTCTGTTTTCCAACCCCCGTATGAACGTTGTTCAGCCTACAGCTGTCTATTCGAGAGCGTATGCCGAGATGACAAATAAACTGCCGCTAAAAACCATTCTCACTATCCTTTTCCCGGACGCCGGACTGATCCGCTGCAGTCTGCCATGGCGCACATAACGTGAACGTGATTAACCAGGGACCCAGCTCTGAAAAGCCCGGCCTCAGCCTTCTTCATTTAAGATATATTCCTACACCACGTGACCGACCAGCTTCGGAGGCTTGCTTCCGTCTCCTGAAGTGTACAGGACCAATACCTTGACGAGTACATTTTGGCTGCACGCTCTAAGTTGACATGAGTCTACGTCGAACCCTGGAATTCGTGTCATCACTCACGCAGTGCTGCAACTCGAACAGTAGATTTACTGTTCAGGCATAAGACGCCTGGTTGGCCAGCACTGCGTTGGAGTGCGCACATATGGAAGGAACCGAGATTTCAGAGGCTGACGAGGCTGAGAAAAATGTGAACTAACAGACTGGAAACCACCTATTACAACCACTTGACAACAAACCGTTGCGAGTATCGGGCGTGTTATCAGTTGAGGACAATGTGGGTAGGCAGAAAGGGGCAAAAGAGATGTGGGTTTGGAGACAGAATAGACAAAGCTGAAGAAAAAGAGGACTGTAAAGCAGTAAGCATGAATTATCATACCCACCGCTGCTTCGATGCACATGGGCAAGCCGCGGTCCTGATTATCCTGGGCGTTTGGGGGAAACCCGGGGGGGGGGGACCCAAAAAAAAAGGGGGGGATGGAGTATGAATTATCTGTAGGCGTGTTAATGCATGGTTGATGACGGAGGTACTGCTACTGCAGTCGACGTTTCTAAGCAGAAAGAACGATTAACGGTTCTCAACCAAAGCCTTTGGTACTGGCCAAAACACCTGACCACAAGCAGCGGCGGCAATGAGTTTGGTGTTACATCTGATGCCATTTTACTGGTCAAGTCAGTCTATTCTTCCATTCTGACTAGTTTGCTAACTGCAGATCAACCAGGGGAGGAGGGAGGACAGGAGAAACTACTTCGTCAGTCCTCTACCCATGAACCCTTTTCCATGCGTGCAACCCGACACAACAGTGATGTCTGTGCGATCTTCGCATTGAGTAAGCCATCCTGTTATAGCTAATTTGAGATTATTGAGGCACGCAAGCCGTCACACTACGTCAAGGTGAAGTCTCGTTGTGACAGCATTAGTGGTTTTCCCTCTGGAAGCTGGCATTTTATCAGTCCTCGTCACCTTCTCTATATCGGCTTCTTCACTGAGAGCAGTCGGATGCAGGCTGGCCTACAGACGTGATTAGCTGTGATAACATACTCACTGGGAATCAACGTCGATTTAATTTGGGATCCGACTAGCGTAACTCTGCCCGAAATCTCTTCAAGATGTTTGCCGCTCACGTCAGGAGACGAAAACCGCACCCAGGGGTACATGTTTCAGTGGGGGGCAACATCAGTCTTGTTTGACATGGAAATCTTAGTGCACCGTGAGCTTGTTTGGTTGGGTTGCGCCATTGCCCGGCTCAGCCTACAGTCAACGGAGACAGGCTTCAATTTTGTGGAACCAATCGATATATTTCGTGTCCTTGCAGCATCAGCTCGACGCCGATGAACCCTGGTGAGGTTTAAGGTAGCAAATGAATTGAAGTAACAGGTGCTTCAGTGTAACAGTCAAAGAATGGTAAGTGTGCGTAACACCAGGTGGGCAGACAAACTTGCGAGTTAGCGGAAATCACGTGCGATAGAAATGGAACCGTCTGTTCAATTACGAGGACGGCAAAGTCTCGACCGTTGGGGCTACGACATCTTGAAGTGCGTCAGTCTTCAGACTTGATGCGCTTGCTAATTGAGTTATCTTCCTGACAAACGCTAGTCTCACGAAGTGCCCATGGAAGCCGAGTGGAACGTTATTGACTACCTAAAGATGGGGAGAAGCGGACGGTCTTCCACTAACTCCCGCAAGATCTCTTCAACCTGGGTGTAAAGTGTCTTGTTGAACATGTAGCTTAACTTCCTTACCGTTCTTATTGACATTGGAACTGAGGAAGTGTTCCGCTTTTCAGTGAGGCGAATTCTCTGCCTCCATGCTGCTAAGAATTGTCTTCAGAATGAATATGTGTGGAGCGCTATGGCAATAGTGTGGTGTGATTAAGTCATTAATTCCGATAGCGCTTACTAAGGATCCTTGGCTATCGACCAATGCTGTGTCTGTGGTGCAGCTCATTGCGAGAAGTTGGCTCTCGCTCGATAGCATCTGACGGGCAAGCCGATTCTCCAAGTCGAGCGGCCTGCGACTCGATCAGTTTGTGTCACTGTTTGACCAGCTGACGTGAAACGCGCAGGCACATAGCCGCCCAACAACTGATTTCTTTCGAGCTTGATGGATTCGATCCGGTTGTTCCCACTCGTACTTGAAGTATTTTTCTCCGTGAACATCATGTTTCGAAAGCAGAATGAACTACCAACTATATTATCGAACACAATAACGCTTTCGTTGTCAACGGTCTCTGGCTTCGCTGGTTAGCTTTGTCGACACAGAAATACAAGAAACCGTCAGGGGCCTGTACACCTCCGATTTGGGAAGCCGGATTTACATTGGCGCGGCCATGTGTCCCCTATTTTCGCGACGGCTGATCTGGCTGTAGCGATTCATTGTGTGAGGTCATCCTCAGCATCCTATTTGTTGGTATTAAGCCCCCTAGGTACTTATAGTAAATGGCTTACTCCAGCTGAGCGCAACAGAAGTTAGGTGCAGACAAGCCTATGTCGTTCTTAAGTAGATCAAGGTGGTTGAGGTACGTGCTGTGCTTACTCCTAGATCGATTCCTTCGATGTACTTAGTTCTGTTACTCGGTAGCCGGAGGACGGACTAGCATGGCAAATGCAGGATGTAGAGGAAGGGTACAAAAACCCTAGCTGATGGGCTGTGTCGATTTTTATTGCGGAATTCTAATTCACGAAGTCCTTAACGCGATGGTTGGGACTTCTAGCATGAGGTCTGAATACCGCCGTCAGAGACGTTGTTGCACTTTAGATATCGCTTTCTAAGGATTTTTCTGGTTCATTATCTCTTGATCTATTTTCCGATATTATTCGGCGGCATGAGGCGGCCATTCAAAAGCGGAGCACGTTGCTATAAGTTTATTGGTTCTACACTTAATTATGCTGAAACTTGCGTTTCTAGGATGCAAAGCACTGAGCGATTCAAAACGTGTTAAGTGTCCCTGCGTTTTCATTCATTAAAGCAATGCCGTCCGGATATTACAAACCGAAAGCATCGTTCCCTGGGGGGATTTCAACTCCGCCATTCTCTATATCAAACAAAGTACTCTGTAAAATGTTTTTTCTGTGATATTCTGAAAGCATTGTTCCAATGGTTGGAGTATACCCCTTAACCACTAGAACCCATCACACGGAGCCAGTGGGAACCCTCAATTGCGCCTTTTATAATTGGATTGGTACATGAGCAACGAAGACCCTGCTTAGTCAAGTGCGGTAACGAACCGGACGAAAGCAAATAGCGATTTGCCACCCACTAGAGCCCGGATTTCCTTGCGGATTTTCGCCTTAGAAAGTGAATCTATAGAGACAGTGGATTAAGCATCGGAAATTTGAATCCCAAATCAACTGATCGCTTCAGTTGTAGGTAGGTATTCGTTGTCCTCTTGCTGATTGCCACTTCTGACCTATTGTGATTGCTGACTGCAACGTAGTGGATCTCAGCGCAGTGCGATTCGAAGAGAGTGGGCTCCTGGTGGTCCACCGGGGATTGGAACGGCCGAAACTCGTACAAGCAACGATCAGTGGGTACTGAAAACAGTCATGTACAACCGTTCTCTGTTTTCCGTACGACAGACGCCAAAAGGGTCTCAAGGGTGCGCCCCGTCTGAGGGCAGCCCACCCGAACGAACATTCATGCGTAGTCCTAAAATCACGGGCCAGTCCGGCCTGTTTTTTTGGCAACAGACCACGCGGCTTTTGGTGGTTATTCTCTATTGTATCTGGACTGCAATCCATAGGATGATAAGCAGGCACGACAGAAAAACTTCGTCTGTTGGGATGCGAACCCTTTTCATGAACCTATAAGTCAGACTGCACGTATCCAGCTGTCGACTGGGATCCAGTCACGTTGCGGGACATTTGTAATGTCATTAAGAACCAAGTCTACGCCAGCAAGATCAAAACCCGCAGCCTTAGGACTTCCAAACAAGTATAAGTGAAACTTTGAAGAGGGAATGAAAGGGTATGCCAGTCGAACGGAATTGGCAGGATCTTACATCCAAGTGTCTTAGATATAGCACATTGATGGCTAGAGTCTCCAGTGTATGAGCTAAATGCGTTGGCCTACATATATATATATATATATAGAGAGAGAGAGAGAGTTTGCATATTGTATTGGGCTAACTGGAAATGATGCGAAATAGGTGCATCAATTGGGGGTGGCAGTTTCATCGAAACTCGGAAGCTAGACAATGGTGGATACGAAATAACAGCAACAGGACTTCTCTCAGAGACACTGACACAATTACGGCCTATCGCAGATCCCGAAGAGAGTGAAAATATATGTGAGGGAAGTGTGAAGCGAACGCAAGTGTAACGGTGTAGGAATGCTTTCGCACAAATATTTTTGCAAACCTAAAATATTGTTCTGGGACGTATCCAGCATTTCCATAGTTGTTTGCGTCGTCAGCTGCCGTACTGCTCGGTTGCTCGGTCCAAAGTAGGTCATTTTATTCGAGGATGCATTTTTAACTTTTGCACAACCAAGCGCCATCTTCAGAACAACTTAGGGCGGTAGCCACCTAAAGCGTTCATTCGCATTTTCTGGAGAACGCGACAATGAGTGATGGCTTTATTTTGCTGGCGGGCCACGCTCTCCACGTCACGATACAACCAACAAAATTTTGTGGTAGTTTTAGAGGTGATGACTGTTAGATGAAAACACCATGTTCTTGATGCTGCTGCTCCTTGTCGGCGGCTGTTCATTCGGCATGATCCCACGTGATTCACGTCTAACCACTGGTGGTCGTTCCCTTATTCATAACCTGAGGACATGCTGAGCGGTTTCTTGCTCCACTCAGCGATATTCCGGTGAAAGAAAATACGAAGTTAAGGATCTGAACTGTTTAACATGACTCGCTTTGTTAATACCTTCGGTGTTTCAGGAGTTGCGCAAAACATGTAGTGAAAAAAATTTGGAAGGAAGTTCGTTTGTACTGTACTTGAGGGAACTCGGTTGGACGGCGAAGCAGGAAGAGAAATCTGTTAACTTCACATTTATTCACCCATGTCGTTATCCAATCCAGAAAACGGGATGATAGAGACACGACTAATGCCACAGCGTAACAGTCTAAAGTATTTTCATTGGTCCAGGGTTACTGAAGGACAGCTGAGTAATGTTTGAAAGTCTCACTGAGAAACAAAGGCAGAAGTGACGGTAAATGTGATGCAACCGCCTAGACTTTCGGACTTGAGAAATGAGCGCCCTAGTTTGAACGTGGTCGATAACGCGCGAAGATCGGAGTGCAAAGGGATCTCGAGGCACTTAATGAACTTGAATATGGGAAGAAAACATTACAAAGCATGCACTAGGATCGTTAAAAAAGCAGAACGAGACAAAGCTAAAATAAATTCAAAACGTTTTAATGGCTTGACTGAAAGACCGTTCTCTTTTGAGAGGTTTGCTACTTCTTGAGAGACCAAAGATAGGTGATCTAGTTCATAAGCATTCAAACGAACTATTGGGAAAGTCAAATACATGATTGGCGAATGTAAGTTGTAGAAGGTCAGTATTGTGAAGAAACTATTAGTTAAAAGATTTAGTCGAGCACTTTTCGAATAATAACCGTGTTTTGAATAAAATAGCCAATCATTCTAACAAGTAAGGTGCGCATGCACAGGGAATAATTTTTTGAGACAAAAGTGACCTAAGGATGAAAAAACGGGAGAATAATCAGAGGAAACTCATAAACGAGCTTTACACAGTTGTTTATTTATTTGCAAGTAGATTGTATGCGTCAATGGTGCTCTCAAGAGGTTTGCACCCGAGTTGGAAGTGTTCGGATGGGGTATCACAGTATCCTTTGAGAGGCGGCCGAATGTGACACGCTTCGTAGGTTCCATTGGGTTGAGGTAAGGGCATTGGTAGAGAAAAAAAGGAGCCCGGAGGAAAGTATCGTAATAAGCCGGCAAAAATTCTCATGGGAACCTACGTCATACTTGCATAGGCGTTTGGCGGTTTCATAATAATTGCAGAGTGGAATTGGATAGTCCAGGTATTTTACTCATTGAGCTTACTGGTCCTGAATTTATTTACTTGGTGTATATCGCGCATGCAGACCACGTGTACCCTCCACTCGTCGGCGTTTTCTGCCTCTGTTTTGGCTATTATCTGGTGTTATCCTCACTGTCAAAATTAAACTGCATCTGGGCATTTTGCGGCAGTTTGCGCGCCTACGGGTAACACGGGATTGCTTATCTTCAGTCTATATTCAATCACTCCAGGTAGTTCAGTAAGTAAAGGCCTGACAAAGCTGTCCACTTTGCAAGTGTTATGTTGCCGAGTTTGGTTGGTCTATGCACACACTGAAGCACAAGACACAAGTACTCGCGACGCACGATATCACAGGAGCGAGCACACAGCCTGTGGTCTAGTAGGACACGTACATACACAGAGGTTGGAGACACAAAAAGTTCGGGCTCAAGACTCAAGGCCCGTAGTCGCACAACGAAGGGGACAGATCTGCTGCTCCCTTGAATGAGCAGCCACACGGAACAATAAGCGGTGCGAAATACGAACAGCTAGCCCAACCCGCTAGCGGAAGAGAGAAGACAAACACGGAGTACTGCCGCGTGTTTATTGGTGACCGACCAACACAAGTCAGAATTCAAGTGAGCTCTATCGTTTATATGGTTTTGTTGGGTGGCCTTGATCGATGTGTGGACTAGCCAATCACAGAACGGGCTTTTGTGAATCCTTTCGCGGACATAAAAATATCCAACCGCGCAATATTTAAAATAACGTCAATCTCGAAATATTGAGAAAAAGATGGATTCTTTTGAAAAATTAGTTGCAGAAATGGAATCTGCGGCTCCAAAAACCTTGGAATGGTCATCGACCATAACAGCAAGGTTAGGGTACGAGGTGATGCCAAAAGTACACGGACGATTTGTTTTGCTCTCATCAGATTGGGTTGTTTCCGGGACACAAGGCTGGCCGACAGACCTGTCTAGGCTCAGGTGAATGGATCACGGGCCAGGGCCTGATGAACTGCATACCGGGAAGCACGGGTAGGGGAAGCCAACCACTCGCGCTAACTCTGGAGCAAATAATCAGTGGTCTTATTTTCGTGACACTTTTGAAGACGAAAGGGAACGTCGCTTGAAATAAAGACCAAGGAGGAGGCGATGAACCCGAGGGACGCAGAAAATGGGCCAGTGAGTTTTAACCTGAAGAGACTTATATAGGTCGTTTGATTATAAAATTTAGAAAGCAGTTCCGCTGACCTAACAGAAGCTATCTAGTAATTCTTGCTTGATTAAACGGCGTGCAATTGAACCAGATCCAAGGCGACGGACAGAAGCCGCTGACGATAACAACAGCAAGAAGGGATCTCAAAACGTACCATTCTCCACTGCTTTGCTGGCAGGTTTTCGATAGATCTGAAAAATTTAGTTGGGAAATCTACTGACCAGTTAGATTTCCCATCAGTACCCTTCTTCCATCTTCCATAATCTGGTCGATTGCGAAAAATTTCCAACTGTATCGGTTGTCACGCAGGGTAATCGGGACAGCATTGCCCGAGCAGAGTGGGTGATAAGTGGGCTACTGGTCAGAATTCCTTTATCTTCCGTCCTCATCCGTCTTTCTTTCTCTCATATATTCACTCATAATTCTCTCACTGATGACAACGTGCCCTATAGTCGTAGTGTGTCCCTGTAAAATGTCTTTAAATGATTTCTCATCATCGCAGTTCGCATCTTCTCAGACCTCGTCCGTTTCTGAACTTCGGCTGCTCTAACATGTATGCTCTTACGCAAGTGTGGCAGAAGTTTGTTTAGTTGGCTGTTGTACCTTACTCGCTGAGAATAAAGTTAACACGGCTGAGCGATTCCAGCCACCTGTCGGCAGTTGGTTATTTCTTTCTGATGCGAATTTTCGATACAACCCGCGTCTCACAATGACTTGGGGCTCTCACTCCATACAAAATCCGATCATGTCGCAGCAAGTTGCCGTTTGCGTGATTCTGTTAAGCACTTGTACCCCATTGATCCACCTAGGTAGAGTGAGACCATGTGCTAGTTTTAATGTGGATTTCGCTGAAGTTCAGTGGTTCTCAGTACGAATCGCAGATCTGGTTATCCGTATAACGTCTGCTTAGTCAATATGTTCGCATTAATCTAGATGAGCACTAAGACTATTAGTAGGCGATGCATTTGGAAGATTTCGCCTCTGGTCCTACATCCGATGTCCACGAAAGACATTCGGTTCCTCAAAGGCTACTGACTCTAATGAAACAAACGCGCTAGCCGTAGTTCTACAAGATGAATAGGCACGACCGCATCTACGAAGCTCAGTTACAAGAAGTTCTAAAAAAGATCCTGAGGTAAAAGTAGCCGACGAAATGGGAGTAGCAACTGCTTCAGGTAACGGTCCAAACTTATACGCCACACCGGTGGACGGAGGACTGCAGTCATTAAAACGACGTGCTTTAAAAATGTAGACCTTACCCACTATATAAAATGCGGGGTGAACAATTTGGCTTAGTACTACGAGGATAGGTTTGGCTGGCACTGCGCCAGTGTAACTACTCCGACGTCAATAACTGAATCTTTGCTGTCATTTGATCTCCAACGGGATTGTACGTATGGTCGAGTATTCGGCTACTAAAGCATGCAAAATCGGCTACTGTCTGTGTACTTCTCCCCATTCTTTTCAAACTCGGTAGAATGGTCGTGATAGAAACAGTTACCTCTTTATTGTGAATGATATAATATTAATAACACAGCGTTGTTGGTAGATGTTACCTCTTTACTCTGTGGTATTTGAAACGAGCAGCATATTCCGTTGTCATAATAATAGAGAACCATGAATAATGGTGGTCGTGTTGTCACTCTCTGTCGAATGAAATGATCGAAGAAACTGCGTTTGTTGTTATGTTGTATATTCTTTCTGTTGGTTACTCCAAAATCCTACCGTTGTAGGTCCTCTTTCTGTTCATCTTGTATGTTGATTCTTCCTACTCGAATGTCTAACACAGTGAGAAAGTCAAAGGTCAGTGGGGCTTTCCACACTGTGCTTATGATCCCCACTACTAAACGAATTGTTCTGGTTAATACCACACGCCGGCTCTCCAGTTGTCTGTCTAAATTGTGGTGCTCATGCTTACCGATGTGATTATCTTCCGATATCATCTCCGATCCTAATCATATCAGTCAACGTCTGTTGGCAGGCCAGACCTGGTTGGTAACTTGTATCTTTCAAATCCTTCTCCATCACGCTAGGCTCTCCCTCTTTGTGCCTCACTTTTTTTGTTCAGTAGTCAATTTTATGGTTGGTAACTTGCTGCTTCGATTTTTGCAATTGATTCTTACTCCAACGTCCATTTCATTCCTGCGGTTGACCAAGTAGGGTTCCAGGCTTCAGAGTCACAATTGTTGTTCATCACTGACAGTAAAGAGGCTTTTTAATGGCGACATACGCCGTCTCTGCGGTTTATAGGTAATCGTTGGGTCGAAAAGCTATAGGCTTTGGCAAACCAGATTACCCCTGAAAGCACCATAGTCACCAAGTTCTGATCTCTACTGGGTGTACGGTGTTGTGAGTTTGCAATCAAACCAGGGCACTTTGGTACAAGGGTAGTGGTTGTAAAAACTGGACTGAGCTGATATAACAGTACTGTCGTGCTTGCACATTTGTTTAACTCTAGAAAATTATTGGTGTTAGTTGCGAGATCTTGCGATTTTTGTCCTACGTACTGGGGTAACCCTAGTTTATGGGGATTATATCTGCTTTACAGCCGTGAGCTATTTTTGGTAACACTCCTGGTAGTTCCGTTTTTGTTGCCAGAAAGTCGCTTCATCGTAGCATCGGTCCATGTTATTCGGAATTTCTGCTACTGCTGATGTTTTAGTTTAAGGGACTAACGGTATTTTATGAATTTTGGACTGTTAGTAATTAGCACCATGGAATTTGTTGCCTAATTTCGCCTTTCTAATATAGGAGGTCTGAAGGCTCATCATAAGAGGATGAGCAAAGTTGAAAGAAAATGATTGTATTCAACGGTCGGAAATCTTTCAGGAGAGGTAAGCTGAGCGTACCTAATGGCTGTTCGGTGATTCGCCAGGAGCTGCGGGTCATAACTTCGGGGAGGAGCATCACTACTCCCTTTTTCCGGTAAAATTTAACCGTTATTTTAACGATGGTCTATTCTGAGAGTTCCCTCTAATACCGTCACCCATTACTTGATCGCATTCTGTCCCTCGTTATCGTTTTTTCTATTGTTTTCTGTATTCAGTTACGTGTTTGTGGATATCGGGATAGATTTGGCTCACTTCGTGGATACAGTTAAAGCCAACTTCGACTCAAACATGCGCCTAGCCCTGGTTGCTACAATTCAATTTGTTACGAGTTTGCAAACAGCCAAGAAAGCACTAGAGTTACAGGGCTACACAGTGACAATTCCGCACTGCTCACCACTTTCTCCTGGTGAACTATTAGGATGTACATCACCCAAAGTAAGCAGTTTTTCCGCACTTCCAAACACTTAATTTACCGTTGAAAATTAATTTCCTGACTTACTAACAGGGTCCTGTTCGTGGAATTCGTCAAGTCTAATTGCGAGTCCTCACCGCAACCGAAAACTCCTTTTGGATCTGATGTGTTGAGTTTGGATCAGCTTGTAAATTAACGGAGGTTACTAGTGAGGAAAGGGTAAGCGCAGTTTACTCAGACTGCTCGCTATAGTAGAATTAATGGGGAATCTGTCAACTTAAAAAGATGTTTCGGTGCATATAACGTTTTTTAGAAAGTATAGTAGTATCTACTGTCGTTAGTTCTCATTCGGTCAATAAATTCTCCTGCCATTTCAAAACTTTTAAAACAAAAACAATGGATCTCTTCCCAATCTAGTTTGTTCCTTAATAATCACGACCGGGTACCTAATGGTCTCAGGAATCCTGTGACAACTTACTCTTGTTCACCTGTTCAAACTGAAATTTCCCTAAGTACCCACGAATTTTCTGTCTTCTGTACACGCCTTCTAACTAGAAACGGAAATCGCACTCACCAAGGAATGCATGCAAGTGATCCCAGATTTAACCTGAAGGAACACATGCAGTTCGGACGTACGTACTGTCTGCTGTCGGTAAGGATCCAGTGGTTTGTCTAAAGGTTTCACTATATAGCGGAACTTAATAAATTTTTGAATCCTATGGTTCCTTATATTAGGTGGAAAATGCACCAAACCTATCTAACGCTAGTCGCTCAAAGTGGTGACCCATGAGGTGGACTTATCAATTGTCTACCGATCAATCAATTAGAACTTTCGGCTTGGTCGAATTCCGTTTTCCAGTCGTACAGAACGTTCGTAACCCATCAGCGTGATGAAAAAACAGACTGTTATGTAGCCGTTCAAGCGCGTGCGCTTCCCCCGCAATATGACCGAAAAATCGTTTACCAAAAGAATATTACGCAGTGCTTCCCCAATGTATCCATAGTTTCTAACGTAGATGTGGCTCTCTGATTAGAGTGAACTAATGAATTTACCGATTCTCCGGGGAACACTAAACGATAAGGCTTGATCGAGAATTCTGGTCGTCAGTTTTTAGCACAATTTTCAGTTGTGTTGATAAAGGTTTTGTTACCAATAAAATCCGCATTTCAGTTTCATTTCATCGGTAGTTGGTTGAGTTACGGGGTTAGCTGGCATCAATGTGCTAAGTGGATTGCCTACCTTCACAGTTTCTTTTGCATATGGCACTGTACCGAATGGCCGTGTCCTTGATTTGGTGGGTTTAACTGGAGTTCTCTTGATCTCATTTTGGGAATCAGCGGCCCACTAGTCTAAATTCCTCTGAATTTGACAATATCCAACGGTCAGTTGCGGTTTCAATGAGCAAATATAAAATCAGTAACAAATAGTGGTATATTGTCAATATTTCGTTGGTGCCTGTGCACAATTGAGCTACTTCAGTATGCATGTTCGTCACAACAACCGAGTCACCCTTTGGAGGATGTGACTCATTTTTCTCCGAAGCAAGTATCTTCGTATCACGCTGCTTCTAATGTGGTACACTACGTTCTCTCATGTGGATCCGCTATGCCGAGCTGAACGCCGAAAAGCTTTGCATCCCAACACCGGCACCGTCATCCCACACTCCTCTCTCACAAACCCTCTGTGGATGCCTGAAATAAATTCTCATACCATTCAAAAAACCAAACATCGTTTCATCAACCACAAAGCTAAAGCAGTTTCTTTGTTCCTCTAGTGTCCTAAGTTTGCAGCTCCGCGGGGACTCTATAGTTAGCCAGCTGTATTAGAAAGCCGACGTTTTTGCCTCAGTTTACATCCGGTCGCCCTTCTCCATCATCTGTCACCATTCGTCAGTTTCTGCGTCTTGCTATCACTATAAAGGTTTGATAGACCATAAAATCACTGGACAAAAGCAAACCAATCGGCATGAAAAATAGTCCACTTATCATCCTGAAATGTGCGCCAGTCTTTCATCATTTCTTTCTGATCTGAAACCTACCCCACTTCCTGGAAGGTAGCTGAAAAATTTCCCATTCTCAAACTTCGTGATCTCTATGGCTTCAACAACTACCGACCCCATTATCATCGATCCTGTGATTTTGAAATTTATGGCACCTTGACTGCCAACACTTGCTCAGCAAACAGCAACAGTCAGGTGCACTAGGTGTCTGTTACTCAAAAAAGGCCAGATGTTCCTATCCTCTATCCGCCAGGCACCATTCGGTTTTCTGCGTCTCGTTACTGTCCCTGACTCAGTGCGCCCTTTTATGGTTCTGTGCCATTCCAACGTTCGGGTCTATGGTTTCCCGTGTGGTGAATTCTAGTCGTTACACAGCTAGTCCCTTTGACTGCACTCATGCATAAAGCACGCAACAAAACTACGAATTCCGACCTCATCGTTCCGCCGGTTACTTGTTAGCTCTCGCCTCATGCCTCATCAGCAAGTCACGGTAACAATGCAGAAAATACCTGGTCTCTCGAAATGTCCAAAGCTTTCCACAACACGATCCTTTCATATCAACGTGCAGCTATCCTCCCTCTATTTCTTCGTGTTTTATTGCACATAAATATAGAAAAGTAGTAAACTCAGTGGCAAAATTTCATCGCAAGAGAGAGTATGCGAGAACAATCACCTAAACAAGTTTACTGATCCTGCTTTTCAAGAAAGAATAATTGTAGATGGGCGAAGAAATAGAACGTGAGAGAGCGTTCCACAGTTTTCAATTGTTGAGAAGAAAAAGAGATTGAAGAAAAGAAGTGCGAAACCTGATAACAGAAACTTGATTAAGATGACTAGTTGCCAGGGTGAGACAAGAACTTGAAAGTGTTACAGGAACAGGAACTGCCAAGGCTAATTGCGAACAACAGAAAGATATTGGTAGAACAGGAATAGCTGACTCCAAAGTAGATGCTAAGGAAGAGTGGTCGATCAGTCGGATGACCTTTCGTT
>LUCM01003656.1:43879-59205 GCA_008360955.1 Fasciolopsis buskii | reverse complement strand
AACAGTGGCGATCGTGTTGTCATTTTCTATCGACTCAGAATGATTGAAAACACGTGCGTTTGTACAGTTAGACTGTGTTCCGTGTGCTGGCTAAAACGGCATCTTATCTTTTCCCGCATGTGTAGGTCCACTCCCTGTTCCCCTCAGATATTCACTCTTTTAATAGAAACGTGTAACTCTGGGAAAAGACAGTGGTCAGTTAGGCTTGCCTTGCTGTTTAACACTGAATGATGATGATGATGCTAACAGTAATTTCTTGGATATACGTTTTGTTGAAACATGTTGAAAACGTAGCCACTTTTTGCAGCTCCATTATTCTGCAATGTTTTTGCTCTGTTGCACAGTGTTCGAACGAAGGTTATTTTGCAAACTTTTTGGTGGTTACTGTGAAATCTTATTTCCTGGTTCTTATGCGTAGGTTTTGATACATTGATTTTTCCAGGGTCTTGCTGGCGATTCTGCTTGCCAGCACATCCAGAAAAGAAAGTTCTTTGTCATTTCCTATCATATTCAAAAATGTTATTGGTTTTCCTTTTTCGATATCGGAGCGCTCAGTATTGGCAAAAGTGTCATCAACACACCTGATTCATACTTTTGATTGTATCTTGAATGATGCATTTTTTCGAAGGCTTTTATCGCGGCTTCTAAAATAAATCCTAATATCGGTGGCCCCATAAACGTTCCTTTTGTTTACTCATTAACGTCCCCATCAAACCAATTGTTGACGTTTCCAGTGCAGTGTCAGGGTGGTGCTTTTGGAAAAATTGTTGTACTGCTTTCTTTTCCAATTTCAAATCGATCAAAGTGAAAATCGCTGTGACGTCATAGGATAGTCTAATCTCATCTTCGATTTTGGTTTCCTTGATTTTATCCATAAACTGTGTCGTTTGATTCTCCTGTCAGTTGTCTCCATGGTTCTTTGGCCAAATTTTATGCCCGGTCTCCTGGCAAGAAAACGACCGGTTTCAGCGGTATATCGTGTGCACTTTTGGTGGTCCGTAGAATTGTGAGATCGTAGATGCATCAACTCTCCCCTTCCACTGTCTCCGTTTGTTTATGCGCTGCATGTTCTCTAATTTCCTCAGAGTTTCGTTAATCTTCGTTTCCAGTTTTGCGATTGAATCCTTATTCAGTGAAGGGTAGGTAGTTGATCGGTTAGCAGCTATTTCCTTTCTGAATATAGTCAGTTTATCTCTTCAGTAGTATGTTTCGTATATGGATAGATGAACAAAATTTCTGCGGTCATTTTAGGCCATGATAACCGTTACCTCTACTTTATCGGCTGGCGGTATGATGGTATTGTCTTTTTTGAGTGTGTCTAGTGCGACGCGTTCCACAGGTAGACGGTCGGGACGTTGAATAAGGGGCTTTATCAGAAGTATGAATTGTCTCAACTCAATCCTGGTCCCCTCCGGAAACCGAAATGGTTCAAATGCTTGTTCAGGTTTGGCCAGGTATTCTCTCGATGTTATGCTATCCAGATTGTAATTCAGTGTTTTTTTGGAGGACGTTCACCTATTCCGTTGAGAGCGTTCGATAAGATAAGTTGTTGACTCATACCTTATCCCCGGCTTCATTGCTACTCTTTGTCAGTTTTTGGAGTTCCTTATCTAACCGTAGTCTTTTCCGATACTGGCAGTTACTAACTGGTTGTCCGATGGCAACTTTTGATTTGCACGACAAGTTCTCTTTTTCCCTTGACTCGAATAAAAGTTTTCCTCTTCTACCACCTTCTTACACCGGTTTATGCTATTGTGAGCATCTGTGATTGGAAGCCATTTCAAGATAACGATGTCTCACATCATTCATCATCAAACAGCATCTCAGTACCGCAGTAATAAAACTGAAAACATTGCCCCAATTAGTAACTTCGTTAAAATTAGTGTACTTGTTAGTTGAAGGTCGTGATTATAGCTGCTCCCAAGTTTGAGTCACTCTGGAGGTCAAGGGCAAACATGAAGTAGCAATTCTGTAAATGCAAATGACCAAAGAGGTCATTGCCTGCCACACTGATTATGAAATATTTGCAGTCTAAATGCCAAGCTCAACCCTCGCAAAGCTCTTAAAGGAATCGAATGAAGTGTTTGTCCACCGGTTGCGGATGAGTGCATACTTTCCGTTTCGCAGTGGGCGTGGAGTTTTTTGGTTCTGTATGTATAGTTGACGAATACTCTTTCTTAGCGTGCACAAATCGATGATGGGAGGCGGGAGTGGAAGAGTCACACCAATGGCGAAATGCTAGTTTCTTCGAGCATATGTCGTGATCGCACGTACGATTAAGCCATTCTGAGGATCTGGGTTTGCCTAGTTTGAAGAGATGAAAAATGTATATCTTGTGCCTTGATGAACAGTATTCTGTTCTTTCACTGATCCTGCTTTAATCTGCATAGACGGCTCCTCTTCTACTTACAGCATCACTCATTCCGTCTCACCTTTTAATGTACAAGGCTTAAATTCTTCCAATACTTGAATACTCCTATCATATGTTGGTGGAGATGCGCCTTCGTACTTGTTTTTCCTCGACGTGGTTCAGCCTATGAACAATCCGACTGGCCAACGCCCCTGTCAGTTTGCTTCATCTACCCCATCGTCCAGCGGTCGATTCTTTGACCTTTTGTGTCAGTGCTATTTTAGGTTTCATTCTTTCGATTGGTCCTACCCCGATTACCTTTCAACCTCAGTCTCCTACACAATCTGCCAACTATCCGAATCAGGCTTCCATCTCCAGATGTTGAACTACTGTTTTCAAAGATTATTTTGCACGGAATGTAAAACTTTGGGACGAACCTCTTTCCATATCCTCCACCAATTAAAGTCCGTTTTTTAAGAATGGAATTGACAAATCTGTTCTTGACTGGTCCCCCGTGTATTTCGGTCCACGCAGTATGTCCGGTGACTGTTTTTTATTGAAAATTGCTCGCCTTGTAGCGTTTTTCCCTTGTTCTATATCCTCAGTTTTTATTCTGTCTCATTCAGTGGTCCTGAGTGAACGTTTTTGAGTGCCTGCAAAGATCTTTCAAATTTAGTACCATACAAAAACATCACTCGTCAAATCAACACACAGGGGTCGGTGTATCCAGTTGACCAACTATTGGAATTCCCTGTTCCGCAGAACGTTATTGTGGCCGTTGATTCGCTGTAAGCGAACTTCGGGTTTCCTTGAACTGTTTCTTTCGGTTATTCAGGTGCAAGATGCCGATGCCGTGCTCTACTTGGGCGATGGACGTTTTCATCTCGAATCTGTCATGATTGCCAATCCTTTAATTCCGGCTTATCGTTACGACCCGTACGATAAATCAATTACACAAGAATATTATGACCATAAGTTGATGCGACGGAGAAGAAAAGCAGCTATTGATGCTGCAAAATCGGCCAATCGCTTTGGACTAATTTTGGGTAGGTTGAGAGTCGTTCTTATATTCCAGTATATTGTATGACCAACTTTTACAGGCAATATACTTGAATTTAGTCGAAAACATACTTGTGGGGTAAGATAAACAAAATGAGCTGGAGTGGTGTCAGAAGATTTTTAAGAGTGGAAAAATTTAAGGAACAGTTCCGTAATAGTCTTGTCCCCCTTCCCCACTATCCACACTAGATACGATACGGGATAAGTTTTATGCTAATTCCGTATAGGTGACGAAATTCGGATTGAGTGGATGAATGAGGACAAAATGGGGACAAATCAATGTGTAGCAGATGGATTCGATCTTGTGGGTTAGGGCTGTGCAAGATCCAGTGTGTTGGTTGACAAGTTCAATAGCAGCGAAGTCATGTGGAAGAGATGACGCGCGGCTAATAATCACTAACATTCGATGAAGCGGTTCAAAGTCCTGTTTCAGAAGGATTGGGAAAAATACAGGCAGGCCGGAAGAACACACTAATGATTGACTTCGGAAATAAGTTCTTGATGGTACTCAAAATTACTTCAGCTTTCCTTCTCGGAAAGATACGTGCCACCGTTTTCCGAAGTAGTGCTCAATATGAGATGTCTATCTTGAATCGGAATCTAGGCTAACAACGAGTTATTCAACGTAGCTGCCCTCTGGATAGCGATTTTGAATTCAATGTAACAGGAGTTGTAGCGATGGGTAAGATAGGACTAAATATGCACTCGACGCATTTAGATGAATTCAGTTTTCAGAACCAACGTGGAGGGAAATTTTTTTGCAGAATTTTTTGCAAGCTAAGGAATTTGAAATAATATTATGGGAGTACTTAGATATTCTGGATTACACAACACCCCAGAGTACGCTAGAATTGTTTGACAAATAGTCTAGAAATTTTCTCCTTTGCCTTAGTTTGGCGAACTGCATTCTGAAAATTGTTCAGTAATCAGGAAAGTTGCATGGACAATCGCAAGCTCGAAGCTTCCGAAGAAGACGAGATTGGGTTAGTGAATCAAAGGCTGAAGAACAATCCAAGAACAAAATGGGCAGATCACGCGGATATTCGAAGACTCAATCATTGAATGGACTGGTTAGGCCATATTATCAGTTGTCGACTTTTTGGTTTACGTGAACTCCGAAAAGAGTTAGGTGGCACATTCGGGCGTCTGAATACGATTAAGAAAGCTCTTTTTAATGGCTGTTAGGGTGACATGCAGTAGCTTTGAGGCGAAACCTTCTAATTACGCCAGAGGAATTGGAGCCTTTGGACTCTGGAAGGATGATACCTAAAGGCCACAGCTCAGGAATCAAACACTTGGATAGCGGCGCGTTAACCGGGATATTGATCAATATGGCAAGCTAGGTAGCGCCGTGCTTGAGAATCACCACAAGCAGGCCATCAGCAGGCTGCTTTGGATCTACAAAGAATTGTAAAGTTGTTTGCAAGGAAGAAGGACACAAAGTCCTCACAAACTTGAGAAATATGGATGCGGCGTTCACTGAATAGGACTATGAATTTCTCATTAAGATGGGCCACATCAACCGTATCTTGTTTTGTTCGCGAGGTTTCACAGGAGCTTAGCGTTCATCATTTGCGGAGGTGCATGGTTTCTGCTAAGGTATCGTGGATTTTTGTCTTGCCCACGGGTATGCCAAACTTTGCTTCTTATTGCAAACACATGGAAAATTAAGTTTAAATCTTCTCGCTTTTATGTATCATACCATCAAATCTGTCTGCTCTTGTTTTGGCAGGCATCACCTATGCACAAATTAATAGGACTTGAAGCCTGTGGTATTTCACCAGAAGTTTCTGATCTCACGAATTGACGAACTTGACCCAGGAAAGTTATGGGCTGTCTGTTAAATACAATTTAACGTACCTTGGCAGTCAAACCAGTGATCACTTTGCACATTGTTTCAGAAAACTGACCGGCAGTATCCAGTTGGATTTAGAATCTGTCATTAACAAGGCCGGTGTTTCGAATCCTGATCGCTTCGTTGGTAGACGGCAACTCGCCGTCGCCCGGCCCATTACGACACCTGATCTAATGGGACCTTGTGTGATTGCTACTGCAAGTTTCAGGGCTGGGATTGCCGGTCTCCCCCCCCCCACGAATGGTGTATTACCTGATGTATATTTAGCGCGCATACAGATAGTCTAACAAGATGAGAGAAAATCACGGGATAAGTGTGCTCCTCCATGACGAAATGCATGGCGCCTGGATGGGATCCACGGGAAAGTGATTTGACTTGCTCAGTATTCAGTTCCGATCTTGAACACGGAGCCCCAACATTCATTTGACATATAGTTCTTCAAAAATCTCCTTCCAGTTTCTTTAAAATACCGTTCGTCCTTCTCACATCAGTCTTTTAGCTTGTCCGATTTACGTACGAAAAGCTGATTCTGTTCACGGTTTATCCATTAGTTCTTCACTATGCTGGTCCTTCTTCGCATCTGAGCTCGGTACTCAAAGTCGACTTTGTGGTTCTTGTCAAGTGGTTTTTGCACTCAGACGTTTTTTGCTCCCCAAAGTTCAGCATGGGTTTCTCAGGCTATACGTCGGCCACAAGCCTCAAAGCGCTCCCGAAGGATAGTGCCTTTCAAACAGCCTCTGCTGAGTTTCTACATAGTGCATGCTTGCGGCGGCGTTCTTGCAATTATGGAGGCGAATGCCCGGCGCCCTCCACCGGGTTGACTGACCTTTGATAATCAACCTAAGGAAGATGGCTAAACCCGATAGCAAGCCAATCGCAGTTGACGTACGAAAAATACGGCTGTGCTCACTGGCCTCTTTAGCGGAGGAGTGTACTGGGCCCCCAGGATGTCTGCTCCACTAGAAAGATGTATGAACTGAGGAATCGGTCATCGGGCCTCAGCGGATTGCGTGACGCTCAAGCCGTCTTACTGCCTTAGGAGTCAGACCATTTGGTCAACCGCTCAGGACGGAGTCCTTAAATCAACCCTTCACTTCGTTTTGAGCATCCGAGTACTATCCAGTCCATAGAGGATTCATGCAGCTCGATGGATGGCCGGTGGCTTGAACCTAGAGGATGTAAAAGCTATCTTATGTATGGAATCTATACCTTGCTTCCTTTTTACTCGTCTTCCTTCCCGATTGTTTTCATCCTTCCCAGTGGTTCCGATGGCACATGGTCTGTACTCAGATTTGTGCAATATACTCATGTATATAGAATAAACTACTCACAATCGGTTTCTCTCTTGTTCTCGTATCGAGAACATCAAGCTTCTTCAAGGAGCGAACCATCTCCGTCCGAGTAAACAGGACAGAATCCCAGCCATCTATAAATGCTGGTGTTTCAAAGCTCAGCACTCACCCACCATCTTCTCTTATTCACTGATGGTTTTCTATACGCTAACTCAAACCCAGTTCATTCATCTGCTCATGACGCTCCTCTTCACCGTTCTCTTTGTTATCTTACTCCTTGCCATACAAACGTCGACATCGATCGTGACAGCCATGGCGTCAGTGCATTCGAGGTTCGAATAACCGTGTTGCATTTAAAGTTCTCAAAATCCTACTTCCAATCATTTTAAACTTTCATCCATTCTCTCCACATCCGTCTCTTGACTTCTTTGATTTGCATCCCACAGACTGTTCCCATTCTTGGTTTATCCACTTATTCTTCATTACGCTGGTCCTCCTTCATATCCGAGCGCACTTCTCACACTACACACAGAGGTGACTTTGTGTTTCGTGAAAGGCGTCTTTCCACCCTAGCTCAACTTCTCAAGCTATAAGGCCCAAATCCGCCTCACATTTGAATACTGCAGTCATGTAGGATATAGGGATTCATCTATTCCTCTTCTCCTTCGTTGACTGGATTCAACGAAAGGTCATCCGACTGATCGACCACTCTTCCTTAGCATCTACTTTGGAGTCAGCTATTCCTGTTCTACCAATATCTTTCTGTTGTTCGCAATTAGCCTTGGCAGTTCCTGTTCCTGTAACACTTTCAAGTTCT
Organism: Fasciolopsis buskii; assembly: GCA_008360955.1. Lineage (NCBI taxonomy): Eukaryota > Metazoa > Platyhelminthes > Trematoda > Plagiorchiida > Fasciolidae > Fasciolopsis > Fasciolopsis buskii. Next base: position 51,832 of record LUCM01003656.1, on the reverse strand, counting down.
TGTCTCACCCTGGCAACTAGTCATCTTAATCAAGTTTCTGTTATCAGGTTTCGCACTTCTATTCTTCAATCTCTTTTTCTTCTCAACAATTCAAAACTGTGGAACGCTCTCTCATGTTCTATTTCTTCGCCCATCTACAATTATTCTTTCTTGAAAAGCAGGATCAATAAACACGTTTAGGTAAATAACCCCCCGCTTTTCTCAGTGAAAAATATTTTGACCATATGCCATATTTCACATTCGAAAGCACCCTCGTATCCCTCGCCAGCAAAGTTTTTGTTTGTGTTCAGTGTATATTTGTTATCTTCTTTTCCTTATTTTTTCAGGCACTTTGGGTAGGCAGGGCTCGCCTGCTGTCTTGAAGCAAATACGAACTCGGCTTGACTCTCTGAACAAATCTTATTTTATCCTTCTTCTGTCCGAAATATTCCCATCGAAATTGGCGCTGTTTGGTGATCAAGTGGACGTGTGGATTCAGGTTGGTTTGATTTCACTGTTTTCCTAAGTATTGATGTCAGTGGGACGAACACTTGTTTGAATACAGTTGAACTGCAATCTCTATGCGCATAAACCAGAACGACAAGTAAATTGCGCCTATCCCAGCGATGGTTGTTTTCTTATTTGGCATTTGGAATCTCTTAGTCTCGCTCCTTTCAACCAGTCTTTTACTGGGATCTTGCCTATCATTGCCGTTTCACTCTGGTCACTGAAGTTCACGTCAAATCCGGCAACGTTAGGGGGGAGCTCCGGAATCTCCTGAAATATGTGAGCGAAGGTTCCTAAAACAGTTGGAAGAGGATGGTAATAAAATCTCGAGATGAGTCTGGGATGCGCACCTTGGATACAACTCACGTCAATAGCTTGGGTTTCTAGTGGAACAGCTAAGTACCCCGGTTTTCTATGGGCACTTGGCATTTGGACATGTCACAATAAGAATCCATCTTGACGTGGTGTGACGGCCTGTGTGCCTCCGTGACCCTAAGAGCTTATCCCAAGTCGAAAATCTTCCCATGCCTAGAAGATCGATGGATAGGGGTCTGACGAAGAAGTCGTGGTCCCCCAAATTGGCGGTTGATTTGAACTGGAAGCTCAGTCGGAAAAAGGAGTGGAAGAATAATCGGTCCAAGTAGATGGGATTCCGCTCACCACTGCCTTGCGACCAAGCTGTTGTTTGAACTAAAGGCTTTAGCTAAGAACCCAATTGTTCGTCAGCTTAGTGGGTGGACTCCCTAGCAGTACCCGTCCACCACTCTTCATGAATTACACATCTGAAAAGAATTCCATACTGCATTGGTAGTCGCGCAGGATAATCGAAACTGCGCCACTCATTGCATGATGCAAAGTGAGTAATGATACATATGTTGCTGCTCAAAGCCCCCTCTTTTATTCAACCTATGCCTTCTGTATCCGACCCAATCTCTTTGTCCGCTCTGCCTAGCCATAATCCCGCACTGTTAACGCTTAGTACTCGCAACAGTTCATTTTTAGCTAGTGGTTTTCAGTCGGGAAGCCCGCGTTTTCTCAAGCCTCACCGGTCTCTGAATCTCGTTCCTTCCATGTGCTCTGTCTCATGCAGGCTGACCAAAAGGCGTGTTCAACTCTCAAAATTAGCTCACTGGCTGTTGGTGTCTATTAGGTCAGTGAGACACAAATTCAGAATTCGAGCAATGTGATTCAATTAACTGCGCCCAAGGCCTGATCATGATGTTTTCCGCTCACTTCAGGAGACGAAACAGCCGAGCTACAGATCAGCGGGGGGGCAACATTGGTCTTGCTTGACATGGAAATCTTAGTGCACCGGAAGCTTGTTTGGTTGGGTTGCGTCTTGCCCGCTCAGCGTACAGTCAACGGAGACAGGCTTCAATTTTGTGCAGACAGTCGATTACTTCTGTCCAGGTGAACTTCAGACAGTTCGCGTCGCACTTCGACGAGGCGCTCCAACTCGACAGGTACTCTGAGTCAGATCAACCATATTGCTGAGTTACTGGTGGCGTGGTTCTGTCCAGAACTGTGGATCGTGCTGGTCCACATACGTCGAATCTGGCAGTACGCTCTTCTTTATGCGATTTCTGCTGCAGCTCAATAGCCGCGGACGCAGACCGCAGCCCCGGTTACCCGTAGAACGTCTGTCTGACTCGGTTTTTTGCACTAGTTATGAACAGACTGTCAGACGCACTAAGAACTCCGACGGGCAGCAGTGGGATCAAGTCAAGCGGGTGATGCACTTGGGATTAGGTTTCTCTTGTGGTCCTAGAGCCAACTTCCCTCAAAGACACTGGATTTCTCAAGCTCGATCCTAATGGAGCAAAGATACTGGATCCCTAATTGTTAGGAGGTGAATAAGACGCGACATCTGCAGCGTCAATCGACGGCAAACCTGGTGGGTTAAGGTAGCAAATGAATTGGAAGTAACAGGTGCTTCATGTAACAGTCAAAGAATGGCTAAGCTTGTGCGTAACACCAGTGGGCGACAAACTTCGGTTAGCGAAATCACGTGCGATAGAAATGGAACGTCTGTTCATACGAGACGGCAAAGATTCGACCGTTGGGCTAAACATTTGAAGTGTCAGTTTAGCTGATCGCTTGCTAATGATGTTTCTCCGACAAACGCAGCTACGAATCCCTGGAAGCATAGTGGAACGTTTGACTACTAAAGAGGGGAGAAGCGACCGGTTTCCACTAACTCCCGCAAGATCTCTTCAAACTGGGTGTAGATGTCTTGTTGAAAGTACTTACTTCCTTACTCTATGACATTTGGAATGAGGAGTGTTCCGCTTTCGTGAGGCGAATCGCTGATTAGAATTGTCTTCAAGAATGGAATATGCAGTGACTATGGCAATAATCGTGTGATTAGTTTAATTCCGATAGTTACTAAGATCTTGGCTTCGACCATGCTGTGTTGTTTGCCACCGGCTTGCGAGAGTGGCGTTCGCGAACAGCGGGCCGAATTTCTCCCAAGTCGACGCTGCATCGATCAGATTTTCACTGTTTGCCAGCTACGTGAAACGCGCCATGCACATAGCCGCCCAACAACTGTATTTCTTGCGATTTGAAAGGCGCGTTCGACTGACTGGACCGAACAGCGTAATTCAGTGCTCTCCACCGGAATTGTCCCAGTGGTGTATCTGTTGTGAGTAATGTACCTCTATACATTTTGCCGTGTCAGGGTGTACGGCGAACCATAAAGTTTATTTAAAGTGATCAGCGGTTCAAGACAAGGGTGTCGCATATATGCATTCTTGTTTAATTTTGTCGTCGGCGAAGTAATGGAGGATGCTTCCGGTCTTCTAGACGCAGTCGTTGAACTGCTGAATGGGGAGAAGCTGCGTGACTTAGATTAAACAGGCGACCTCGTGTTCTTGCTCCAATTTACGGAACATGCACAACTTCCACTGAACGAACTCACGGCCTGTATTATGCACCTTCAAAGTGTAGATTGCTGTTACAAGATTGCACGACGTTATTACCAAACTTTATCCTCGCTGGAGAAGAATTAACGATTGTCTACCGTTTCATTCACCTGGAAGATTGTCATCTCTTTCATCCACCTCGCTCAAGAATGGAATTCCAGAATTGTACACCGTTCTCGCGAAAGCTGCTCCGAATTTCGTGCTTTACGTTTAGGTTCAAATGAAGTGACCAACTGAATAATGTGCATAGTAAGAATCCAGTACTAGAGACTGGATATGCGGACATCCTGTCACACCGTATCCGACTGTGCAGATGTCGCTGGTTGGATCACGTGTTGCGTACGAAGAATACTCTACCGCTATACCGTATCTTATTTTCCGTTCCTCACACGAATGGCAAAAGTCACGTGGAGGTCAACAGATGACGTGGCAGCGTGGAACGAGAAAATGTATAACAAACTTAGATAAAGTAGTTGCATCACATTTTCGTGGTCGGGGTTCGAAATACCCGTCATTCAGGTGGATGGAGACATTGGAAAATATGGCAGCGAAACATGAACAGTGAAGGTCGCGCTGCCATTTTCTGTCGAGACAGAATGAGTAACGAATGCTCGTGTGTACAGTTAGACTTTGTTCTGTGTGTTGGCTACTACGGTATTTTTTTCTTTTCCCAGCGTTGTGGTTCCACGCCCTGTTGCTTTTGCATACTCACTTTCCATGGGGACGCGTAAATCTGGGAGAAAAATCGTAATCAGTGGCGCTTGTTCCGCTGTTTAACGCTGAATGTTGATGGATTCCAACTTTAAAAATTGTCATTTTGAAGGGCCATCGAAGAAATAAGAGGACAGTTTACCGGTGGGGAAAATTCCGTTGCGATTTTGAATACCAGGCGAAGAACTGTGAAGAAGATAAGACAAATAAGTATGAATAAAAACAGTCCATTCTGTCATCACATTCAGGGAAAGACCAGAAGTGAATCACTATCACTCATCGTAAATAGTTGAATACACTTTGCTGATTTCGTGAATGCTTCATGTTTAATAACTTATGATTTTAGACATCCTCATATGATGCCTTTTAACGAATACTCTATTGATTGAGACTAGTTTATGTCGCGAAAGTCTGCAGCTTGTAGATGAGTGTCGGCTTTCGTAAACCAAGAGGTTCAAATCGGTCTCTGGGAAGTTAGATTTTTTCGATTCTAAACCTAATCAGTTATTTTGTGATACTGATGCAATGTAATGGTGACTAGAAGGCCAGCATGGGCACCGACACATAAAGATAAGGGCAGTCGTTCACCGATAAAAACAACGCATCAAGAATAAAACCCACAACACAAGGCAGAGAAACCACCAAGGAATTTTTACACAGTAGAGTTATGATAGAGAGTGGACGACTGCTTCATTGGTTGATATGTTCGGGGAACAGCAATTATGAGATTCAGAAAAATTCCCACAATTTCCATCTTATCATAGAATAGTAGTGATAGTAGATAAATGTATAGTGACTGTGGGGCTTTTTTCTTGGATGTTGTTTGTCTTTCATGTGAAAGTTCATTTGACTTTCATCAAGTTTGTTCACTTAGTGGATTGACTTTAGCAAGCGGAGGGGTTTGGATCAGTCATTTAGTGCTCCATAATTTGACCTTCTCTTGGGGTAGCACTCAAAAAGGCTATTAACAGTTGAAATCTTATGTGAACCTAGCTAGTATCAATAGCATCAAAGAGATCTGAGACAACAGCCAATGACGCGGCGACGCAATTTCTATTGATGTGACAATGGCGTACTATAATTTTGATACCACATTGATCATTTTCATGTAAATTCCAGGTAGCCTGCCCTCGGTTGAGTATTGATTGGGGTACCGAGTTCCCGAAACCAATCTTGACGCCTTATGAAGCAGCTGTGGCGCTTGGTTTAGCAGAGTGGACTGCAAAAACAGGTGGTTTCTATCCGATGGATTTTTACGCCAACAGTAGTCTTGGATCTTGGACTCCAAATCACGAAGAAAATCGACCAAAGATTGCTCGCCTGTTGCCAAAGACCTAATTAGTTATTTTATATCCACCTGTGATTGTTTTTGCTGTATATGCGGTCGAATCCATTTGTGTAATTTCAATGACCTAATAAATCTACAAAGTATCATTTTGTCAAAAATTTCCCATCTACGATATTTATCTTTGTCCGGTTGGTTTCACAACCGTGATTAAACCTGAGATATGTTTTGAAGACAAACTCTCAAAATCATTGGAAACTATTTGCAACTCAATGGAGAAAAGTGAGTTCCCAGATGGTATCCTCAAAAACATGAACGCAAGGTCCCGACAGGGATATCCAGAAGTCCCGAAACAGACCGCTTATGCATACCTGGCATACAAAGGAATGCAACTGCTGATGCATTGGCTCACCGAGTATCAAATGCAGTAAACTGGTCATTTTATGCATCAAAACTTCAACTGACTTTTAACACAGCCGTAGTTACAAACACAACTCAAACGAAGGCTCCCTAAACTTTCGACGTTCTTTTGTGTTTGTTTATAATACTCCCGTGGAGTGAAACACGTTGGTAGGAAAACCAGGCGTTTGTCCGATTGACTTGAAGAACTGTGCTCCACGTGGTTATCGAAAGGTATCAGTAAGATAACAAGCGCGATACTGGCCGATGTGGTCGATACGGTTCACACTAAAGCAAGATAAATCACTTAGCGTCGTCTAACGCGTGTCTGTCAGCCGCTCCGAAGAGAGCAGATAGAGAATCCTCCTCCGACCACTGTCAGACTCCACGGATGTATCCGGGGCTTCCAAAAACACTTCGTAAAAACTACAGTCTCCCTGCTCTGAGGTCCTTAAGACAATGAGACAATCAGACAAGATCAATAAACCTAGTGGATAGCGGACATGAAGTCATTAATGAGTTTAAGATTCAGCCTTAGGCTCCACCAGTGACACTGTATTGACATTACAAAATTTCACCCAAAGGCTTCATACATTACTGTATTGGGCTGATGAGGGGTATTGAAAGAGCAGATCTGTTTACCACTACGACGATATCCGAGAAATAAGGTTTTATGAAATAATTTACCATGTGATATCATCGCCCAACTCACCATGAAGAAACCATGGAAGCGCTGTACAGCTGTTTCATCGTTGTTAGGAATCATCACATGGTGAATTATTTCATGAAAACATTAAATCTCCTACTACTAAAATGTGCCAAATAAGGTTTTAGTTAGATAGGCCGGGCTCCCGAAGACTGGGTGGCTTACGAAGATTACAGTCGTTCGACCCCTCTCTGAATTGTGATAATCGCCCACGTGCAAGGTACGTATGTAGAGGGCTCTGTTCGCAGTAATCATGTCCGTACGTGCCACCGAAGTATTCGTTAACAGTTGCGCATCCATCCTCAACTAAACAACGTAGCAGTTCCTTGTTGGCTCTCATGCTGCACGGCCTTTACATTAAGGAACTCCAATTACTTTATTTAAGCCTTGGTGCAGTATGTCCCCCCATTTAATGACTCGGACATACCGATGTGGTACGAAGTCAACAGAATGCGAATAGGTTTTCACATAAAAACGACTTAGTTTCTCTTCTCATGGCATCATAAAAAGCATTGCGTCTGAGACCGGTCGATATTTTTTTGCGAGACGTTGAATGTTTTGCATTTTGACTAACCGGATTTCCACGTTTTTCTACTTGCAGTGTTGGCTCATTTCCTTTAGTTTGGTGTTGAGAAATATCACCAGTTCGGTATGCAAAAGAATTCAATAAGCCAGAAAATCCTTGTCGCTCAACAGCTGATTAGTTTGGTCGTACTGTTTGTTTAACACTAGCCGTTACTCCACTCCAGGCCTCCGGTGTGGATTCCCGATTTACTGATAGAATGCGGAGCCCGCAAGTTTCTGTCGTGTCTAACTTTTATTTATAAAACATTGTTTTTTCAGTCAATTGGAAAAGTGCCTTCACAAATGCAACCCGTAGAAGCCGGAATGTCGGCTCATTATGCTTTCAGGCTACTTTTGATAAATCCACATTTCAATACGCCAATCCTAGCGCTCGTCAATTTTCGACTAAGTCTGGATTAGATGATTACCCTTGTAGCCAACGGCTACGGCGAACTGCCTGTCGTAGAATAAAGACATGTTTCATTCGTTTTGTTCGGTTTTTCTCACGGAATTTATGTACTATCTGAACCTAGGGTCTTGTAGCTTATTAAGACCAACCAACTAAGCCATCGTGAGTCAAGCCTGTCTCAGTTTGACCTACGAGAAAACGAATTTTAACAACACACTGGGAACTAGTATTCTTGGGCTCATGTAGAATTTCCACAAGTAGGTTGTCAGCTGCAAAGTTGGTTTGCTATTTACCATTTCTCCCAATATTCATTCGGCTTGTCGTTCGTTAAAGAGTATGCCTTTCGGGCCTGTCTCTTCAAGTACGGTCCGACTGTGAGAGGTAAAACTGAAAACGAGCTTGTTCACCACGTTGTGTTGTTCTCAATGTGTTCTGTGGGATTTTTCAAACGTTTGTATTTTCACCGACA
>LUCM01003656.1:29617-39889 GCA_008360955.1 Fasciolopsis buskii | reverse complement strand
ATCTGCACAGTCGGATACGGTGTGACAGGATGTCCGCATATCCAGTCTCTAGTACTGGATTCTTACTATGCACATTATTCAGTTGGTCACTTCATTTGAACCTAAACGTACCGCGCAAGCTTCGCTGATCGAACGGTTCTAATTGACATCTTCAACGTGTAAACTCCCTCTCCCGCAACCGTGCAATCGCACTGAATATACTACCACAGTACGCATTGCTTTTCATCTTCAGTGAAATATCAAGGTGACGCCACAAGTACTTCAGTCCAGCCTGCGCTGCTTGAGCTCACTTCTACTCTAAAATCCTTCTGGTCTAAGAACTTTTGATTTTTTTTTCTCTTGCGAACAGCACCCATCACCTTAATGAAGTCAAAAATTGGAATCTCAGATCCATCGACTATTTCGTCGGGGAGATTGCCTGCTTGCAGCCACTCTTTACCTATCGGGGACTTATGCATTTCAGTGACACTCCAAGTTCATGGATCCAGGCTCCCTATCCTATCTCGCTTATTTTGGCTCTAGCTACAGTGCGATTTATCTATTCCACCAGAATCATCCATCGAACGTATAAAAGAGCATGGACAGTTTCCATAATATTCGAGTAACATGATGAAGCTAAATCATTTCCAGGATAGTACCGTGCATTGATTTCTACGGGTCCATTCTGACCTTCAGTCTGGATGTTTTAACTTTGAACCCAATAACATCCCGGGCACACAGGTGACGAAATCATCGGTTGTATGGATTTTCGCTTCTAACCGAACGCAACTACACGGTCCGTGAGAATGCGCTGTGGTTCTTTTCCCGGTAAGGATTGGTAAGCCCATAATTCAGTTCCGGGGGTTTACGTTCTGTTCTACAAACTCAGCTTCTTATCCTGTCTCCATTTATGCTTTGCTATAGTCCGTCATGGACTTTTGTGATGCACAAGTTTGCGATAACACCCGTGAGGCCTCAGTCCCTATGAAAATCCCCCTGTTTTGTGTTTCATATTCCAGGTTGTATTTTGCACAGGTAGAAACAATTTTCCGCATGCATCACGTCCGTTTCCGATCTGTAGCGCATTCATGTGTGATACAGATCCTACCTACCGAGGTAACAGATTTTATTTATGAAATTCCAGTCCGGAATTTCTACAATATTCTCCTTGGTGCACTAATCAAACGAAATGAGATTTCTGATCAACAACCCCTTGGTACACTATTCACAAATGTTGATACCAGAAAACAGAGAACGTCTCAACCCTTTAGAAGCATAAAGCAACTTTAGGGGACTCGCCAAATGGACAACTCACTATTACCGTATATGTGAATGAAAAGCTTCCTTCGTCCACCAGGGAAGTTTTAACATGCTTCAACGAAGGTGACTCGAAGGTACAATTAACATAAGTTCCCGGCAGAATGCTGGGCGTTAATTCTAGAAGCACGAGTGCCGTTACGACCCCGGCTATAATGCAACTCAGGGGGCGAATCAAACATTAGCATCTCAGATGAATGATGCTCTCAAATTCGAAATTCAAAAACGTTCGCCATCGTGTCCCAGAAAACTTGGAAGACGTTCTCCCATTTCGTTTAATCAGTCATATTTTTAATGTCACCAGCCTGCTAGTACAAATCCGCGTCGATGCCAATCTCCAGGTGGTTTCAAAGCGAATCGTGCAGGGAACTCAAAATCCAGTCAGTAATGGTGACCGCTACTACCGCGTCTCAACCCGGTTGCCAAGTCCACACTTTTTATCCATCTAGTTCTATCAGGTTCCTGGTTGATACCGATGCCCAGATTCGAGTTATTTCCGCGCCTCTCAGCTAACATCACCTGCGTCTTGCTACAATCACTCTGTAAGCAGCCATAAAGACATGTGACAGAAGCTCCTGACACTTCACCCAAGTTTCAAATAATGTTCTTAGGTTTTCATAATTGATGACGTTTCCCACTCTTTCCGCTTTTGCCCTTGTTGGTTGTATTAGACAACACTGCGTCTATGCAGATACAATATGTATACTTGCATTCCTTCTGTGGTAATTAACTCAGAGACTTCAGTCACAGTTTTCCCCCATTTTGGATGAAGTCCTCACAATATCTATACCACGGACTTCTTAATTTACGTAACACAACATTCAGCACCACATCGTAACAAAAAGCCCCTCCTCTCATTACAGCGTCCTTATATAGGCTGTTAACTGAAAGACTTCCTGCAACTAAATTTGAACATATGCTGCGACTGGGAACACTAATGCAATTGTACCCGATCAGACCTATTCACAAATTCTCCAACAGTCGGTGGGATAAGAGGTGTACCTCGAAGGTTGATCTGGTATCGGCATATTAGTGCATCCGTGTTGCACCGGAAAGCATTCCAGTGACTCTCATGACAACGCCATTTGAAATGTACGAATTTCTCCTCATGCCCTTTGGCCTAAGATGTTCGTGGTGTCAGTTTTACCTTCATATGTGTTGATTACGTCCCTGTTTCCAGTACAGACGAAAACGAACATCGCAAGCATCTCTTCCCCGTTTTCAACGCTTCCATGAGTATGCCGCTCCTATCAACAAGTCTAAATGCGTCCTTGGTGCTCCATCTATCGAATTTCTTGGTCATTATGTTGACGGTGGAAGTATCTGACAGCTACAGAACAAGGTCGACGTTATTTGTCACTACCTAGGACCACAATCTTTTCAGAATCTACGTCGCTTCTTGAGTATAGTCAACCACTGTTGCCGATTCATATCAAACTCTTCCGAGATGATGCAACGACTAGCCGCGCTGATCAAGAAGGGGTAGCGGAAATTTCTCATGACTCCGGAGGGTAAAAGAGCACGATCAAAACAGCCAAGGAGGTCATGCCGAAGGTTTCCTAACTTGCCCACACAAGCACTAACGACAAGGCCTTACTCGTCCTGTGAATGGGTGCCTCTATCGTAGCCGTTGGCGCCGAACTTCGTCAAATAGTTGGTAGTTTGGCGCAGTCAGTCATCTTCTTCCCGGAATCTACAATCAAAACATCTGGACGTGAACTTTTCACAATATCTCGCAATAGAGCGTTTTGGACATATTTTATGGAGGTAAAACTTTATCGCTCATATTATTCACAAATCTCTGAAGTGCTCGAGCTTTGAACACTGGCATAAAAGTATTGGATAATCTTGTGGCGGATGCTCTCCCTCGTCTAGTTTTGCGTCAGATGTCTATGCCAACCTCACCCAACCGGGCGATATTGCGAAGCCACAGGAAGATGAGAAGGAACTAATTTGCCACCGGTCATCTTTCTCTCTGGCCCTGAAAGGCCCGCAATTTTCTCGTGTAGGCGGTCTTATTTTTTGTGGCATACCCGCTGGAAACCATCAGTCGTTTATCCTTCGCTCGGTGCTTCTCGTGATTTTTACATATTTACACTCTATATCACATCCCGGAATGAATATCTCACCCAAACTTCTCTACAACGACTATGACTGGTCTGATATGAACATCGACGTCCGTGTTTTGGACAAAAGCTTTGTGTCATGTTAAAGAACTAAGATATGCCGACCGATGTAAACCTCTCCTTCCCAAATCCTCACTGATAATGGAATTTTTCACGTTCGCCTAAATATATTTGGTCCCGTATCAACAGCTGATAGCTACTGTTCTCTCCTAACATGTGTTGCCCGTTTCCCCCATTGGCAGTCATCAGTGCTGACGCCCCCAACGGAACATTTCCCAACACTTTTTACACTGGAGTTCTACGTACGGTGTACCTTATACGGTCACCATCGGCAAAGGTGCACAATTTCAACCTCAATTGTTTGGTGGTTTTACATCCTACTTGGACTCCCACATACCATCCCCCATCTAATGGATTACTATAGACTTCATAGGAAAAAATTGCTCACGTCAAACTCTCATGAAATAAAGTGGACGGACGCTTTCCGTTGACTTTGTCAAACATCCGGCCCAGTTTAAGGGTGGACTTTGGATTTTGTCCAGAAGATGCGGCATTCGGCATCCGCTTGCAGCTACCTGGTGAGTTCCTCTATCACAGTACCGATGTCATTGACCCCTCCATGTTTGTCAATCCCAATTTTCACCCCACTCACATTCAAAAGGATCTATCTACATGCGATTGTGATTCTAAGAAATTCCCGTTTCGCCCTGCATATTCAGGTCTATTCCGCGTTATTTACTGCCATGGAAAATACTTCGTTATTGACAGAGCTGGTCACAGAGGCACTGCAAGCATTGAACAGTCGAATGTAGTTTTTCTCGATTCGGACCGTACGCCTCGAGGTCTCACAAGAACACCTGTCATTCTGCAAGTCCGCATCCTTTGTGTATTTTAAAAATTTCAAACTCTAGGAAGTGTCATGTTAGTTTGCACTGTAATTTTGCATTGGACATTTGTGACAAAAATGCAAAGATGGAAGCCGCTAAATTTCCGTTTCTTATTTCTCCTCGTCGCTAATTACGCACCGTCCACCTAATAAGAATCCCTGACTGGTGCTTGCAGTACCTGAGATTCAAACAGACTGCACGGTTATATGGCATGCCTCGTACGAGTTCAGGACTTCCGTCTTCCTGCTCCCGTATTTGACGCCTGCAGCCTACGGATTATTGCCCGTATTTGGTGGGGGCAGCGCTGAAGTGTGCAACCGAGTGTCTGACACAATCAGCGGAGTCGAAGGCAGCGAATATTGAAGAACACAATCATCGTTGGCTTTTGGAAGGTAAAACAGTGCTCGAACAACTGTCGGAAAACGAAAGTTTGATCGGCGCATCTAGAACCAGGGCGAAATTCAGCCTTTCTTTCTCGAGTCTGCTCTTTATGCGTATTGCGCAGCCGGCGAAGTGACGGACGCTAGCAGGTTTAGTGCTATGAGGATTAGGTTGATACCCCCTGTGGTTGGCGCAGTCACTACGCAAACTCTTTTTAAAGATGGAGACAACAGCCGATCCCTCCTCACAAAAACTGGGACTTTTTAAGTAGTGCGTTCATCTCCAAAAAGCTCATCTCAAGATTCAGAATGGACTTTACCACTATATTTGTGGATAACCATTCGACTGGATGTGAAATTATAAAAAATTTTGCTTGAAATACTAAGTGACCTAGCCATAGTGTTCTGCATTGCACCAGGTTGGTGACGAAAACATGACGTGTTTTAGGGGTGAACTTTTTCCGCACGTAACTGCTTCAGAATAGCAGAGAACTATTTTCTACGAAGTCCACACCAATTATTCCAATCTAATTATAATATGAATCCTCACTGCCAGGACACAATTTAGAAAACTAAAAATAACTCAAACATTCCCTCTGATGGATAGGCGTTTGATCGCTGTCATACTAAATGACATAGTAGCACATTGCTGAAATTTGTGTGGGCCCTCCATAAATCGTCTAATCAGCGCTGACTGCTGCGTTCCAATCGATGGGGCTTTATGGGTTAATATATATATACATATATAAACCATTCGCCAGACGTGGTCCCTCTCAATTAAACTGTTATGAAGGCTCCACTGCGTGAACTAGAAATGTTTCCAACTAAAAAACGCAATTGTAACTTAAAGTAATAAAGTCTGTGGTAGGATAAATTCCAAGATTAAAAGAGACTTTCGACGACGCTGGAGAACGGCAGGGCCTTTAGATGCACGTCCAACTGATTCTACCTAGCATGCACGCTGTTGCGCTTGTTCAGAGAATAAAGGGTCCAAATGATAAAGCACATTCCGGCTTGCGTACCGACAGAACGTCCTCGAAGGCTACCTTCAGTGGTCAATGGGACGTTTGTAGGACGAGCAATGGGGTTCTATCAGTCGGAACAATAAGACAACACTCTCATTATACAAATAAGATCGTCAAAGGCTTATTTGGAAACGCATCTGAAGCCAGTGATTGATGTGGGGAAAATAACATAGTAGAAAGAAAGTTCACTGCACATCCTGACAACAACCTGGTTAAAAAGTTGGCGTCAGCTAGTACTTCCAGATGACAACTTCAACGGACATGTTTACCCAGGGATTCTGGTCTGATACGGCTCCACATTAATGGACAATAAATCGAGATACCACAATAACGACGCCCCCGAAGGTCATGTTTTCGTCGTGTCAAACCGGCGTTGGTTGTTCCATCGCCAACCTTCACATTCATAGCATTACATTCATTGACTGTATTGCCTCTGGCTAACGGTGGTTTGAATTAGTCCAGAATTGTTGACCATTCCGATGCATACATGTGGACTCAGCGTACGCGCTGGGACGACATCGATTGTTTGTGCCTAGTCGGTGGTCGGCACCAACGCGAAAGTCACGCACATTGTGCACCTTCTCCTAGACAATAATCGAATTAGGGCTTTCTACGGGTTTTTCGACAAAAGCGAACACTGGAAGCCCGTTAAACGAGCTCTCCAAGCATGGCCAGATAACAACCGGTCTCTAGTTCGTTTGGGTCTTAAAAACAATGCATACCTCCGAAATCAGTTCCTCTTCTCGATGATCGCGGATCTGCCACTCGGTATGGCACAAACAATAAGCCATAAAACCGAACGCCCGGAAAGTGACCAAGGGCAAAAAGGGACATGGAAACCTATTGAATAAAAAAAAGTTGACAGACCTGGGAGCAACTCCAATGCCTAACCAAAAATTACGAGTGTTCACCCAAAAAACCGAAAGTAAGCGAAACAATAGACAAGTCCGCATCACTGTCAGGTGCACCAAACAGCAGTTCAGTTGACGCAATTCTGCAGCAAACTTTCTGCTTACGCATGCAAACCAAACAACAGAGGGACACGTCAGAACGTCATGAGAAAACGAAACTATCAGGGAAAAACTTTAGGAAAAACCTTAGACTCCAGGTCGGTTGGAATGATCACGTGCTTCTTTCATGACCATGACGAAGTTCTACGACTGCAATCAACAAAAATCTCCACATCAACTTGGAAAGAGGAGGGCCTGCCTAAAAGATTAATGCAAATCCACTATTGTATCGATTTACAGTGGCGACAGATCCTCGCGGACACCATCTCCCGCCGAGAATCTGGTGCTCGTGAAAAGTGCACGCGAGAGAACCAGTTTCTCGACCCAAACGGAGATGTGCCAACCACATCCGTTCTATACGACAGATGCAAGAACACAGGTACCTTGAACAGGCCTACCATCTGCCTTTCTTGGTCTAAAACCGAGATTTGACTCAGTCAACCATGCAATTCTGTACTTTAGTTTGCACAGTGCTCGGCAGAACTAGGAAGAAACGATGCAGTTTTCAGGGCTTTGACTTGGCCTAGAGGTATGAAGAAGTTTGCCTCGGTTGATGCCTCCCGCATTCCCGATTGAAGCGCCATAGGTGAGGACTGTTGCTGGTTGGAGGGGCTGTGAGATGCGGCTCAGAACTGAAGTCAGTGACGTGATTGCTGTGTGGACTGTCTGTAGAACTCGTCTCCCTTAAAATGACACGGAAGACAACAAAGACTCCCGGAATGTGCGGCAAAAACGAAAAACCAGTTGGTTTGCCCTGGTTTATTATTTTTCCCTCTTGTTTGTTCCCCTCATGCAGCTCGGTTGACATGTTGCGTCGGGCGGGTGGTATGCCTTGGTTTGTCAAGCCGGCATGGTGTATATGTATGGGTATAGTATGTTGACTAGTGGTTAGGATGAGGTAGAGATGTTTTTGTGAGGATAATTCGCCAATTGATGATTACGTATCAAGGGCTGACCATTAAGGAGACAATGGAGAGTACCGTTAAGGCGGTTTGGATTACTGTTTAGAATGATGATGCGGTAACATATCCAGGCGCGCCACCGAACTGGGACGCGAACGCGGGGGAACGGTTTTTCAAGTCGAACGGCCGTTACAGGACGATATCAGCTGATACAGGTGGCTTCCGGAGGGTATTTTAGTTGGTCAGTTTGAGGCGATTGGATATCACCTGGTGAATTATATTTCGTGAAAGACATTCTGTTTCCTGACTGCTAACACATTACCAGTAGTAGGCCAAGCTCTGGTGGGGATGTCAGGTCTTTTTCGTTCGTACTAAACTGGACCGTGCAGAGAATCCAATCTATCGTAGGAGTCGGATTGCTTTGCGCCCGCAGGCCAGGGTTGGGCCGTGCAAGTCAGTGACGGGTGTGTAGGTGCGAACAAGTCAGGTGTGGGAATTCAATAGCCGGTTCAGAGCTTGTTCGCGTAGCGTTAGGCGTAGAGCTCGTTTGATCTCAGAATCGTTCTCGGGGTTCGCGTCTCAGTTTTGGCGCGTGGATAAACACTTGGCCGATGATTGCCTAACATGGATGAAAAACAACTGTAGATTGCTTCCATGTAAGCCTGAAGGATCAGTTAGCGGATTGATATTACGTGGGTGAATGTATTGTCGTAATATATATGATATATAGTTATTAGAAGGATACAAGTGGCGAGAGAGAAAATGAGAGAGTAGAAAGAATAATTCAAGTAGGACACTTAGAGCTTGCGGAGTCTGTCACCGCCTGCGTTCGGGAGGCGTTCTCTCGCGCCGAACTCGCGGTCTCTCCACTGAGACGGATTGTCGTGCTTGTGTTGTGCTGGGGTTTTACTTCCCGTCCATTACGTCGTTCTTCAGCCGTCGGTTGGACTTTCGCCCCTTCTCTTTTGCTTCGGTTATAGGGAAGGATATCTATGTAATGGATGATGGTTTTGTTGTTGATTCTCAGTGTAAAGATGGTTGATATGATAGTTGGGTTGATTTGTTGCTTGATACTGTTTTATGGGTATTTGGAGATTAGTTTTGGATGCATTGGAAAAGGTAATGGGGTCGTGGTAGTGGTGGTGGTTGGATGTGTTTTAAGTTGGTTTTCTTTTTAAGGAATAATTGTTATTTGTGATGTTATTATATTAATTGTGATGGAGTAAGATTAAAAGGCTTTATGTTGTGTCATGAATTAAGTCCATTTATAATTTCTTTTTGAAGATTAGTTATAATAAGTATTGGACGCATATTATTGTGGAGAATTATATTTATAGGGAAGTGGAAAATTCTGATTTTAGAGATTAGTAGCTTTAATCGAGTTCTTATTAATGATTTATGGTGAATATTTAACTTAAATGCTTGAGATTAGTTTGTGTTTGTGAAGGTGGTTGCTATTAGTTATGGGGTGAATGAGTTTTTGAAGTTATGGTTAGATGAAATGAAGAGTCAAAATTTGATCGTGTTCGGTTTGCCATTTTTTTTATCTGTGGTGAGTTTTATAGTATGCGGAATGATTTAGGTATGTTAACAGATTAGAGAGGATAATTGCAAGTAGTAGGGGTAGATGAATGGATATGAGTTATATATGTCAATTTTAAATTATATTTTCCTTGTATGCAATAGAGAAAGTTTGGAATATTATTGCATTAAAGTTTTAATGAATGTTTTTTTTTCCGAGTGTTGTCGTATTTTGGAAAAGAATTTTCTATAATTTGGTGCTGGTGTTTTGGTTTGATATTGGTTTTTGTGATTTCATGTGTTTGTTAGGGTGATGTGAGTTTTGTTGTGTTAGCGTTTTTCTGGTTTGATGTTTTGTTTTTTTGGTTTTTTTTGATGGTTCGTCTTTTTTTTGTGTGGGTGTTGGTGTGTCGTTTTGTTTGTTTTTTGGTTTTGGTTTGGGGTCAGGTTCTTTGTGGTGTTTTGTTGGGTTGTGTGTGGGGGTGGTTGGGTGGGGGGGGGGGGGTGGGGGGGGTGGGGGTGAGGGTAACGTCCTTTATTTCGGAGGGGCATCGTGAGATACTCTTGTTCTTCGTCCCTCCTTTAGCAGATGTGTGAGAGAGAGGCAGTAATTTAAGTCGACAGGTGATGTGGCATGGAGGATGAGAGAAGTTGCATACAGCGGGTAACTTGGGTCGAATTGTGGTTGTGTCTTCACTGGTCTTTTATGTTCGGGTTCTGAACAAGTCCGCTGGGAGTATAGAAGTATGTGCGCTGAATTGGGTGAAGAGTGTCGGATCGCCGTTCGATCATCTACAGAATCAGGACGGTCAGAAGAATTATTCGTTTGCTAATAGGCTGAAGCTTTATTTTCTTCTTTCGTTTGTGTTTTGGGATTTATAGCTCAGTTCGGGTTTGTCGATTAGAAGAGAAGTTATTTTGTCTGTAGGGCGTACCCGTCGGCTAGGAGTCAATTTAAAATACAGGCATTACAAGTGGTTTGTGTAATGAATCGGGAAGCCTGCCAGGTCTGATGTGCACTCAGGTGTTTTAGTAAACTGTTCGCCTGAGTTCTACCAGTACATTGCTTTCTTGTATGATGAGATTCTTCTGATCGTTTTTGCCCCACTTAGGATATTTTGGATC
>LUCM01003656.1:4830-21031 GCA_008360955.1 Fasciolopsis buskii | reverse complement strand
AGGAAGGCTGGAAGATGGTTCGGGATGGTCAGTTGATGACAGTAAAAAAGTACGAAAACTAACAAGCGAAATGGTTCGTGCAGGGATCCACGAGGTCCTCCCAAGTGAGAGTTGAAGACAGTGGATGATATGGCTCCGTGTGGCAGTAACTGGCGTTTTTGCCTCCGGAATCCGTTCTCTTCTGGATCATTGTTCAGCTTATTATTTCGCAGCGATCTAACACGCTGCCCTCGTACCATTTTCCTCCGAGTACTTGGTTCTGAGTTAACAAATAAAGCCAGAGCACGTTGGTGTAAGGTTGCACAAATTGGACGGCACTGTTGCTCAGTAGTATTCTGTGGTGGACTGCAGCAACCATAATCAGAACACCGTAGCACAAGAATATCGACTAAAGAAACTGACCCGAACTGAACCACTGCAATGGGGAGACTGGTATGTGTGATGCTCGTGTTTGAAGCTGGATGGAATCACATAATGTACTAGTCGGTAGGGTGCAGTCGACAGACACGAAAATGGACGGCATTGATAGGACAGATAATAAAAGTTGTACAGGAGAACCAACAGTACTACTAACCGCTTGTCTTTTCCCATGTAAACCCCAGGAGTAGGTTGGTGAGGTCCCGTAGTCATACTATAATCCACGCGCAGAACTCTCTCATGTAGCTCAAGACCGTCGGCACAAGCAGCTCGGGCACTGCGTGCATCTTCCATATTCTGGAAATAAACAAATGCAAACCCTCGAGAACGCCCTGAAAAGGAAAGAAGATTCCGTGGTCACTACTAAATACAAATGACAAATGAAACAGTAGTCAATTATTTCACTTTCTCGAAAACTAGAACTAGCGCGGAAATGGTTGCTTGTGTTGAATGCCTCTAGCAACACCTTTAAATGACCATGTAAATGAAGTAGCTTTCGCCAATGGAATGTCGTTGTACCTACATTTTCACCAAATTGGGGAAGATGAAATCGGTACTACTGGATTGATCAGAAACCACCCGCTTCTTATCACGGCAAGAAACCAACGCGCATGCAATCAGACAACGGAGCGCCATCTTTTGCAATGATTCTATTCGCCCCTTAACCCGCGACTGTACTGCTTTGCTGTTTTTGTAACAGGTTTGAAGCATTAGTGCAGTGGAAGGCACGTTCCATAGCCATCAGGGTCCACTACACCGTGGGAGAATCGGCAACCGTGACTATGAAACTTGTAGTGGTATAGAATCGTATAAGGTCATGTGTGGTAACGAGGCGGACGACAGCGAGTTGTCGGCCACCCTTAGTAAACCTGGGATTCGAACTCCTGATCCTCTTGGTGACACGCTTAAAATACTTGATCACCTCAGTCTGAAACTACATGTACATTGCACATTCGAATACAGATCACGCGCTATCGGAACCACGGAGAAGGATGGAAACAATGAGCGGTAAACAAGACAGAAAAAGAAACAATGTGCACCTTCTACGTATGACAGAATGTCTATCCTCCACCTCTACGTCAGAATCCATGACTTCTTTGAGCATTATACTACCCGGATGTTCAAAGTGTTGATTCAGAAAACTCTACTGAGTCTTTTATCGAACGGTCTGGACGAGCCAATTTCATTCTGCTGAGTTTGAGTTAAGAATTAGGATATTGTGTAGTCTCTACTATGCATACTAATGTGCATGGCGACGCGAACCCGCGGTGGACCCTACTTGAGAACTGACACAATTATACCTCGCGTTTACGGAACATCTATCGTTCCACAGTAATGGGCACTTGAACAACAAAACTGAACGCCGAATCGACAACCCCAACCAGACCTCTGACAAAGTGGCGGTGGAATATGCTAGAAAAGGCTGTCACTATTCGACATACTACTGCCCAATCGCTGCTTTCATGACACGTCTGTAGCTCTGGCATTTCAAATGTTTTGATCAAGCCGTATAACAAAAACTAGATCGGCATACTCAACTGTCAGGTTGCAAATAATGCATGAACATAGTAGAATTCACATTATGACATGGAATATACTAACCAGTAAGACTATCGTATACGATTTGTATATCTTCCACTGGTCCATAGGCGCTCATTATATCATATAAATGGCGCTCCTCAGTTCTAAGCGATAGACCAAATACTCCCAGAACTCTTGAGGGTTTCGGCGTGACTCCCGAAGGGCCGCCTCTGGGGCGTCCTTCGCCAGAATACTTCAACGACGGCGGATCCGCAGGCCGTGAACGGCGGTCTCCGTAGTCCATGCGATTGTATCCATCACGAGTGGCCCTTGAGTCATAACCCGAAGGCTCGTGCTGGCGACTTCGCTTCTCTTCGTACGACCCACGCGACCTCCTATAGTCATCGTAATCCGACCTGAGGAGTAAAGGAACAAGGTGGTCCCGTAAGCCAAAGGAGATTAAGTCCGAGGTACGTAGATGAGCAAAATGGCATTCGTCGAGCTTCAGCAACCGGGGAGATCGTGTCAAACAAATGGCAGTCCAAAGTATGGCATAGTATAAGGAACCGCTATATTGAGAGAATGAAATGGTACTTACGGGTAATCCCGATCCCTCGAACGAGCACGGTATTCCTCGTGGCGCGACGCAATTCGGCGATCCATCTCCGGAGATTGGACGAAGGGCATTCTGGATCGGTGCAAGAGAGCAGACGCTACAGAAACGGAGTTTTGCGGGGTGACAAGAAGTCAGAAATCAAAACATCTTCATTTGCATTCCAATTTCGGCGAGTTGCATCTGGTGAGCTGGACACGCGATCGTGATCGTGCGCGAGCGCTACTAACTTCGCCATTGTCACGTAGACAAATTTGCAACCGCCCGAATCCCTTCAACCTAATTCACAAATTCGACTATCGACCGGAAGACGTCCGATAGAATCACGCAAAACAAAAACTGTAGAACATGAAAAGACGAGGTTCACGTTGCTTTCGAACGTGAAACCGCACGAAAAAGTCAATTATTTCAGTTTACTGCCCAATATCAAGCAGCGAGACCCAGCATATCTTGAGGTTTAACATGGATTTTGCGGATTTTGAGGACTTCAGCCGTCGGTTTGTTAGAGTATTCATCTGAGACTTGCAGATCTTGAATTATGATTATTTTGCTTTCATGATGGCCTTGAATATACTATTACGAGATAGAATGTTGCTCTGCCCACAAAAAAATTACCAACAAAGAAACGACGCACCGACACAGAAAGCAACCTACAGCCCGACAAAACAAATTCCCCGGCACTGATAAGTGAGCAACGTACTTACGACGACTGATTTCGCTTCTCATGACTCTTTTCTGGAAAGAATGCCAGGCGAAATTCATCAGTTACTTGAAAATATTTAGCGAATTCGTGTCCCCAAACGGTTTGTTTTAATTCACACTGACTAACATGTCTTACTTGGAAACCGAAAGCCACGACAGTTGAGCTCTCATAGTTGTATTAGCCGACCGTGCGAATGAGGCTGCTGCAGTTACTGATCATTCCCATATTTCTCCCGGGCACTTTGTGTTTGTAACGGTGCCTTTTCATTCTGTGAGAACGATTTTTGATTTTCTCATTAGGGAAACATCTGCATTTATTTGTTATCTTAGTATCACCTCAGAGAACTGGCTCCGAGAACAGCGTTGTTCGCTTCCTGCTTTCCGTATTAACGCGTTAAATATTGCTGTTTACATGACAGATTTGGATACGGACTTCGATGCAGCTAAGTCAATAATTTTTAGTTTCAGATACCCATACACTCGGTGTCCGACATATGTCATGCATTGTGCAGTCTGCTAACAGTGTAGGGTGGTTGGGTTTGTTACCAACACGATCATTCACTCCGCCGGGGTCGTGCGCGTCATTTTGCCCAACCGTAATCTCACACTTAAACGGGTAGCGAATATTGAGTTTAACGGAGATTATCGGCAGCTCAAAGGAAATATTTAGACATGCCTGGGATTAAT
The DNA here is from genome assembly GCA_008360955.1 of Fasciolopsis buskii. Taxonomy (NCBI): domain Eukaryota; kingdom Metazoa; phylum Platyhelminthes; class Trematoda; order Plagiorchiida; family Fasciolidae; genus Fasciolopsis; species Fasciolopsis buskii. The sequence continues at coordinate 17,091 of LUCM01003656.1, read as the reverse complement.
TCGACCGGTTGGTGATCATGTGTGGCATAAATCTCCTTGGCCATGAGGTTGGGTTGACGGATGTCGGAATGACATTACATGAGTCAAAGATTTATTACGCGAACAACGCAGGTTGATGCATCTGAAACGAAATATCATAACGAGAAAGGCATTTTCGTACCTCACGGCTTCAGTTACTTCGTAGGGGAACACTATGGGCAGGGTTAGCGAGCGCCACCCCTCAGCTTAAGTGCCGCCGATGCGTCCTCTAGAACGCGATGCTGGCAAGTGGTGGTCGGTTGGGGAGTAATTTCTTTCATGAACTGCTGTCTAACAATAGCGGGACGACCTACTGCCCTGCGAAAATGGCATGAAAAACACGTTGCCCTGTAGGAGTATTGTGGGGACGATTGTTGTGGATTGCAGTTTGTTACAGTCAAATGCGTTGCAATTAGCTTACCCTTATCCTCTTTTAGTTTTTTGTCGTTTTCACATCTTCCTGCATATGCGTCGTCTTGCTGGCAGCTTGTCCTCAAATTCACAAACAAACAACAGACCCAGTCGGTAGATGATTCATTTTCTAGTACTCACGTCATCCAAGAAAACATTTGACAAGTTCAATAAAACAATTTCCATAACTTCTCCGGAGTCCATGACTTGTCGCAATTGGGCACATTTGCCCCACGCGAACGTTTGGGCCAATTATAGCATCAAGTGTTAGAAAACACTGCGGTATGTATACAACTAAAATCTGCGAGCGGGAAATGGCCGCTTTAAGTTGGGTCTTCATGAGATCTATTTTTTGACGATTTTCATGGGATTCTTGATCATCAGGAGCTACTAGCTAATTACAGGCGTAGAAGGACAGCGAGAAAATTCATTAGCGCATATGCGCTGCCCGGCGGCATGGAAATGCAAGCAGGATTTTTCCTGAAATTTGGTAATTTTGGACGGTGTGCTTTTGGAAATCACCTGACTGCGCACCGATTAGAATCCATGCGGAAAAGCTGGTCACATTGGAAAATTTGACCTTCACGGTCATAAGATGCATGTGCTTTAATGGGCTGAAATTTCTCGTGTATCTCCCGCTTTGAAAAACAGTCGTTGCTTCCATGCAGCCACATTTCACGAGTGCTTAAATGGGGTATGATATCGGCCGTCCGCATGTAGACCATCGTGGTTGTGTCGGCGAATATCCCATTCAGCGGTCGTCGTCCCCGTACCCAATGGTCCCTATTTAGGAGAACCATGCAAATAACGTTGCAACGCATAAGATTCTTTTGACGGCGAAAGCGCGCCAATGCATGTTTTCCCCTCAACTAGAATGGGTGACGTCGTGTTCCAGCGATCTCTGCGACTGTTGCGCAAAATCCGAAAACTTATAGGTGCAGGAAATGATGTACGGTATCTGGCCTATCACTGCAAGGCGATTAGGTGAGTTGCCACCGATAATGACACAGAAGTAAGCGCACACTTGGGAGAAAACGATGGCAGGGTTAAGCACAGGACGGTCAGCGACCGGGCTGAACACGATCAAGCCAAACTCACCCACAGCAGCGTGCCCAAGTCTCCAGAACGAAAGGCATTCGTAGATCCCAGAAAATTCAACGAGAAGTTGGTGATCCGTTACTTTTAGTTAGTTTCCGACAGCTCGAAACCATGGCATTGGCCGCATTTCACGTCAAAAGGCGAGACTTCTAATCGACTTGCCTCGGGGTCCTTCAATCAAACGCGTGCATTTTGGAATACCCGAACGTTGATTTAGATGCCGAAACGGAGTGGATCCAGTGCGACCTCCGTGGACGATGGGCACATTTCAAGTTTGGTAACTACCTGGGCGAAGGCGTCTGCGCTTGTATCCACTGCCTCACGGTGAACGGTAGGTGCATGCCGCAAATGAGACATTCGACGAAAATTTGCATTGTGTTTCGACCATAAAATATTTTCCTTTTCCCGTTTACAGCTAGGACCGCAGGGCTGGAAAAGAATAAAACTGAGGTCAGCTGCGCGAGGGCTCATGACGGACGATGCGCCATAGAGTCAGCCAGCGAACAGCAGACAATCCTAAAAGAGGGAAAAGCCTCCGTTTGGGGCCAGGGCCATCTGACCACGAGCAATGATTACCATTAGGATTGCTGCACCAGGAATGGTTGGAAATTCCCTCATCCTATTTTTTCTCTCTCTATACCAAACACTTTTTGGCCAACTTGCTCGTAATGATACTGATTTGGACCGTTATTAATTTTTGGCTCGATGTAATACCCTTCATTGTTTCGTCTGTGCATATTATTTGAGATAATTTTTAGGTTATTTGGTGCAATCAAGGGTCACTTCACTTGGGGCGGCTTGTTTTGTTACGGTCTACTCTCGTTTTATCGCCCGCGCTAGTCGGCTTCAGTTGTTCCGTTCGTCTACATTGATTTACAGCTGTCACTCTCAGGCAAGTGTTGTTGGACCCAATCAGGCACACCGCATCTCTTGCATTTACTTCAACCACGGGAAAGGTACTTTCTATTTATTCTTTCATTGGCGGTAATTTTTACGCAGTTTTTCCCTCGTTTGATTACTTTTTGGCTGGACAGTGACTGGGACTCGCCGTCAAAGGCATGGTTGCTGTGTACACGGTTTTTAAATCATGAATTTGTGGGGCAATCGCGGACTTCTTTGGGCGTGGCATCAAATTCGGCTAAGCTTTGCTTTGAGGTTTCAAAGCGCTGCCCACGACATGGGCGAATGGCGCCGTGAATCGTTGATCGACTGCATCCGGAGCAAGACTCGCACTTCTGGATTTACAAAGATTACTTCCATTTGCCGTTCTTGCATTATTGTTGCCGGTAACGAAATACTGGAGATCGAAGCGGGAAGGTGGATGCACAATTGCCGCGCGTTGATACAGGGGGTGAAATCACTATAAAAATGCAGATAAGGGAGTACATTATTCATAGCTAAAGTAGAGGCAACGGTGATGAATTATCCGGTGCCCTAAATGCTGCGATGATAAGGCCGGCAGCCGTCACTGCATTTCACCGCATGAAGCTTGGGGACAATCGATTTAGCTGATGGAAGAATGGAAATTCATTGCTTGGTTGAGTAGTAATTCATGGATGGGGAAACAGCGAATTCAATAATTCGTGCACAGAACATGATGCAGTAAAAGTAGAAGGAAAGGGTAAGTGATGACCCTGCTTTACCATCACAGTTCAAAAGCGGAGGTACACGGCAAAACGCCAAACATGCAAACAGTAACATTGAGAGTGTAAATCGGATGAAAGGGGGACTGGTGTTGTTCTACAGAGGCAGAAGCCGAAGAATATCTACTTCTTTGCCAAAAGTCATCAACAAAGAACAAGGCAAACCTCAGAGCCCCCGAACTAGAATGGCATTCCAAGCGGGTTCCTTGGAGCAGTGATGTGAAACACTGGTTGGAGCTGCTCAGGACATTGTCCCTGCGCACCAAAACCACAGAGTGGAGGAAGGAACAAAAACCGCAACCGCTAGTTTTGTTTTCTTGAAGTGCCTCGCGGGAGCAGATGTGGTAAGGATAATGCCTCGCAGGGCAAACTTAATGGAGGAGGTGCCAGAAGAATAGCCCATTAGAGGACAAGAATAAAATACCAAAATTTCCGAAAGGCAAATTGAAACTTTTGAAAGATAAATGTTGGATGTGACCGGAGCGAGCCAAAGAACGATCGAAGGTGACAGATTTTGGATGATTTATTGGGACAAAAGAGCAATAGAAAGGATGCGGAGGCCAGGGCGGCAACCGCGGGGTATGTAACTTACACAGTAAAAACGTGAAACAAACGTAGTGTCGTGGATATAAAAGCCTGCTAATAATGGTTAAAAGGACGCGTATGCCTCAGTCGCGAAAACGTGCGAGACGAACAACCTTTCGATCGGATCTCAAGACGGACTCCCCATTCGTGGCGGCTGTAGCGATGTACTGCCAACTTGAACACGGGTCGACGGCCTCGTTTAAAACTGCAGCAGTGTCAAATGGTCACTATCATGAGCTCCAGATATTGTTTAAATTCAACGTCCAAGCAAGAGGAGTGGTTGTACGACGTAGCGTGGCAGGGAAGCATCGTTAGAAAGCTGCCCAGGGTAACCATCGAATCTGAAGCTGTTAAGCAATGCGCTACCACCAAAGTATGCGAATTCCAGAAGATCGATGGAAGCTGCATCAAAGCAACCTGGTCGATAAACCCCGAAAATTTTGCAGTGGCAGAAATCGCGCGAAACGTGTGTTTGTAAGGTTATTGTGATCATGGAGCACTGGACGAGGAAAATAACCCAAAGAACCGTGCGGCATCGGAATTTGTGAGAGCACTGATGAAGAAATTAATTCGGTGTTTTATCTTTTTCATGTTTACCTTTGTTTGGAAGTTCGTTTGTCCGCACTGCCCGTCCTGTCCGCGCGGTTTTGATACTAACGTTTTTGGGAGCCGTGTTACCGACGTTCTTTTCTCCATTGTGACACCCACTATGGTTTTCATCTTCTGACCCCATATTCGAGATTATTTTGTGCTTGTATATTGACTTATTTACGTAATCCAGCATCGCAGAATTCACTAATCGATTAGGGCTCTATTTTGGCTGCGTACTGCTGTTCATGATAATGACCTGTGCATGGAACGAATACTTATTAATATGTTCAAACAGACACCGAATTCGAAACCAATTCCCGTCGTCTCTGCACTGGGGCTTGGGCCAGGGAAGGACTCCGAGTGTATTCAAGAAGGCTGGTGCCGTATGTCTGCACATGACTACTTCCGGATCCCGCGGAGAGAAGAATCCCCCAGACAGTCGTGATGTCCTCCTGTTACGATACCTGCTCTTCATCTTGTTTTGTTGTTCATTTTAATCTAGGCTTCATGCGGGTACTCGAGGGGTTGACTTTTTTCTTCGGCTACTGTATGTCTGTTTCCGTCAGTCTATCGGCATTAGTTGAAAAGCTACTTCGGCTCCTCCCAAGTGTCCAGTCGGTTGAGCACTGTTGTTACTGCTGTCCCTGTTTGCATTTTCATGCGGTTTGTCTACGGAGGAGAGCGGCCAACCATGGCCATACTTCGCATATACTTTCGTGCCAATCTATATCACACGGTGAGCTCATCTGATCTTGAGTTTTCGACGTTCTGTAAGTGTAACCGGTTGATTACATGAGATGCGAACTGTGAGACGGCGAACTTATTCGGTTGGACATTACGCATGTCGACATTTTTCAGTGGGCTGCTGCAACAGTCCTAATTAAGAGCTTTGTGGCGGAAGAGTGGGTATATGCTTTTACTAAATTCCAAATGCCCAGCAGAACCGAGAGTATCCGTTTGCACCAAGTAGGGTTTTTGTGAGATTCGGAAACCTCTTTTAGTTGGCGATGAAGACGTTCCATTAAACCGTTATGCACTGCTTGGTAAGCAATCGCGCGGATCCACTGAACAGCCAGCATATCGAGGGTAGAACCGAATAGTTTGGTGTATTTAACTGAAAGGATCTGATAAAGGGTGACTGGAACATCATCAAAAATGTCGGCGAATCGGTGCCCACCTCTGCGGAGTCCGGAATCCGTTGGTAAAATTGACCACAAGACCTTGTGAAATCTCTCTCCAGAGATGTCATAATACCAAACGTAATCAATAACGTTTCGAAAATATGTGGGTTATTATGAAACGTGAGGAACGGGAGGCAAAAGAGGGGAAATTCACCAACAGTAATGGGTTTTTTAGATTGGGCTCAAAAATTTGGAGGACGTCCGAAATGTGACCGCAAGCGTGCTTTCTTTCGGATTCTGCAGCTGCGGCCAAACATTTCCGCCCGGTGAACAAGACAGAGAAAACTCAGGCCAACAACCAGATCCCAGCAGTTTACTGCATATATTGTAAAGTCAACATAGCACCAGTAAGGCAACTATGGGCGCCTTTGTGATCGTGAACGAGCCGTCGGATCTTCGCAGGAAGAGTACACCCGAGCAAATGGACATGACCGACAGTATGAAAGATGCGATAAAGTTGGTGGTCGGGTCGCAATGCTGCAGTAATTAGGCCGTAAATACTTCGAACCAACGTCCTGGAGACTTATTAACGATGAAGGACTTAGTTCCTATTAAACAGGCGCCGGGCCGGAAATGATGTGAGTTGTCCCGAGGTAAGTCACCGAAGAGTGTCGCTAGGCTTTTGGTTTTTCTTTTCACACTCCAAATCTGGACTGCGAAGTTTTGCGACCCATAGCATCTCTCATGTTTAGGGTAAATGGGAACTTTTCTGACCATTTTAGAGAGACTCGTTGAACAGGACCTGAAATGGTTGAACAATTAACCGGTGTACGTACCACCGAAAGAATTCTGGACACTGAACTGATACGAGCCAAACCTTGTCCCACGAAAAATGAAAGGAAATGAACCGAACCCCTCTCGTCCTAGAGGATATAAGACTTCTGCAGCAAACCAAGTTGAGACGGGATAAAAACCAAATTTTCGCGTTGCCGAAAAATGAGCGGCAAAGTTGGGCAAACCTCAACCTAATGCCTCCCATAGTAATTGATTTTTTGTGCTCCACTCTATTGGGACTAGAGATGTCATTATAATACCTCAAATGATGATACATATTCATGTAAGCTATTTCGTTCCATTGAACAAAGTCATTTGATAGCCTATAGCTTTTGCCCGAAACAATGGTGCCTGCGTTGATGGTGTTGACAATGTTTTCATCATTGCGAAATGCCCACGGTTGGCTACTCTTCAAATCAAAGAACACCTTTTGTCCCGTGTCGTTAACGGGTTACGTGCAAGTGCCCAACGTGCGTTATTAGTTTGCGTTCTTTGATAAATGATTTCTGAATAGCTTCCAAAATTGCGAAAAAGTGAACAGTATGTAGGGGAGCCCAAAAAGGAAAATAGATATTTGGAATAGTCTTCGGAAAATAAGGTGTTTTTACCCTCCAAACACGGAAGATGCACAGGCGGGCAAAGACGAAACGCTATATTTTTATTAGGCCTACCCTGGATTCGCTGGTTCAATAATGGGTAAAGTTTTATTGGAAGAAATAACCTGTCCATAAATTTATAAACGGCGACGTCGAAATGCGCAAATATATATCTAAATAGGTATATACTTACTTGTGTGTATTGCTGGATAAATTCATATACCTCTAAATATTGAGTGCGATTCCCAATGCTATACATATATTTGTCCACGTATACAGGCATGTACGTATGTGCACACTTGTTCGTCTATTTACATATGAATTTGTACTCCTATACGTAATGAAGTATCAATGGATACAGCCACATTTTGAAGTATTAACCATTGCTTATCTAGTCATAAATCAGAAGTTGTGAGTGCAAATGTGGATGTGTGTGCGACCAAAAATATAAAATGTTCATCCTGTATTTGCATATGCAAATGTAGACGTTGACTCACAAACAGTTATGTATAACCAGGTGTTTTTGTCGTTGCAAATCCTTTGGCCATCTAACGGCCCAAAAGCAGAACGTTCTACATAGCCAATGTGCACCAAAACTTGGATTTAATCCTCCAGATAGCTTGTTTAACCGAACATTGACTTCCAAGCGCGGTCGCCATTTGCGCATAACCCACGCACGCTTCGCTCACACGCTCCTGTCAAAATATACCCAAACTTCCACCGTTTCCGACTGTCTTGTCCTTGTACCGGCCAAGTGTCAGGGTCGCCAGTATTGCAAGTAGAGTAAGAGTGACACGGAAATGGTCGCAGAAGTTGAGATCGAGCAAACGTAATACGAGATTCGCGGTAGGACAATCCATTTTACAAATGCCATCGGGTTTTTAAAACTACATGGTCGACTATGTAGCCATTTAACCATGAGCAAGTGACTAAGAAATCACATAGATGTATGTTTTTGCGTAGATATACGCAAGCCTATGAATATACGTATGTACAGATGCGCATTGTTAGGCGGATACCTGTCTTATTTGGCTAATGGTGATTCGAAGGTAAACGTGCACGCAAACCACGAGGAGCCAAAAGGTGATCGGTCAGTACTGAACGGATGAAATAAGTAACTATGTACTCCATTGTTATCTCTGCCCTAGTAGCATCTAAACCAGTGAACAAGTTAGCTTCGAACCGCTTTCTGCACGGCTAGTGCCTAGACGACAAAAAGGAACAGAAATAAAGTAGCTGACATATATTGCCCAGCGGAAAAAAGAGAAATCCTTTTGAAACAGGGATTCCCCGAAATATCTTCTTACAAAAGATCAAATACACCCACAAACAACTGCGTGGGAAAAGAAATCATGCCTCACAAAAAGTGAAGTACTGGTGAGTACCGACATCCTTTTTCAATAATTGTCTCGGGGCAGACGAATCAGTCGTTATTTCTCTTCGCATGGTGAGCATTCTGGCATTGGAAACCTTGTGTAATTTGTCGGGAATATTCGTTGCAGAAAAATAGCGCTTCAGAAGTTCGCGTGACATATAACTAACAAACACTGCGTGGTTGTCCGTCCCATTCTCCCAAGGAAACTTCCATTGAACCAGAATAAGCACAGGGCTTTTAAGAATCTCTGGGTACTCTGACTGTCCTCACGGACCCCATGGTGATGCTTCTGTGGGCTTCGATTATTCCTTCCGTAGCAGAGCAATTTACCTTTTAACACTTTGGAGGAACTTGACCTCCAAATAATACTCTGTGAACACCAGAAATGATCGACAACGTCCTGAATTGCTGTTATTTAAAACGACAATTTCACGCAACTGAATTCCTACGTTATGCATCCGAAAGTCCTTCGGAAAAAGGACGCTGTCAGCAGTGATGGATGCCGTAATATTATTAACGCTCAAGAGGCTGGGCGGCCCATAGAAAATACCGAAACAGTGGCACTGGTTGATGCGAAGTTACTAGCAGTTCCATGCATCATTATTTTATTTTTTCACAAATGAAGTCAAAAGCATCAGTCATTGTAAAATACGATGCATGAGGTCGAAAGACAAATGCGTACTGGTTTGCACAAAATAAGCGACCGTGGCCTCGGGATTAGACGAGACAAGTAATAACACAAAGAATAACGGACCGTTATGACATGCACAGCACGTACAGAGCAAGTTAACTGCTCTTCTTAGTGCTGAGGTGTCGAAATGATCGTAATTTTGACTGTTCGCGTGGTACGTTAATAGCAATGGGACTGCATTGGAAGTAGGTTGTGATTGTTGCACTTTCGTTTTGTAAATTAGCAACTTAATAAATACTCTGCAGCTCGTTGCACATTCATGAGTAGTCTATATATTTTTCGAAGTCGGAGGTCTTCAAAGTAGTTCACTGGGTAGTATTCTGTGTGAGTCCGTTTTTCACTCCTCATTTCACAGATGCCGTCAGACCAGCATGCCGCAATCAAGAAACGATGAGAAATACATTGAAAATTCCTGTAAATCCGTTTGAACATTTGTAAATAAATGCCGTCTGGTGAATTTCGACTTTTTACTTCCAAGGAAAGTGCTTAAGGAAATCGTTCCGTTCAGTGCCATTGCCTCCATCAGAACAAGAGCATTGTTGGGGAGTGCGTACTAGTAGAAAAACGGTTGCCCTTGAGGAATGTAAGCATTTTAGGAAGTTTCTCAAATCCAACACACATTGGCTTCCGGGACAACTTTGAGGGCAGCCTTGAGGCAGTTGCAACACCGTCCCAAGTTATTTCCTTGAAACGGTTGCTTCGCATATTCATTGCTTCCGGTGCGATGGGTGGCGTTGTGGCTCGGTTGCCACAAGAAATCTCTGCAGGCAGCGCTGGCAGCGGTTGGACTCGACCCCTTGAAGCAAACGCCGGGTGCGCTAGTTGTTAACAGAGGCAGTCAAAGTTACAATGGCTTTCTTTAACGATTTGTAACTGCAGGAAGATGCAATTACGTCCCTAAGGATAAGGGTCACATCTAGAGTAAGACGACTAGCAACCCATCTAAAACGACTGATGTCGCTAGTTATCCTGTAATCCTGGAAAGCCAGTTCAACTAAAGCAAACCAAAGATGGGAAGTGGACGGCTTGAAGGAAGGCATATGGAGAGTTCAGTCTGGAGACGGTTTTCGTTTTGTGTGCATGGCGCCGTATATTGAAAAATAATGACACATAAAAGGTTACTGCAAGCCCTCAATAAGAAAACGTAGTCAGTAAAAATTCACGCGTAACAGCAGTTGGAAACATAAACAACAAAGACAATTTCCACCCGCAAACACAAAACAGACTACAAACAGGGCGTCAGCAAAAAATAGACTCACATGAGAAGTCAGTTACGTTGAGCTCACCAATTTGTAAGGCCGGTATTTTTGACGCGGATCTCTTGTTCCTTTTGCTTGCTCTGAACGGCTGTGACCACTTGTGTGTCAGCCTTACTCAGCTCTGTACGATCGCAATACAGACAACTCTGACAGTTGACCGGTACAAGGACAAGACAGTCGGAAGCGGTGGAAGGTTGAGTATACTTTTACAGGAGTATGCGAACTGGGCGTGCTTGCGTAACGTACAAGTGGCGACTGCGCTTGGCGGTCAACGTTCGGTTAAGTAAGCTAGCCGGAGAAACAAATCGGTGTTCCACTACACTCGCGCCCGCCAGCCTATTCGTCCGTATTCACACAACCGCCGCTGTGTACCTGGCATGTCGATTAGGGACGTATCACTGGATGCCTGAAACCAGGTGAGAATGGGAACCCCTGTTTATTATCCCTTCATGTTTCGATTGCCCAAGTTTCTCGTTATTAATTTGTGGGCTAAAACTCTATCCGAATAACCAGAACCATTTCCAGAATCGGCGAAAATCCACGCACGAGGTTAAAAATCAGAGATAAACAAGAACAGTGTTGTTCAGTGATGTTAGTGAAAATAAACGACGTGGTCATTTGCTTTGTCTATGAAAACCCATGGTTGCATGTGAAGGGGTCTGAAAATTAGTGGCAAATTGTGGTTCCGTAGTTTCGTTCTGGATGCCTTTGTCAGGTGTTAGACGGGGAAGTATTGGAGTCCAGTTTTATTTAGGGCAGTGTTCTGGAATACTCTTAGTAACTACATCTTTTATTGTTCTACAAAGTGCTGGGGCCGATTTCACCGTTGGTGTTCAAACGATTTCCCACAGGCAAGTGATCTGAAGCCCTGGCCAGTATTCAGTTAGCCTGACGATGAGACAGCTGTAGGAGGAACTGGACACAGGTGCTTGCTGGTTTAAAGTGTCATGGTTGGCGGTTTATCATCAGGAATGGTTGCTTTTGTAGGTGGGTCTCAAAGGAGATTTGCCGCATGCAATTATTCCTTCCAGCGTTTTCTGCTTCGAGTGGCTAGTGGTGGATGCGATCTACACCCATACGGACCTTGTCTATTCATCCGTTTGGCATACTCTGGGTGCTCGCCGTCGTTCCTTCACCCGGTTGTCGTACATCGCCTTCGGGTGCTGTGCACTCGAGAATGAAGTTTGGAGCAGTGTCTGCATTTCCATGTGCAGGTGCTAAATGTACGAAGCCGGAGGTGTATTAAGCCACTGCTTCCTTCATTGAGGTGCTTCTTGGATTCTGGGATGAGGAGCGGTTACACCTTGCTGGGTTGTTTCCTACATTCGATCGCCATGCTTTTTCCGACCTCTTATGTTCGAAAGAGTCGCTCGAAGTGAGATGTGACCGGAGCTGCGGATTCGATTCCCATTTCGTGAATGTAGCTGGACCGGGGGAAAGTCATATGTACTAGAGAAATCTACAGTTCCCTGGATTACCGTTGGTTTATCGCCAAGTCGCGGAACCCGTTAGCAACAACCGTGGCAAACGAGGATGGCTACGGCAGCTGTCGCAGTGAAGTTGCACCTTGATGTGGTGTGAAAGATTGCGTACCTCTGTGATCCAACGAGCTGTACGGGGTCACCTATCTCAAACCGAAGATTCAGCCGTGCCTGGAATGTCAATGGCCAGAGATCGTCCAGGTTGGCCGCTGGCTTTGAACTGACAACTTAGTCGGAGAAAATGAATGGACGAATAACTAATTCAAGCAGATGGACTCCCCACTGCCTTGAGGAAAGGTTCCTGTTAGAATCAAAGACTGATTGCGAACATTAGTCAGGTTGAACTACTTAACGATAGCCGTCCAAACCCCCCATAAATAGTACAAACAATGGATTCCATACTGCATTGATCATCGCACAGGATGATCAGGCTCGCGCTGCCCATTGCAGCGACTGCGGGTAGGTAGTAATAAGTATGCTACTGCTTAGAGTCCCTCTTATTCAACCTGTCTTCTGCCCCCAACCGTTTCGTTTTTCCCCTCTACCTACCCACAATGT
>LUCM01003655.1:0-18718 GCA_008360955.1 Fasciolopsis buskii | reverse complement strand
CTTTCTCTGACAGCCCCTCTCACTCGTTGTTCATATTGCGGTCATTGCCAATGAAAACATCCTCCTGAATAACTGAACCTTCCTTTGTCATTGGCCTCTACGTTCAAGGACAGATCTTTCAATTTTGAGACCCGTTTAAAGCTCGGCGCCAGTGTAACCTTATGAATTGATGACGAATAACCCAGTTTCAAATGGGTAAATCCCAATCCAAAAGTAAAACCCTGAAACGGTAGAATACACTAGCCGAGTATAAAGTGCATTTGTAATTTCACAAAACGTTCACGTCGTTGCTAACCAGGACTGCGGCCCGAATATGCCTGCCTCAAGAATTATTCCACATATTCAGTACGCCACACTAATTCCATCCAATGCTTTTCTTTGGAGAGTTGTGAGCAACATCGTGCTCGTTTAAAGGCATCACATGTGTCTCATCGTCCAAACTCTGACATTATTGCACGGCCATCATGGCTTAAAAATAAATAGTACTGAATGCTCGTTTTCGAAATGATCATTCACTATTCCGAACTTCATCATATTTAATAGTTTACGCATCGAGTCCCCTGCAGACATCACAGAAGCATTCAATAAATATTTCTCTTCTACTCTCATTAATGACAATCGGACACACTCTGAAATCCACACCATGTTAACTTCGGTTAGATTATCCTCCATCCCCCTGGACGTTGCTGGCTTCATCAATGTGATGAAATATGCCAGGCCGTCCTACAGGCCTGGCCATGATGACATCCCACCAGTCCTATTTCGCATCGCTGGTCCAGATCCTCCATTGCCCCTTCTAAATCTGTTCTCGCTCTCCATGTCCGGCGCTACTTTTCCGTCACAATAAAAAATATCCATTATTGTTCCACACCACAAAAGGGTTCTATGCATGAACCTGAAAACTTTCGCCCCATTAACCACACTCCAGTCCTATCCAGGCTTATGGAAAAGATTGTTAAAGAACAACTGGTTAATTTCCTTACTACTCAAAACTTAGTCAAACTGACAGGTGAGACAGGATCGGCCCCTCAGAAAGTCGTGTTGGGAGGGGCTGATAAAGTTTTGAGTGGTAAGGAAATTAACCAGTTGTTCTTTAACAATCTTTTCCATAAGCCTGGATAGGACTGGAGTGTGGTTAATGGGGCGAAAGTTTTCAGGTTCATGCATAGAACCCTTTTGTGATGTGGAACAATAATGGATATTTTTTATTGTGACGGAAAAGTAGCGCCGGACATGGAGAGCGAGAACAGATTTAGAAGGGGCAATGGAGGATCTGGACCAGCGATGCGAAATAGGACTGGTGGGATGTCATCATGGCCAGGCCTGTAGGACGGCCTGGCATATTTCATCACATTGATGAAGCCAGCAACGTCCAGGGGGATGGAGGATAATCTAACCGAAGTTAACATGGTGTGGATTTCAGAGTGTGTCCGATTGTCATTAATGAGAGTAGAAGAGAAATATTTATTGAATGCTTCTGTGATGTCTGCAGGGGACTCGATGCGTAAACTATTAAATATGATGAAGTTCGGAATAGTGAATGATCATTTCGAAAACGAGCATTCAGTACTATTTATTTTTAAGCCATGATGGCCGTGCAATAATGTCAGAGTTTGGACGATGAGACACATGTGATGCCTTTAAACGAGCACGATGTTGCTCACAACTCTCCAAAGAAAAGCATTGGATGGAATTAGTGTGGCGTACTGAATATGTGGAATAATTCTTGAGGCAGGCATATTCGGGCCGCAGTCCTGGTTAGCAACGACGTGAACGTTTTGTGAAATTACAAATGCACTTTATACTCGGCTAGTGTATTCTACCGTTTCAGGGTTTTACTTTTGGATTGGGATTTACCCATTTGAAACTGGGTTATTCGTCATCAATTCATAAGGTTACACTGGCGCCGAGCTTTAAACGGGTCTCAAAATTGAAAGATCTGTCCTTGAACGTAGAGGCCAATGACAAAGGAAGGTTCAGTTATTCAGGAGGATGTTTTCATTGGCAATGACCGCAATATGAACAACGAGTGAGAGGGGCTGTCAGAGAAAGCCAACGACATCGATTTCAGACTCGGCTAAGCGGCCAGGTGGGCTTAGGTCTGCTCTGTCCACAAGGGTATCGCTTGTGTAGACAAGACAAGCAGGATGTCAGGGGCCCCACTACTGGTAACTCAATACATTTAACCTATACAGGGACGGTCTTGTTTTCCTCTTTATTAATTCAGTTACCAAGCCGATATCCAATGTGAGGAGAAGCGCACCATCCTCTATGCTTACGGATTACTGTCCCTTGCTGAAGATAAGACCACCTGGTTCTTAGATTGCCTGAAACAGGTGGCAAGTTCAGGGTATAGCACTCTCATCGTGGGCAACCTCAGTCCAAACAGGCATAGGACGATGGCATCGATGCGACCATCCTAGCACCGCAAGCCAGCATCATCATCTATCCACTTAGTGAGCTACCGCAAATGTCGTTGGAGCTAGGGAAAACCAAATATCTTGCGGCTGGTTGATGTTAAATACATTCACAAAATAAGCCTAAAGAAGGAGGCATAATGTTTACAGACCGACTGATCTGCTGCCCTTGGTATTGACACTCATGGAGAGAATCACTGGCGCTGCAAAATACAAACACCTCTGCGTGAATAGTTTTAGTAGCTATTATTCTCCAGTGAATTTTGCCTCCCACATAAGCTATCATTATAGGAAGAAGTGACAGAATGACGTCGCACAAAACTACATTTGGCAGCATGCTATCTAGACATCCAGAGGGTGATTCACTCGGGCACACATATCTTCCGGCCGTGCTACCGTCACTGAAACTCACGGTGTAGGTCGTCGAAAGGGCGAATGATTATTCGGGATCAAGGAAGTCTTGATTAAGATTTGAAGCAGCTGCCTTTTCCTGGGCCATATCATGCAGTAGGGTGGTTCAAAGTTCACACCTGGGCCCACTCGTATTCAAAATTTTCACGAACGGTCTGGCGTTAGAGCTCAACTTACCATGCTTCTGCTTGGCGGATGATGCTGAAACTGTCAAAACTCCGGAGGAGAATGCATTGCGAACAAGTATCAATACTCTGTGACACTAGACTAAACGTTGAGTGTCACCAGATTTTGCGCGATGCGCAGCCAAATTGGAATACCAAGTCCAAAACACGAATGTTTTTCAAAATCAACCTTTATTAACTTAATCTATATAAAAGCATAAAACAAATCAAATAAGTGACCTAATGTGACTCAAAACGAAAGCCATTTTCACTCTAAATGAATCGTACGTGGATCACACGGGAGCCAAGCTAGTAAGTGCCACAGTCTAACTGTAATTGCTGACAAATAAGATTTCAAGCACGCGAGAACGCGGAAAGGACAAAGCGCCAAAGTAATTTGCACAGCAGTGATCTCATGAATGCAGATAAAACATTTTCCAAAGCCTTGCTTTACTTTGGACAGTTTCACGTGATGCAGCTACATGCAAAGAAGTGCTGCGCAAAGGGGTAATAGTAAATAGATTCACTAACCCAGTAGACATAAGAGATCCACAAGTGGATACGCGAGCTACAAAACCAGGAGTGCCGACTGACGTACTGTCCAAACTTTCATCACAATTTGCGGCGGCAGCAATCAGTGCGCAAATGACTGCTCCGACTATGCGGGTCGGTGGATTCCTGCGAACTCGGGGCAACAGTTTCTTTATTCCGGGTGACCCTCAGATGGCATCCTGAATACGGATTGCATGTCTTGACATCTACTCTAGTCCGTGATCAGGCTATCATCGAAAACGTCTTAGGGCGCTTTACCAAACCCATGACCAGCTATGCAGCTTTGCCCTACTAGGATAGGCTGCAATAGCTGGAACTGTGCTTTCTGAGGAAACACGGATTTAGCGGGGATTCACTGCGGTCCTTCAGGTTTCGCGGAGTTTATCATAACTGTTGCCCCATTGCTCACTTTGCAAGATGATCAGGCCAAGAGGCAGTACGCTTCAAAGAACAAGAAAACGCGTAATCGATTCTTGGAATAAACTTCCAAGGTTTGCCATGAGTAACTCCATATTGGTGCAGTTCAAGGCCATCTTTGACATGCGGTAATCGCCAGCGTTCCGGTTCATACTGCAGTCAGTTTGCACACTTCCTTATGCGTTCCTTGCAAAATATTTCTTTTTAACTTTTCCCTTTTTCTTCTTTTGCCATTCTTACCAACAATTTCGGGGTGGATATCACTTCCACTTCCACCTACAATTATATTCCACCTGGAAAATAGTGTCATTGCTGTCTATTTCCGATCAGCATTTCCGCTTTTTTCTGGTTTCACCCGGTGTGCAAACTGTCTTCCTGAAGACCCCGCGGAGGCGTCATGCTTTTGGAGAAAAAAATAATAGCTGTTAGATGCGTCGAGCCTATACCCTCACAACCCATACGCCGGCCTCCAGCGTGCACTGTTAGTGTTACGGACGTGTTCATGCGGACTAATAATAAAGTACAAAAATTAGAGCAAACGATTCACGAGGTAAACAACAAAATTTTACTTATAGAGCCAGTGATTACAACGCTGCTTCCTCTTACCTACCTAGCTAAGACGAAGGAAAACCCACCACGCTGACATCTCGCCGGTGTCTGTCGGGCAATCGACTCACTATCCTCAACAATCAAGCAACGAAAAATAAGATCGTCGAGTGCTGTATTTTGTAATGTTTCTTACCGCATTCCACTGGACTCGTTTAAAAAAACCGTCCCCCCTGCCTGTAACATGATGGGACACCCCTAACACTTTTTAAGACCACGTAACCGGATGTTAAGCAGATCATGTCCTGTACTGTTCCAGTTCCTTAGCCCCGCTGCTGCAAAGCAGTTTTTGAGGCATTAAGCTAAGATAACCTTATCTACCCCGTTGAAGTTCATCAAAATTACCCCGGACAAAACCTATTCAAAGGGAGGCTCTCAGACCGAATTGAAGTGAGAACCACCAAACAAATTCCCTGAAGCTGCCCGTCATGGCTAAGATCTTGCTATCCAGACCGGTCTTTGCGGCTCCACCACAGCCACAGGCAAGTTTTGACTTGGAGAACTCATCACCATCTCCCTTGTCACGGTCCTCCCAGAAACGTCCGCATATAAAACCCTCTATTACGACTTTAGCGGTAGGCCACAATAACCTCTCCTCTCCTCGCAAAGCAAAAATGTCTAGCACCAATCGGAACATGCCGCGTCCCGTCCAGACCCCTAAAACACTAGTTACGGATGATAAACCTGCGCTTACGCCCTGAACACGCAGCATACTACGCCCCGGTAGAACAACGCCTGCGTCACTAGCCCAGTGACCAATTTACTCCGACCTCTCCCTATTTTATCCCTTCGTTAGCATCATCATCCCGGTGCCTCAGCTGCCTGGCCCTAACCGCACCGACTTTCCACTGCCTGCCTCTCGTTTCACGGGCACTGAAAGGTCACTGCCGGAAGAATTTTCAAGCCAGAAGAAAATTGCAGTCTCGCATTGCAGATTTAAAAGACTCGGCAATGCATCAGCTATTCCCTGCCAAAACCCTCGCTGTTACGTTATATTTTCGAGGACAGCTGTCTATGGCCTCCATTAAACATACATCTACCGTCACATTGGTACTATCACCCGTCTCCGCTCACCAACGCCCTGGTCCAAACACAAGGGCCGTATCCCATCCCAACAATGTCTCTTTTTCGTCCATACCTACCCCGTCAGAAAATTTCCGCTTCCTCCCTCCTCCTGAACCACCACCGTCACCTCTTTATTCCTACCCAACCCCACTCTCTTTATGCCTTCCTCTAAACTTGTCCCCCCGGTACTTCAGGTTACCCACATACCAGTATATTGAAGAAAGTTATATGCCCTCGTTCTTCTTCACCTCCACCCTCTTCTGCCCTATCTCATTCAACGTTTACTAAAATGGACTTAATACCATCTACTTATCAACTTATTCCCACTATGGTTGACGCCCTACACACCGTTTTTTGTCTTTGCAACCCCATCACACCCCGCCTCGACGGGAACACAGCCCTTGCTTTGGCGCTAATTAGCCTTCTTTCAATCCTAGATAAATTCAGTCACTTAAAAAGCTTTGCGGTGTCTTCTACAAAAATAGACTAAGCTATGCCGTAATCCAACGTTTGCTTCCATTCTCAAAACGTCAGCCCCCATTATTCTTTATTTACCGTCTTATTCTTTGTATTATGTCAGCACCGCAGAGCATGTTGACTATGAAAACTGTCAAAAAATCTAAAGTAGCATTCCAGAGTAGTTGCCAACTGCTTGTGGCTGAATTACTCTGCGTCATAATGGCAATCTGATCCCAGTACTACCCTGGTCACCCTACCACAAGTTCTTTATTATTAACCAAGCTTAGCTCGAATGATGTCTCTATTTCTCCACTGTTCAGTAATCTCCATAACCCCGAGCTGGTACCGAAGCCAGACTGCACCTCTCCCTCATGTTTCATATCCCGCACCCAAGCTATACGCGCTGTAACCAGTTCCACCCCCGTAAGGACAGCTCAAATTCCACTGGCTTTTCGCTTCTGCTAGGACGCTGCTGGTCATACCTGGCGCTCTATTACCGCTCCGTTCAACCTGAACCGCGTGAGTGATCCACTTGGATACTCTAACTCAGGTGGATCTTCAGGATTGATCAAAAATATAGTTACTCGTGCCGTTGGACTGTCTTACGCGCCCCTTCCAACCCCCCACAGGTAAAATCAAAACTGCGACGACAAAATGGCGGCTTAGACGATATCATTGATTGGTTTATTCAGGACCCTTTTGCTTCTTAAACAAATATTTTCCTCATTGCATTGCTCGGTCCAGTTTGCCGCCAGCAAGATAGGGATGAAATCCGCAGTCCAGAGAGTTCCATTTACTCCCTCTGCAAAAGGTTTCAAAAAGCTTGTTCTCCAGACTGTTCAGCAGACTTGTTAGTATTCCTCCGCTTTCTTCAGCATCTTATCGGCACTTTTATTGCTGTCAAATGTGACTTTCTTACTCACCTTGCATAAAGCCTCTCTTGGTTTTGACTAATTTTCATCAATTTATCATATCCTTACTGATGTTCACCTCCTCAGCTTAACCTTTCTGTCCATCACTTAACGCTCACGCATATCTCGACATCTGCCATCGAGCTTTTCTCAAGTGTTGCGCCAGTAACACGCACATTTGGTGCACTTAACCACGACCGGCCGGCGGTGGCCAGACGAATAAGGTATGGCGTTTGGACGTGATTGTCACGGGTTGGAAACCTCCCACCGCCGGTAATCTTCCGCAGTTGACAGACCTCTGCTGGCCGCGGCCCCCTTCTTGAAAACTGATGTACATTGTTGTTTCATTAACAAAGGAAGTAGGAAATAAATAAATAAATAATTGAATGATTAGCACCGCGTTGCTAACGAACAGTTCCACAAAACAATGCATAATCATCCAAAACAGTTAACACAGTTTTTCTTGCATACTTGTGCACTACGTATTGCTTTGCAGATTATTCCGATGAATCCAACATAGCATACATCCACATACCTCCACTGATTTTTATTATTCAAGTATGCTCTGCATTATCCATGTAAAAGTTTGACTTTGCCTTGCGCATGCCTATCACAAATAGAGAAATATAAAATATTGCTAATAATATTAATTAATTAATTACATCGAGGTATTTCAATCATATTCGAAAATGCCCCGTCGAAATATGAACCACGGCCGGTGGTCGCGAGAGCGGCGCAACCAAATATGCTTACTCAACCTGCCAAGAAGGCTTTCGCGGCCTCTTCTGACGTAGAGCAGGGAATGGGTGTGGCCTGTGGCCGACGAGTAAAGCGGTCTACATAGGTGAGTATTCATACTTGGCCGTGAGACGGAGGGAAAAAGCCTACGAGATCAAAGGGTGCGTTGTGAAAACGTGTCTTGTGTTCGGAGAAAGTAGTCAACGAAGTTTGACGTTAAACCATGCAAAACGCTCTTCCACTAGCCTCAAGGAAGCAGCTACACCCGGGTAGGAGAGGTTGTGCAAGGCCAGATATATGGTATAACGGTGAGCTGCTGGAACCGCCGGCCTTGGACGACCTTGCGATGCGTCGCAAAGAATTGTGTTCTGAAGCGCTATGATAGGTACGACCACTAAGTGTGATGGGTTGTTTTGTCGAAGTTTGTCGATACCAGGACCCATCACTTGGGCCTGTGCCATCGCATCGAGGTCGATTCTCGGCGTTAAAGACAAAGGAAGCCGGTGTGTACGAGAAAGCGCATCAGCGGCGGAGTTGTCGTCCCTAGAGATGTCACGTGTTCACAGTGAACTGTGAAACAGAGTTTAAGTGGCGGATCTCGTGTGGCGAGTACCGGTCAGAGGCTGAATGCAGCGCGTATACCAGCGGTTTGTGATCTGTGAATTCCTTGACTGGGCTACCCTCTAATGCGTGTCTGGAGTGTCGGACAGCCAGGTAGACGGCGAGGAACTCCCTGCCGAACGTGCTGCAGTTAGACTGCGCCGGCTGCAGCCGCTTGGAAAAGAATACAAAAGGCATCCAAAAACCCTCGGTGTACTTCTAAAGTACAGCTCCGACTGCAGTGTTTGAGGCGCGGGTTACCAAAGATGTGGGTGCTGCAGGGTCGGGATTTGCGATTAGCGCTATTTTGGCGGTAGCGTCATTAATGGAAATGAACGCGTTTCGCAGCCTCGGGGGATGCAAACTTGCGCTTGACTACTCGTAACGGATCTGTAAGGGGGTTAATTGTTTCTGCACAGTTGGGAATAAAACGCCGATAGAAGATAAATAGGCCCAGAAGTTGCCGTAACTACCGATAAGGATGAGGCTCTGGGTAGTCCTGAATAGCAGTGACCTTATCTGGCAAGGGAGCTATACCGGAGAACAAAACGATATGCCCTAGGAATGTGACACTGGATTTTCCAAGCTCAAACTTTGAAGCGTTAATCGTTAAGCCATGTTTATGGAGGCGATCGAAGAGAGCCCGTAGGTGAGCGGAGTGTTGCTCCTCCGGGTGGATAGCCACTGAGATATCGTCTAGGTACACACACATATTCTCTTAACCGCGTGTGACCTCGCACATAAAACTTTGGAAGGTTTGAGCTGCATTGCTGAACCCGAAGGGCTTCCTCACGAACTCGGACAGTCCGAGCGGTGTGGTCACCGCCGTATTTGATGTGTTTCTCTTCTACGGGGATTTGACTGAATGCCCGAACTAAGTCAATGCGGCTGAAGATCTTGCAACTGGACGGGGACGAAGTTAGGTCCTGTATGTGAGGACTCTGTTACATATTGGGAACGGTGATCGTGTTGGGTGCCATGTAGTCGCCACATGGTCGCCAATCCCCACGGGACTTGGGGACCATGTGAAGCGGAGATGCCCAAGGACTACCGGAAGCTAGAATGATGCCTAGTTCCAACATGTGGTCGCATTACGCCTTGGCCAGGTGGAATTTGTCAGGAGCTAGGCGACAAAGCCGACTAAAATTAGGGGGTCCTTTGGCCTCCATATGGTGAGTTACCTTAGTAGTGACGGAAGGAAGTGGGCCAGCTTGTCGTGGTCTGCCTGAGTAGTCGCGAAGTAGCTGGTTTTCTGGCTTTTGGGCTGACGGTTTAGCGTGCTGTGGCGTAATTTGGTTGGCAACGGCATACGAGCCGATCACGGTCAGCGACGTTTGACAGCATTCTATTTTCCCATGCCAAGCATCCACTAGTGAGCCCAAATGCTAGAGGATTTTAGGCCAGTAATTGTATACGGAACGTTGGAGACGACGAATACCTAACGAAATTTACGATTCAGGCCTAGGTCGAGGGTGGAGGGACGATGAGCTTACGTGTAGATATCGGTACCGTTGGCAGCCTGTAACGTCTTCACATGTGCAGCTATCAACTCACCCCGGTCGCGGGGATTACGCTAACCCCGGCACATGCATCCACCAGGAACGACTTGTGAGTCCTCATGCCCTCGACTTTAAGGGGGCAAAAATAAGTATATAGCCTGGTGTCGTGTGTGCCGCGACCACGAACAGGGAACCTAGTATCCTTGTTTCTTGCTTCGAAATGTGCAACCGGCGTCACATTTATTTTGCTCAGCCTTCAAAGCGGTTATGATACTTACAGCAACCTTCCGCGGATGGCAGGAGGGGTCGGTTGGGAGAGGGGCTACTGTGCCTGCCGCGATGCGGGCTGGACCGATCTCATCGCGGATCTCGATCGACTATAGCGATGCATCGATTCTCGTTAGAAAATTTATTAGTTTATCCTTCGAAGGTCAGAGTGCGGCTTAGAGGAATGAGAAAGTAGCCAACGCTGAGACACCTGGGTTAAAGCGCGACATGATACCATCAACGAATTTGGCCCTCTTCCCTATTGAATAATTATGGGTAGTACAAGAAAAAGGAAGTGGATACGGTAGGAGCCGTTGAAACCACAGCTCTCTCAACTCGTGATTCTCGAACTTCAATTGAACTAAAGTAAACTGCATTTCAAGATCGGACGGAATGAACGAGGGTATATGAAGAGTTATCGAACTTACTGTTGGCTCTGGCGAAGGTTGGTTCGATGGACACGATGCCGTATTTGAAAACGAAAGAAGTAGCGCTGGGCGGTCCATGTTTGGCTAAACAAGCTATTCGGAGGAACAAATCTATGTTTCGCTGCAGTGGCCCTTTCTCAGAATATCGTGAGATAAGGGCTTTGGTTTGGTTCATACGAAACAGGCCGGGAATTGTTGGATGTCCTGGAGCCTTGGCATAGATCGTCCATAGGGAAATTTGACGTTCTTTTGGTGGTTCCGTGGGTTGAGAGCTGATCATGCGCCGGACACCCAACCTTAAATACACCGTTAGGAGATGAACACAAAAGGTTTGATACTCCGGCCTGGCTGTGCCCGCACACCACTGCAACCGAGCTGCCTGCTCGATGTGCGCTGGTCAAAACGGTGGATCTTTACCACCAGCCCTTTAGTAATTCTATAGAACAATCCACCATGAGGATCCGCACGACTGTATTCGGAGAAATACTAGACTGGGAGGTGGTCAGTTGACGGTGCCATCAGCTAGGGACACGCCAGCGTAGACGGACCGAATGATTTGTCAGGTAAGACGAATTCCAGATCAGGCGATCGTTTCTTTCAGCTGTTGAACAATAGGACTCATGGTGCATCCAAGTAGGTAATCCTGAATCNGAGATCAAAGGGTGCGTTGTGAAAACGTGTCTTGTGTTCGGAGAAAGTAGTCAACGAAGTTTGACGTTAAACCATGCAAAACGCTCTTCCACTAGCTTCAAGGAAGCAGCTACACCCGGGTAGGAGAGGTTGTGCAAGGCCAGATATATGGTATAACGGTGAGCTGCTGGAACCGCCGGCCTTGGACGACCTTGCGATGCGTCGCAAAGAATTGTGTTCTGAAGCGCTATGATAGGTACGACCACTAAGTGTGATGGGTTGTTTTGTCGAAGTTTGTCGATACCAGGACCCATCACTTGGGCCTGTGCCATCGCATCGAGGTCGATTCTCGGCGTTAAAGACAAAGGAAGCCGGTGTGTACGAGAAAGCGCATCAGCGGCGGAGTTGTCGTCCCTAGAGATGTCACGTGTTCACAGTGAACTGTGAAACAGAGTTTAAGTGGCGGATCTCGTGTGGCGAGTACCGGTCAGAGGCTGAATGCAGCGCGTATACCAGCGGTTTGTGATCTGTGAATTCCTTGACTGGGCTACCCTCTAATGCGTGTCTGGAGTGTCGGACAGCTAAGCAGACGGCGAGGAACTCCCTGCCGAACGTGCTGCAGTTAGACTGCGCCGGCTGCAGCCGCTTGAAAAAGAATACAAAACGCATCCAAGAACCGTCGGTTTACTGCTGCATGTTGCGTTACGCCTTCACTCGCAACCAGTTTTCAGCCCTGTTTTCCGTCAGCTAGGGTGTTATTTTGTTAGTCGTAAAGCCTTTAGATCTTTTTCCTAACCGGATAAATTTTCCAATTTTTTCTGGACTCCTTACTTGAACCCGATCCGTGTGTAGCAATTCTTCTGTTTTCTATCTGAAGCTTAACTGGAACACTCATAATTCAGATACGGCGTTTTGCTAAACGCCACTATATTTCTTGCCATCAGTACTATTGATCTATTTATCTCTTTCCACGACTAACTGCACCCAGTGGACTATCTACCCATCTCCTCTTTTATCACTCAAGTCACTTATGGCCACTGTTCTGTCGCTCAGTTTCAAAGCGACACATAAACTGCTCGATAGTTTTGCCGTGTGGGTGCATTTCCGCAGTTTCCGACCATCCTTCCTAGCTGCCGTCAGAATTAGTCTGTTGTTATGGTCTAATAATTTCTTATTGCATAAAAACCTTTCTTGTCGTAGACAGAACTCTTCTTCTACACACAATTGACCTGAGTGTTTTTTCAATCGATCTATCTTTTGAATAATTTTTGAATGTCGCTATACTAGTGTTGGTGCATCCTCAATTTCTACGCCGCCTGATAAGATCGATCAAAAAACTCTTGCCTAGTTTCCTCTCTAAAACTTGACACAAACATTGGCACCTGTAGGTGCGCCCTTTATCACACACCTTTAAGGTTATGCACATTGTCCCTCTTTGTCGCAATTGCGGACTTTAGGCCTAAACGTCAGACAAACTGGGCCAATCAATCAGTAACCCCAAAGTGGCAGCCACACAGGTGCAACCATTCAAATAAAACTATCTATAAAAATGCGGTGTGGTTATTTAAAGAAACGAGACCTTGTGCCTGTTTATCTTGGTCGGCCTTCTTTAAGATTGTTGGGACAATAGATATGGACGTGAAGAAAGAAATGACTTACTGGTTAGAAGAATTTGTAACCTTGGATAACCATCCACCGATATCGCTCTGGTTCGACACTTTCTCAGATTGGCTATCATTTGCGGTCGTTTTCCTCGACAGGAATTTGGTTGATTCGTGTAACTGATGCTCGCAACCATCTTAAACTTCTCAGTTGTTGTTGTAAATCTATTTGCCATTGCAGTGAAGCGTATTGTTTTATGGCATCCGTGTTTGATGTAGGTTAGCTCCGACATCCGTTTGACCGTGGGCACCTTTCAAAAATTCCATCGACGTGACCAACTCTGGTATTGGCCCCCGGTCGACTATTTTATCACAAAAGTCTCTGGTAGACCGTCTATTAATGAACGTTCGACCCTGTGCAGGCCACAAAATCTGGACAGTCCGAGCATTTGAATCAACCTGGATGAGAGGCAGCTTGACACGTTCTTTGATCGTTTCTGCAGCCTTAACTACGCGGGTGAATTAGATGCCCTCTATTGTCTTGCGCTTTGAGATGTGCATTTATTTTGGGCTAGCGAACAAATATTTTTGAGTGGCAAGCCCCTCGTTGAATTTACTAAACGGGACATGGCTGGACCTATTCCAAAAAGACAGCGTTATTTTGCCGGATTGAGCGGTAAGACGACGGTCTCCGTAAATTCCTCCAGTAATGTTTCATTATTTTCGTCGTAGACAGTCAAATTGCTTTTATAAACGAACTTTGGAGCCAATTACTTAGGCTTTACATATTCTTTTGAGAATGGAAAAGCTTACCATGGTGGACTGTCAGCTAACCCAAACGATTCTATTCTCTGGTGAACGTCAAACAAAGAGAGGCGTTGTTCTTATTGGAGTGCCTCCAGCTTCTGCTACTGAGCTCCTGACGAATGACGTACTTTCAGCTCGGAAACCAAAACTTTGAAACCCCGATTAGGTATACAAACCAAAAAAATCAGAAGAACAAAAGTCCCCCAGTTTCTTGCAGAACGGCTCCTAGGTACGCACTAGTTACTGAAACCCCCATCCGTTTTGGAGGTTAAACTAAGAGGTGCATGAAAGCAGCTGTTACTGCCACAAACAATGGTTACCCTAGACTCCAAGCAGTGAAAGGGGATGCAGCCAGTGACACGAACTACCCTCCGCCATGATCAGCTGAACACTTATGCTTTTCGCCTTTCCGTTTCACCCTGGTCGAGGCCGACAGTCTTGTTTGGAACTTTCGGTTTGTTTGAATGAGGATGCAGTCGCTCACTGCGCTGTCGGCTTGCGCTATCAGCTGTGATGTGTGGTTTGGTTCTTTTGTTTTTCAATGCCTGGAGTTGCCTAAGATGAAACACCGCCAAGTGTGAATTGTTTATTTCTCTCTTTATTTGCAGCAATGAGTTAAATCTTGCAGTTTGGCACCATTTTAGCAGAGGCCCCCTCTATCGAATAGACGAGAACTGGCAAACAATCTTGGACCCAGGCTGCGCTACACCGTCCCACGTCGTGAGTTGTCACTGGGGAGATTTTATAGCTACTGTTTTGTTATTCTGGCGTTATTCGCCAAGTAAGAATCATTTCCTTGGACATTAAAATTAGCTTGATTTTTCTGACCATTGAAATTTACGATTTGATCACTAATTAATTTGACAGTTTTTGTCTAAGCTTTCGCAACCATCTTTCCAGCTCCGACCTGCTCTTAGCATAAACGCTTTTATTCTATATAGCATAAATTCAATCGGTCTGCCTAGTTGCCTCAAGACTAGATACATCTTTCGGCCTGTCTACTCAATTCTCTATCCACAAGTTTCCATGCCCCTCAACATCAACCTGCTGTTCAGACGTATAGTGTGGCTCAGGGTGTTTTGGTTTAAGTCACATTATAGTATATTGTTTAACTTAACCAGTCATGTAACGGCTGCCATCTGTCAAAGTGTATTATTGTCTTGTTAATTTATCTTCTGGCCCATTTTGTAGACTCATGATCTGTTCCCCACCGTTGATGCGCACTTCGTCTTGTGAAGTATTTAAAAGTTACGTCGCTCTACAGTAATCCTTGGCATTTACCTCACAAGAACTGTGCCAACCCGGTTACACACAGTATCCTGTCATCACTATAGTTGTAACAAATATAAGTGGTCACCCTTCACAACCGTACGTATATTTTCTTCACAAGCTAAATTTCCAGGTAAGAGCAGAATGGCTCGTGGTGTTCAGCAGCGAGCCAGACGCGCCAATGACAGTGTTCGCGCAACTAACTCTACAAGACGCTCCGAAGTTGGCCCTTGTTTGGGAACAATGAGCCAATGCTCCATAGTGCATAATGACCTAGTGGGTGAAACCCATGGCAGGGCACAAATGTTTGAAAGAAGACTATTCAATTTACTGGATCATGTTAACAATTTGGAGCGCTCTATCTCAAAGCTTGCACCCCTTTCCCACCCCATCGACCCTGAATTACGGCTTGACAAGCATGACCTGGTGACCGCTGGTAACTTTATGGATGTGCTGGCGTCCGAAACATCGAGTAAAGTGAACAGTTCATGTAACGTCATTTTCTTTAACATCCCTGATCGTATTCCTATGAGCGGCCTTAGAGATCAATTGATGGCGGCTAGCGGCACGGCGCACATACCATGTATAGTGACGAGGCTGCGGAAGTGGACGTAATGTCATAGTTGCCCCCTCATGATGCAGTTACAGAAAAAATTCCAGCAAAGCTATTCATCAACAAGCAAAGCATTATTGTTGCAAATAAATCGTTTAAAAACGGAAAAACAACCATAGACAAAACACCTCTCAAGAGGGAAATTTTTGCCAACACTTCGCACGACTCCAGTCACACGCTTGTGATTTCCAAGATGCCACCACCAAACAGCGAAGTCGCCTAAAAGGGGCATTGTGTCTCCAAACCATTCATCCGTTCGCCGGCCTAACAGAAATTCACTGGAGGCAATACCGTCCACGGGTCCACGCTCTACCTTGGTAGACTTAGACATATCGAGCTCGCCCCCCACATTTCAGCCCCCGTCGAAACGCCCCACCTAGGCAACAGCAACAAATTGTCATCTTGTTCAGTTAGACTGAAACACCCTTCCACCCCGCGCCTGCTCTGCAGCACAGTTGCCAGGGCAATTTCCTGTAGGTCACTGTCATACTACAACCTGCCCCCACAGGCTGCAGGCCCTCAAGTGGCTAACGATGTGCTTGACACCAAGGAAAGCGACTTTTCCCTAACCAACGATGTTGCAATCCTCCCCAATAGAAGTGGTCCGCGTAAGATACATAAACCTCTTCCACCTCCTAAGATCCCCGCCAAGCCCATGAATAATAGCACGGTGCTATGTGCTGTCCCATGGTCACATAGCTCAGCCCCTTCAGGAGGTATGGCTAACTTCTTTAGACCTCAATCTCCTCATTTCAGCGCCACAAACAAAACCAGCAGCACTAAGAACCACCTCTTGCTACCCCATCCAACGACGTTATTTATTAATCATAACTTCAACCTCGGTTACCGTCCTAGAACTGAAACTGATTTCCGTAGTGCTGGCCCGTCACCTGTTCCCTCAAACGTACGTATGAACCATAAGAAAATCTGGACAAGACCACACTTTTCCGAGTTACGCTTGACTGACCATCTACAGCCTATAAACACTGCCTAGGCCGACCTGCCAACACCGACTGTCCAACCTTCCCAGACAAAATTTCAAGGCATCCAATCAGCTAGAAGTCAGGCCTTCCAACATCCTGCCATCTACTGATGTGCTCCAAATGCCGTTACGATACCCTTTATTTTAACCGGTTTTCCCTCAGCCATATCATACCCTCCACTACCGTTGCACAGCTTCTTCACTCCCCAACAAACTTCCGTTGCTCACCCCTATACCAATGAACAGGTTGGAACCTATCCTAGCTTATGAATCAGGCGTGATAGGACATGATCAATCAATGGCCCTACCACCAACATCCATACTTTTTTGCTTGTCTCGCAATGACTTTCCATCCCAAATGAAATCACACGTCCATGATGAAATTCGCTCCATTTATCCACATTCACATGCTACTACTACTGAGCCATTTTCGTTGTTGCTATTAAATGCTCGCTCGATACTAAATAAGGTGCATAAGCTGTGCCTGTTGGTGTATACACGTAGATATGATTTCATTCTTATCACTGAGGCATGGATGACTAACAATACCCCCGACAAAGACTTTGCTTCTATTGGTTACGATGCTTTCAGGAAAGACAGGATAAATAAGCCTGGGGAGGCTGTCTCATATACACAAGAGACCCTTTCAGCCTCATGGTACAGTCATTCTACCTTTAGTAACCTGAAAGATTCTATCTGTCTGACTGTGGCTATCGGGCGTCTGGACTTACTGATCAGTTGCATCTGCTCTCCCCTTAGTACGCATCCGTCAGAATTCTTACCACAAATTGACGCGCTTAACGCGGCCGCCGACCTTCCAGGCCCTAAGCTAGTAGCGGGCGACTTCAACTCCTCAGGGGTTTGTCTGTCATCTGTCTCTTCCCCAAAATACCTTTCTGCATTTGTTTCCAGTGTACGCCTGGGTGGGTGGACACAGCATGTTTCATCACACACAAGGGCCGACAGTATTCTAAATCTTATCTTCACAGCTGGTCTAACACGTGCGCACATCCATAGAGAACAATTTACTCGGACGTGATCACTCCCAGATTGTTTGCAAGTTCCCAGTTTCGACGTCCGCTATGTCTTCCTCGGCTTCCACTAAACCATACCACAGAGCCTCGTGGGGCCATCTTCCCTCCATAATTGGCAGCCAAAATTGGGACAGTTTCTTTCCATCGGTGGATCCCCAACTGGCCACCAACCAATTTTAAGCAACTCTAGGGGTGTGCCTTGATCTAATCACTCCAAACCAGTGTGGCACGATCCCCTAAAGGTCGACCACCCTGGACCGTCTCACAAAAGTATTCTTTAATCGAGACAAAATTCAAAAGAACAAAAGAATTTGCTCTGATATTCGTTCTTCGCAGGGTTGCACCGCTCCTCGCCGTGAGTTCTCTTTTAGTTTTTTAAGTCAACTAGGGTGTTTTTGTGGTAGTCTTAACAGCTTTAGAGCTTTTTTCCGGTCAAAAAAATTTGCCAAATTTTTCTGGACTATTTAGTTGGAGCTGATCTCTGCTGACTTTCTGCTTGAGATCTAACTGTAACACTCAAAGCTTTGACACGGCGTTCTATTGAACGCTTTTATATTGTAAACCGTAAGCCACATCGATTTATCTTTTTCTTTTCTCGATTAACTGCACCAAGCGGCCTGTCTACTCATTTTCTCGTTTACCTGTCCAGTCGCCCAGAATCATCGCGACACATAGACTGCTATATATTCTTCCCGTATCGTCATACTTCTGCAGTTTCCGACCATTCTCCTTAGCGGTCGTCGGAATTAGCTGGTTTTTATACTCTCTATTGTTTACGTACTGCTTAAAACGTTTTTTGACGTAGATAGAACCTTCCTCTCTATATAGATTGCCAGTGTACCATTTCTATCTGATTATATGTGGAATAAACTTTGACGGCCACCATACTAGTGATGGCAAGATCTCAAGTTAGATAACAACTCCTTAGATTGACCCAAGACCTCTCGCTCAGTTTCCGCTCTGCGATTTGACAAAACTTTCAGCACCCATAGGTGGATCCCTTATAACACAACCATACAGCCATACACGTCGTCCCAATTCGTTAAAATGGCGGTCTCTAGGCCTAAACGTGCCAAGATCGTAGCAGCTAGATGCACCGCGTCCACATCCTCACAACCCCTTCGCCGGCCTCTAGCGTGTACTGTTAGTGTCAGAGACGTGTTCGTGGAGAGTAACGATAAATTACGGAAATTAGAGCAAGTGGTTCACGAGATAAACAACAAAATTTTACTGATAGAACCAATAATA